>CM029360.1:8133926-8150448 GCA_017140985.1 Hormaphis cornu | reverse complement strand
CCCCCCCCCCCCCTAAGGCGTGACGTCCTTTGTGGACAGCCCCTTACCCCCTTTTCAATAATTGCATACTAAAATTTAAAACATTTTTCTTTCTTTACTTGTAAAATTTTACGTTTATTTTATAAAATGCTAAAATTCTATCTAAGACCTCCTCTAGAATTTTTTAAATAAAATTTTAAGTACTTGTAACTCTGTACTGTTCCCAGGTAAGTCAGAGTGACCATCAATTGTTTTTCTACGTCCAGTTCAGTCCTTTTGTACGCCATGTTCGCATATTCTTGCATCAAATGAGCACATATTAACTGAGAATAAATAATAACCAACATAAGTATATGTTCCTGATATGAAAAAAAAGGTCTTTACTTGAAAAGAGCATCTCGTTACAAAAAATTGATTTTTAAAATTTGAATCTTCCAAATGTGAAGATTGTAAAGTCAAGGAATCATTAGGCTCTTCCTCTTTGTCCTCTATTTGTGTCAAATAGTTGCACAAATGGCTGGCATCTATGCAAGCTAATTTAAAATCAACTTCAAATTGTGTGTTAATTACCTTGTGTTTTAAAACCGTGTTAAGTAGTGTGGATGTCTCTAAAAAACACACAAATATTATACTCAGCTTATAAGTACTTTGAAACTTAATAAAGTTATTTAATATCCACTGCAAGTCAATATATTAATGAAGAATCTAACTCAATTACATTGTTGAAGGAAATGAAATTAGTAATTTACAACCTCTACATATAGATAGGGAAAATTACCAGACATATCACTTGGATCATTTGTGTAAGAGAAAAAAAAGTACAACTTACTTATAAAAAAAAGCTTGGTTTTTAATTGTCACTAATATTTACAAAAATTTAAATAAAAAATAAACATAGACCAAATTACATTACTAAATATTTAATACTATTTCAGGAGGATACGGACTGTCTAAAAAATATACTATGTAAACTAAAAGGATTAAATCTTATATCAACTTAAAATGATTATATTTTATATGGATTGCCAGAAGAAAACAATTATCTTAAGATCGTATAATCAAACTAAAAAATACGTTGAGTACATCGCACCAAGGATATAGGTTGGGCTTTTAGAAAACTTTTCAACTGTCAAATTGGATCAATATCAAGACAAAAAGAAAAATTTGCAAAATCAATAGATTTCTTGCTATAGCTCACAATCCAAAACACATTTTACAACAGATTTACAATTACTAACTAAGCTTAACCAATACAAAAATTACATACATTTTATTTACAATATAGCTTATGAATAAAAGTTCATGAACTCTTTATGATAAAATAAAAGATAGGCAGGGCTTTTTAACACATCTTCAAACTGTACTATTCTTACAACGTTGTCGTTACACTGATACCATAGGCCCCTGTGTTGTATGTACGACAAATAATGCCCTCCGTTCAACAACCCTTCATGGCAAATAACTGCATATAATTTATAAACTGTCTCATATGTAGCCAAACACTCATCGATGAAAGCACTACCAGTAACAGTTTTTTTCTCAATAAATTTGCCCATGTTTAATGTCTCTGGGAATTCAACAACGGTAGTAATTTTATTGGAAACATTGTCTGATGGCTGTCCGAATCGTTTTAAAATAAAACACAAGACCATTGGCAAATGTTTTAACGTTAGCTGTTTGGTAGATAATTTTTTTGTCTGGCAATTGGTGCAATCCAAGTCGTTTAGCAACTCAATTTGACCAAATTGTTCTAAGCATGCCATTAAAGTGATGTTGGTCGGATATCTTCCTTTTTCGTCCATTGAAAAGTAGATAGGGATATCGTTAATGATATCTATTTTAGATGATACATTACTACAACTCTGGCAAACTATATCGCTTTGCAACACACCTTTGAACATTTTATGGATAATGCATTGGCAGTTTTCCAAATGTTTTATATCCTTGTCATTTTCATTTTGTATGATTGCTTGTTTGTGTATGATATCCAAGATGGCAATAAAACATTCATGTGCATCGTGTTGCAAAGCTGATGCCATATACCAAGTGTTATCCCAAAATATTTTCAACAAATTTTGCAAACTTATCACATTAACTTTCAATGCGTACGCTTGTTGATAAATTCGGCTAATTTCACACACAATACACTGGGTAGGCTCGTTTACAAACGGACAAACATGTTGGTCAGATAGAATATAATTTCGCAACATAGGAGTGTGCATAAGAACTTGTAGTACACTGTTTAAAAAACATGTATTACCCAAGTTGACAAATCCCGGAACTGGTGTATCGTTTTCATAAGCAATATCTTTGTTTGAACTAAGTAAATCAATGTGTTTCAATGCTAAGGGTTTTGTACCAAAACTATAAACATCATTGTGCAACGAATCTGCTATAGACAATATTTCGCCATCATAGGTATAATCATCACAATGAGAGCAAAAAACATGACCAAAAGTCAAATTTATACCTAAACAGTGTTGAGTACTCTTGAAATGTTCAGCAAAATGTTCTGGACATGCAAAACATACACAGTATAAACATGACATTAATAGTGGGCCGTCAAATTTACATTTGTGGCATGTAGCCAGTTTCTTTTTAGCACTTTTTGAACAATCAAACTGACAGGACACAAAATTTTTGTGAACAATGCGATAATTATTCAACAATTCCTGATTTTTTCGTTCAATCAAATGTTCGCAACCAATAACTGAATCCATTTTAATATGTATTATGTTCCGAGTTATGATTGATAAATTGTTAAACCAATAACTTACTCTTGATGTTGGAAATTTTCATTGACTGGCTTAAGTGAATATGTTTGTGTATAATCTTCTTGTTACTTTTCCCCAGCTCCAAAATTAAGTATTCGCGTAAAATACCATTTAAGTCATTATCAAACGACAGTTCAGAATCTGAAAAAACACAAAAGTTTTTTGGTTAGAGCTATAATAAATAAAGTCGAATAATACGAAACAATAAATTTTTTTTTTCTTTAAATTGAAAACTTGAGAGAAAAAAAAAGTACTATAATTTGAACAGTTATCAATACATATTTCAATTCCGATTACACGTAAAAAAAAGTTTATTTTCCATTACATTCAAGAACGATAGAACATAATACGTTTCTTTTCAACGCAAATAAAGTAAGCAATCGGATGATTACTACCAGTGGTGGCAGCCTTTGTGTAGCACGTGTTGCAACGGCAACATGTCAAAAGTTTCTGGCTACACGTCAAATTTCTCTTCTTACAGGGATTACATATTCTTAAAAAGTTTTTGGCTACACGTCGGAAGATTCTAGGCTGCCACCGCTGATTACTACCTAATTAATGTGTATTTTATGCATACATCCAACAAAAAAATTGCGTTAATTGTGTCGTTTTGCTTGACTGGAAACAATCTCTAGCGTTGAATTTGAAACAAGTGATAACGTGCGCACGGTAACTAAAGTGACGTTTTGTTGAGAATATTTAGCACACAACAGTTGAGGAGATGTTAAAATCTTGTAACCTGGATTGCGAACAAGCCTTTATCGGAGCAAAATATTATTAGGTTTGTAAAGGGCACCGTAGACTGACCGCATTATGCTGAGGAGACAACTCATCATTTTGGGGGGGTGGTCACGATTTTTTAAAAACTAATGTACTAGAAAAGTTATAAGGGACCTGTCTTTATTTATTTCAATCAACACGTAAACCTATTTATACACCACCACACAAATCACATCAAAACTAACTATAGAGGTTTTCATGAGTGCCAGGGGTCCCCCCCAAACAACAAAGTAGTTTGCCCTCCGGATCGGCAAACGGTATGAATAAAAAGAAGAGGAAAAAACATACTACCAGAAGTGCGTCGTAGCGCGTCCAGCGACGTTTGTTCGGTACCGAACGCCGCGAAATCACTGTCCCTGTACCCTGTCGATCCGTGAGCTCCGTCTTCGCGGGACATCACACGCGGTCACAGAGATCTCTCTTAGTCGACGGTCCGGCAATGGGTAGAACTGGAAGAACGAAAATATTGAACGAAAAAAACGATCCGACAACCGTTATCACCACCGGAGTGGAGAACGACGGAACGTAAACAAAACGACGCCGGCCCGTCATTCCGTTATCACGACATCAGCTGATCGGTCGTTCGATTCCTCCTTTTTTTTTTTTTTTTACGCCGTCGTACACCGTCTTGTGTACGGTACAAAAAATATGCTAAGAGCCACAAAATACAGACCGTTAAAAAAAATTTGTTGCCGAGCAAAAGAAAAAAAGTACACAGAAAGAAGTGTCAACCGCGATAACGTTGGTCGGCGGGGCCGGCCACACTTCCGCGAGGAGTGTGGAGGTTTTATTTTCGTTTTTTATCCGTGAACAATAATAATAACAACACGTACATACCGAGATTCCGCCGACCGGAAAAAGTGTATAAATACTGAACGGACGAAGCCGACACGCGACGAAAATACCGTCGGCCGTGGGCGGTTTATTTTTAAACCCGGTCCCGAGCAGCAGCAGCAACAGCAGCTCGTCGCTCTCGGGCGGCGGTGGGGGTGGTGGTGGTGGGAGGGGAGGGCGAGGGAGGGGTCCGCGTACGCGTTTGTTTTGGTTCGTCGTTCCCATAATCAGCCCGTGCAGTTTTGCGTACGGTGTGATAACGGCACGGCGGATACGCGTCGAATTCTCCGCCGCGTACATTATAACAATAATAATTAACAATATTAAAATATTATACGAAATATTATTATTCCACACACTCGTTTAGTCGTAGTAAAAAACAGCGGTAGTCGCGGTACGTTCGAAAACTCGGTCGCGCCGTTCCCGTCTCGTTTGGCGTCCGTTTCGTTTTAATTGTTTTCTTCGTCTCGCAAGCAGCCGGCGGTGTTCGCCCTCGGAGCCGTCCGCGGACAGCGATAATCCACGGTAATCCCTCGGGCACACGCGGTGTGTCCCCGTCGTCCCTTCCGAGACCGAATCCACCGATGTTCCTTGTGTTTCATCCTTGTGCCCTTCGGATGGTAAACGATATTGTTCGGCGTAAAGAGTAGGTGGTGTGTTCACTCTGTGTAGGCTTCTCCCCCGGGGTTTATCGTCGGAGTGTTAACGATCACGCGCGTCAGAGCAGACACGCGTTATGAAATAGTTTTTTTTTGTTAAAAACAGCGTTTTCACTGTAAAAGATCATCGCCGTAGCTTGTATGGAACCCTATAGTTCAATCTGTCGTTATTCATTGTGATTTAATTTTAAGTACCTACCTACTATAAGTATATCTTGTGTATTTTGCTTGTACGTTGTGTTAACCAGTGTCAGTCAAGGGCGTCATTTGAAATGTTTGACATAAAAATGTGCGGTTTTCCGAAAATCGAAAAACAATTCCAAACTTTGGAACGCGTGTTTTCCGATTGTCGTCAAAATGATGCCCCTGATGTCCACTAACTATAGTTTAGACGTAGAATTACTGTTGTTTAGTGCGCATCGTATTTAAGTTATAAGACGTCTGTAGACAGTGTAGGTCTTCCTGTGGTGGTTCTATGTGCCTACGATTTTCACCAAACTTATGATGGCAACTGCTAAACGTACGAAACGTGTAAGTATCCATTTGTTCGATATTCAATAACGTTACTTTGGGATTGTCGCTTTTAAATACCTCGCTGCTCATTATTTATTTTTTAACATTATTATAAAAATGTAAACACCTAGTGTGTGTGTGTGTTAGTAATTGTATTTGTTTTGTCAGTAAAGGTTTGTAAAGTATTACTACTACCTTTGGAGACCGGATATTAACTAACGGGTACCGAATACTAAACGATAGCTAGGTATTATACCTAGTAACGTATATGCCAAAAGCATATTAGCGCAATCTCTTTTATTTTAAGCACTACCCATCATCAGCACGTTGACATTTATTGCTTCGGAATCCCAACACTGTGATCTTTATGGCAGAATACCAGTTTTTTTTTTTCTTTCAAGTTTGTTATTGTCCTTGCATAACGCTTTATGAATACTATGTCAGTACGGCTTCTTCCAACGCTCGTAACATATTTCATTGGTTAAAAAGTCTCGAGAAATGTGCAAAATGTAAACGCTGAGCTCCCACAACTTGTTTATTGACACAGTTGGCGTTACAGCGCGACTAGACCGATTTACACATCTACAGGGGACAGGTGCTGTGTAGGTAGTAGGTACTGGTGGTTATATTCTGTAGCATATTTAGTTTATGATAATCTGTGTACAAATTACCCATGAATATTAAATAGTTTTAAAAAACTAGTAAAACAAACTTTTTTTACCATTTGTCAGATTTACATCCGGATTTATGTATCCGACGTTATTGGTTTACTATTCTCTTTTTCCAAATAAAGATAAATTTAAATTGGTGTGTCATTTTTCATTTGAACTAATTGCTTTTTCATATTTTTTTTTTTTGTTTATTCTGAGTAATATTTTTTTTTACTACTTTGGTAATATATAAAAGTACTTGTATTCATTTTATCACATACTACTCAGTAACTATTTTTTTCAACATTAGTAACATGCGAGAAATTTAATAAAGCAGACCAGTGTAAAATAAAAATGTAGGTACACGATGTTTTTGCACCGCGTCATTTTGATATGGTTGAAAAATCCCAGTACATTTTTTACTTGCTAAAATCCTGCACCGGTTTACTCTGTCAAATTTCTAAAATTTATACTCATCAACTTTCTCCTCTATTTGCTATGGAAAATCTCAAATTCTTTCATATTCATAATTTATCAGTTGTGTTTTTATATTGGAACCTACATTCATACATCTTACCAAAGTAGAAAAATCAGTTTTAAGATCATCCGTTCTTAGTAAAGCCAGTTAAATCCATATTACCTTATTTTTATCTGCCAAATGCCTAGGTGGATTGTTTTAAATTTGTATTAAATATAGTAATATTTGTAAATACAATTAAAAACATTTTTGATAGTATACCTCTTATCTAAAACTTATTTGTATTTACCAAAGTATTAAATCATGATCCATCTAGATGGCACCATTTTATTAGGCAATAATAAAATAACTTCTATAACATACTGTCAAAATTTTACCAAATTTATCAAAATATTTTATCAAAACAATAAATTGTTTTAATGTAAAAAAAACTTACTGTTTTTTTAACAAAATCAAAAACCCCCAATCAATAAAAAATTAATTGATTTTTTTAAATTATTAAAACCCCTGGTTAAGGTTGGATTTTAGACTGGTCTAAACTTTACAACTGATCAGATTTTGTCAAGTAAATTTTTTTTTTTCATTAGTTTCAATGTTGTCTGTAAATAAAAAAAACTGAGAAAAACCCGAATAAGAACTATCAAATTGCAATTGCAAAATATTGTTTTTCTTAATAAATTTACAAAGATTTATTTAGCAGTTAACAAAGTATTTAATGTTTATTCAATCAAACTTGTAGGTAACTATTTTAGTTTTTTATTGAAAATATGTAAAATATATAGGTACAATAAATGTTAATTTATTTTATTAATTTATGAGTAACGTATAGAATTTTGTAATTTTTGTAGTTTTTGTTTCATAAAGCCTCAGTTTACAAATACTCGAAATTTTAATTCAAGCTAAATATCATTTTTTCCTATGAATGGTAAAAGAATTTAAAAAAATCTATTGACACACTTTTTTACTAAACGTTTATAGTTTTGTTATTTTCATTATATTATGTATTATATATGCACAAGTATATATATTATCTATATTTGTAAATTTTTAATAACTACTTCAAAATTTTTAAATTTATTTAACATTTACTCATTATTATAAATGTAAAGTACAAATATCATATGTGATAAATATTTCATACCTTTTTGACTATTTTTAGCCTTTAGAACTTTAAAATTTTCAATATTTCGTGTTAGTATAAAACTTACTTTGACCAACTGAGCTCACTTAGAATTTATATTTTTGTGATTACAAATTAGGACAAAGATCAAGTGTAATTTTGCAAATATTTTAATAACCTCCAAAATGTAACTTTCCTGGTAAAAAAATTTGGTTCAGATATTCCGAAGTTTAATATTCAATCACTGATCGATATTATTTCGTAATTTTTGTTATTTTTTTTTGGCAATAATTTTTATAAAAATTATTTAAACTCCCTAATTGAAATTTTCTCAGATTATTGGGATGGAAAAAGGTAAACTGTCATCAAAGTTTCGACCATTTTTGAGCCAAATATAGATTTTTAAAATGCACAACTTGTTGAGTATTTGATTCATCTACCTCAGAATCGTGATTTTGTTTAGAAATTTGTTGCTTACAAACGTAGTACAAATATCAATGTACATCTTTCAAACCACTGATCCACTCAAAGTTTTAACATATTCCACCCTGATGCTCGTTATACTTTTTAAGGTTATTTTAATATTTGTACACAATGCTTTTATTTAGTGTCTTAAAATCCTATAGCCCTATCAATTATTTGTAGTACCAATTGGTGAAATTGTAATCTCCGTAACAACTTATCTGTTTTATAGATACTTGAATTGAAAAATACAATTATATGAGTTACCTTTAGTTAGGTATAGGTATTTCATAATATTTATACAACATACAGGTACTTTATAGTAATAATATGTGACACTTAAAATTTTGTATATTATCTTTGTTTATTGTTTGTTGCTTGTGATTTGTGTTTGGCATGTTAAAAACACTAAATGGTATTATTATTAATTTTCATTTAACCTCTATGATATTCAAAGTTAACAACAATAATACCTATATTCCTAATCAATATGTTACACTCTGTATCTAATTATGATTTTTATTTTTTAGAATGATTTGCGTCATCAGTCGGATGCTCAATAGAAAGAAAAAAAATGGTAAGTGTTTTATATTTTTCCTAGATAAGATTATGTTGCATAATTATTATGTAGGTATGTATAGTATAGCGGTTAGCTCGTTTTATTTGCGTCAAACAAGCTCAAATATTTCAAAAAGTTTATTTTTAATTTGCACAGTTGATCACCAGATAGCGTTCACCTTTATGTTCTCTAACGAATGTCCGACTGTTCAATTTCATTGTATTGAGTGTACATTGTTAGTTATTTAGCTATGGTTGTTCATAACAAACTACGATTATTATAGTAACAACTTATTGGTGTCATAGGCTGTAACGGTTGGGAAGAAAGAGAATGGGGAACATCAAAAATGCCTCCTTTGAAACTTGCAAAATCGAAAAAAAAAAATTAATGATTTTTCGAATATTCAGCCCACCGTCTGGAAAAGTTGTTTGGTTCTCCTTCTATATAGTTGACTTATAAACGCTCTTGATTGCAGTTATTATTTTCAAAAAAATTTGGCCTTAACAATTATTTTGTAGGTTTTAGTTTTTCAGACATATAACCCATGTGATACAGTTTACACTAAATTCAAATAGTTATAAGGAAATTTGAATTTGTTAGGTAGTACAAACATTAGTAATAAGACATGATGTGTATGAAGTATAAACACTATTCGAAAAAATAAAGACTTGAAATAGTTTAGTATTTTTCCGTTGTCTCTATGCTGATTCTCTTTGCAATTACGTTCTATGACTTACAAGTAGGTAGTGACTCAAGGGTTGTTTTCCCGGTTACATATTTGACCTATTTTTCTGTAAAAAAGAAAATAATCGTTTTGTTTACTAAAAGTCGACCCATTACGAATTTATTGCTGTAAACTTCATGCCTTGTAGTAAATAATACTAATATAAATCAAAATTATGGGAGTGTTTAACTGTCAACCATGAACGACATAATATATACACGTACTACGCGTAAGAACGGTTATGTTGAAAAGTTCTCTATGACGAAGTGCGTTAGGGAGCAAATATTTTACTTTTTTATATTACACAAAATTAATTATTAATAATCTTATCTTTGTTTTGTTTTTGATTTGCTCTGTAAATTTACTGTCGTTGTTTTTACGTATTATAACTCCCGCCGAATAGTAAACATTTTAGAAGCGACCGTTAAACTTCACTCAATAGTCATTAGTATAATAATCGACCCAACCAGTGAAGTTAACATTGAGAAAAATACAATACATATATCAGATATTATAGAATACACTCGAAGACAAGAATCGGTGAATAATTGGATTTTGTTCGGTACATAACACATTACTCTAAAACAATTGACCATGATATAAACGAGTCTATGTTTTACATTTTTTTTTATAAAACTTACACAAGAAAACCCATGGCTTAAGTGCCTATAGTTATATTTTAAATAATTAATGCTTCGTCGCATATTAAGTAAAACTGACTTGTTGATTCTTCCCGTTGGCTGTCTTAAACAATGTTCACACCATGCGGCACGTTATAAGGTACTATTACATCTTTTATCAATATAGCATGATGGGCAAAACAATTTCCAAAGTGTTTTTGTTATTGTAAAAGTGTTTGCTGATAATAAAAATACGGAACACCGCCTTAACTACCAAACGTTAGTAATTACCGGCTGTGTTTAATAAATTACAATATCCAAGAATGCGAATTATTACATGCTGGTAAAAAAAAAAAAAAAAAACGCATACATCTTTGTTAAACTCGGCTTCCTGCATCCTGGTTCCTTTCTACGCAATACATAATCAACGTTTTTGATTTTTTTTTTTTTTTTTTGTTACCTGGTGTATGAAACAGAATTGTTGTTCTATGTTTAATTAACAATATATGCTAATATGCATTAAATATAGACTTTTTAACTAGTAAATTAACATTGTACTGTGTCGATTATCATTCATAAATTTAATCTAAATATTTTTATGAATCTAAATTCGTATTTCTGAGTTGAGCGTAGACCTCGATTGTTATAACACGTTAATACACGCAACTACAGGTGTGAATTTATAAGATATTTTGGTGAAATCAATTTTATTTTATCTTTTTTAGTAGTACCTAATTAATTGGTATCGGTATGTTTTGTTTAACAGTATATTATTTCTGCTGGTGATTATACATAACGAATCTAAAAGAACATTTAAAAAAGTTATATTATCATATTTAATGACGTTATAATATCTATTGTTGCTCAACTCCGACAAATTTTTGGCATGTACACCTTTAACTAACCTTTAAATCGTTAGATATTATATCATCAGTGTATAAATTTCCGACGGCACTCTGTATAGGCAATTTGAAGGCATTAGTGCGTTTAGTATCATTTTGTTCATTTGAATATTAAAAACGGACTTTATGATTATTATTACGTAATGACTTTGCATTGAAACTTATCATGGTACTCAATTTTACCCCGGAATTTTTTCGTAATCGTTGTCAATTGTTAATGATGTTTGGATTTATTTTTTAAATCGTGCTAAATAAAATATGCGTTTTATTGATTTGTTCACCCAATTATTCTTCTAATCCTTATTTTATTATTTTCGACGCTAATATAAATTATTATATTAGAGTAAATTATTTTCGGATAAAATATTTTTGTACCCAATACTTTTCTAGAAGAATATTTTTCTACTTGATTATTTTTTCGATGTTTCTGCTAAAATACGTTTCGACCAACATATTTCGCTAATTTCTTTTTGAATAAATTATTTTTCCGCTAAAACGCGGTTCGTCAAATTTATTTTCGACGCTAATATAAATTGTTTTCGGATAAAATTTTTTCGTACCCAACACTTTTCTAGAAAAATATTTTTCTACTCGATTATTTTCCCGATGAAACATCTTTCGCGCAAAATACTATTGAAAAAAATATTTTCGACTATGTTATACGCTCCGACGTCTCGTTTTTTTACCAAACGAATCGATTCGTTCCAATTTTCCCCCCGTGCACTGCACTCGCCAGAGTCTATTTTTTATTTAAATCGTTCGCCGGTGCATTTGTTTCGCCCCACGTCGGAATCCGTTTACTGGCAGCACTGCAGGGACGCGTACTCGATACATTGATCAAAATGTCATGCCCCCTCGGGGGGGACAAGCGGCTCGGTTACAAATGTCTCTTAATTCCGGGGATTGTCGCGTCGGTCGGGGACGAGTACTTGGGATGCGCGAGATGCTATACGTACGTCGACGGTGGTCGTGGACGCGGTGAGAAAGGAGACGAAGACGAACGCGCAGTAAAAGATTATATTATTATATTGAAATTTCCGACGCGGTCCAAAACGGCGTCGTAAACAATAATTATCATAATGCAGTGTTATAAATCCGCAAAAACGTTGCGACCCCAGTCGTTTTGTAACGTGACATGTTGCTCGTAAAAATAATAAGGTCCGTACACTGTACTTGAGGATCGTGAAGACGCTGCCGTTGTTATTAAAGTGCGGCCGACAGGGAAGTAGGTGTGGGCGGAGGAGGCTGGAATACGTTTCCTTCTCTCAGTTTATGCATAATAAACTGCTGCCCGCGTATTCCGTTTTAAAAATATCGGTGGAAAAACTACGTTTTATATTTTAAAGAGAACGTCGTTATAAATATCGTCATGTCAGTAACCGAAAGTTACAGCGAACGCGAAACGAGGAGTATAATACGTCATGATGTTCGCAATCGTGTATAGGGGTCATCTCGTCCCTGATTTCCGAGATTGTCCGTTGGCTGTTAACAATGTAAAAAAAAAAAATCTTCAACCGTCACGCCCCGCGAGATACCTGTAAAGATGGCGTGTGTGCAGTTGGATGTCGAACTTTTTTTTCGTTTCTATCGAACTCGTTATTGTCATTGTTGCTGTCGTACTACTTCGGTGACGAGCGCTCATCTGCCGCAGGGTCAAAAGCGACACCTGTTAACTAACACCACACTCGTGTTGGCGTCTCGCGTCGCACACACCACACGCGCGCGAATCCTCCGCATGTCTGTAATGTGGCGGCGGAGAAGAGGGTAGTGTAGTAACGTGCGGTGGTGTGCTCTCAACTGTAAAGCGCGGTTCGCCGCTCCTGGGGCGGGTCGCGAAGGGACAGTTTACCGCGGCGTTCGCGATCTTTCGGCGGCGGCGGCGGCGGCGGGGGAAAAAGGGACACGCGGTGGCGGGAAAAAGGGACACGCGGTGGCGGGAAAAAGGGACACGCGGTGGCGGACGCGACCGGAGCGCGCGCGCGAGTATCGATCGCGGCCTGCACCGCGCGCGACACCCGCCCCGGTGGTCTCGTCGTTCGGAGCGCTGGCGGGGCCGTCCCGGCGCGGTGTGCAGGCTGTTCCGCTCGGGGGCGTCACGCCGGTCGGTCCTGTCGTGGCGAAGGAAGAAAGGGTGGTGATCGAGAGTAAAAAACGTAAAAAACGTAAAAAAAAAAAACTACCCCGGCGGCCCGTTATGACGTGCCCGCAGGTGCGGTATGCACGAAACCGCGCCGTGCAGTGCGTGGCGTAAAATTGAAAAAAAAATGGTGGTCAAAAATATTCTAGTGATGAACAAAAGTATCGAGTGGGTATATTTTATTCGTCGCATAAGGATATTCGTTAGTTAAAATATTTATATAAGTACGACGAAATGTAATATGCTTTTTTATTCACTTTCGCTGTACTGAATCGCTTAGTTCTGTGGGTCACTTTCAGCTTCACTGTCAACGGTAGATTTGGATTCTAATGAACAACTATAATAATATATTCACATCTTTCCTAGCAATAATTACTGTTTTTCTAGTCGTATTTAAAGATCACGAACGAGGTAGTTTCACGTCTTATCGACAGAATATGAACTTCCATAAAATCGTTTTCGCTATCTAATATCGCGTCTATAGTTTTTTAACGTGTGCGCACGATGAGCACGATTATCGGCGACTAAATAAATTCAAAAAACGTTAATTTCCACGCTTCGGTTGTACCCATACTCCTTTTTGTCGTAATATTGAAAAACATTAACTAAATATAAATGAATACCAAAAAATGCGGTAGTAGTACATTCATCGACAGTAATAATACACACACGAATGTGAACGTATCCAAAGATTATACTAATTTTTATAAATTGTGTTTGCAAATTAATGATATTTTTAACTAAAAAGACATTTTTTGTTCATCGATTCGGTGGATTATTTTTACCCAATTCAATTCTTATTTAAGTAGACAGTTAATGAATTCTTAAAAAAAAAAGTCTGGAAAGTATATTAGGTATTGTTACGGATATTCATTTTCGGTCACCTTTTATCAATTTTAGACCAGTGCGTACCTTTTGGACACACCTTTCGTGTACAATAATATCAACACGACGGTGCCGGTCGCGCTCGCGAGTTCGATCTGCAGCCGTCCCCTTTCGCTCTTTTTCACGCTTGCGCGCTCGTGCCACCCGCCAGCCTTCTCGCTCGTGCTGCTGAGGAGGATTTGAATTTTTTTAAGCCCGCCATCCTTCGTACGCTCCTAACCGTCATTTTCCAGCGCTCCAGTTTGTCGGCTTTTTTCGATTTAACCTAACCAGCTCGTGTGTGTGTGTGAATCAAAATTGTTATAAACCAAAAATAAAAAAAAAGCAGCCGGGATCACTCTAGGTCGCGTGGGTAGTTCGGCGAAGTTGCGGCTACGCTTTTGGGTGGTTCAAACGTATTATTTAATATCTGAAAGCAATCGTTGCTTTCGAATAAACGATTCTGAGCGAACTCTCTTGTCTAGTATACGTCGTGGTAAATTTTTCGAGAATTTCAAAGTTCTATACTCAGCTCAAAATTTATCGAAATCGCTCGTTATCAAACCTGTGTCTTACCCATTTTAATATTGCGTAAAAGTATCTGCTGTTTTTCCGATCGTTATTTTGGATGGTCAAAGAACTAAATCGATATATGTCAACCCGCGTTCGCCGTAATTAACATTTCCGCTTATTTTCAGCTTTGTTCCTTGATTGTAACCATTTCAATTTTGTACTTTCAAACTACCCTCAAAGTATCAGTCCGAAAACCGTTTCAGAAGAGGACTTTGAAAATCGGAGCATTTCTTATACTACGCTAAAAAGTGTTCACATTGAACAAAAAAAAAAAACCTTATTGTAAAAACAATAAATTCTTCTTTGCACTCAGAATATAAAAATGTAAATAAAAAAAAACCAGTTTAAAAGTTAAACACCGTTATGATGAAGAAAACGGATTTTGTATATTATATATTTCGATTCGACCGCCGCCCTTACCTTCAAATTATTTTTCTATAAACAAAAAAGTGTGATTTGGGAATCTTCTTTCTAAAAGTGGGAGGGGCAGAGTGAAATATTCCAATTATTTTGCCCCTTATCCTGACAAAGGTCGCGTGTCTCGTGTGAAATTCAAAGAGTTGCAAATAATATTATAAAAAGTACCTACTTGGCATAATAATATACGCTTGAAAGCTCCATAATAATTTTACAGTATTAATATATTATATTATATTGTGTTATGACGATGATACCGTGTTTTAAAACTATGTATGTTTTGTTCACATTTTACGCATTGATGCGTCCGTAGGCAATGTATATGTACTTTAACATGTACACTTTATTAAATTAAATATCATTACGTATACATTTAATACGTTCCACAAAAAACAACAATGCTCTAGTTTTTTTTTTTTTTTTGCTGGACATATGTTTTTTATTTACAAATATGTGCGAGCTAGTACGTTTAACCTATCCATCCCATTAAAAGCGCGTATGAGCTATATGAGAAAATATGCATTCACGAGTACGCGCGGTAACATTTTGTAGCCTCTGTTAATTGATAAACAAAACAGCAAAAAAAAAAAAAAAAACCATTCTCATTGTTCTTTTTTAGTGTGGAATTAACATGACATTTTATACTCGATTTAATTCTGCTCGCGTATATATTCGTTTGTAAATATTCTGTGCGCTCAAATGTAAAAAAAGAAAAACGCTATCTTTTATGTATATATTTGTGACGCGTTTATATAAATCAAATTCTTTGTACGTTAAATGTGTACAACAATTGTGTTTTTACATTTATAACATCCGCCGTGTAGAGTGATCTGCACTGTCAGATTAAAACAATAGAAAGGACCCGACGCAACTTGTGGTTGGTGATTATAGTACATTCAAAACAATTCGTTAAAATGAAATTGAAATTCAATTAAAATTGTTGTTATATTATAGGTCTTCAACATATTGTATATTTTACAATGTTTGTTCAACATATTTGATTGCTTACCATAAAAATAATTGCCCAGTTTACCCGTATATAGTTTTTTTTTTTTTTTATGTTGATATAGAACTTTTGGAAACAACTAAATAAAAAAACGTTTTAAATAAAGTATTTGTAACGCCACATTTTTTCTTCGAGTGTTTTGTCGTATAATTATTTGAAAGCGTTTTATATCTTTATGCAATTAGTTTATGGTATAAAACATACAAAAGGGCCTCACCATTGAACACGTTTTTGTATGTAGACAGTTATTACGAAAATAGCGACAACTAAATTCGATTAGAATTAAAATTTGACGTTTTTTTTTATTTATCAGTAAAGATCAACTACTTTTATAATGAATCCATTTATATGTTCACTCTCAAGTGTATATCATTTTTTAGACGAAATTTTTAACATGTGGAATTTCGGAAATATTTCTTCCAATCCGCGGGAAACTTTTTCCCCGATATAACACTTAAAAACTTATTTTAG
>CM029360.1:8022095-8133526 GCA_017140985.1 Hormaphis cornu | reverse complement strand
AGCGGACGATTATGACGCGGTCCTTATTATTTTAGCGTGTTTATGTACATTTTATTTTTTTAATGTGTGTTTGTGTGTACGTATATGACTTAACGTACGCGGAAATAGTTTGATGGGTGAAAAAACTTTTTTTTATTGATACTGATCTCGGCAAAGAATGTATTATTTTTCATTTGTTTAGTGTGAACAAGTGTTTTTTAGGGTATAAGAAATGCTCCGATTTTTAAAGGTCTTTGGACTGAGCTAGGACTTTGAGGGATCTCAAATTTGAAAGTTCCAAATTGAAGAAAAAAAGTTACAATCAAGAAACTAAGGAGAGACACTAAATACGGCAAACGTGTTTTTGACATATCGATTTAGTTTTTTGGCCTTAACGTCCAAAATAATGATCGGAACAAACTGAAAGTCTTACATAATATTAAAATAGTTAAGATACAGGTTACTGATAAAGTTTCAAGTGATTTTGAAAATTGTTTAGCTAAGTAAAGAACTTTGAAATTCTCAAACAATTTACCCAGCACGTATACTAGAGTACTAGACAACTGAGAATCGTTTTTTCGATGGCAATGATTACTTTCAGATATAAAATAATAAGTTTGAACCACAACTATCAAACCCACCCAAAGCGTAGTCGCTACTCCATCAAACTATCCACGCGACCTAGAGTGATAACGCGGCATTTTCAAATTTTTTTTATTGACTATAGCGGTGTTTTTCTTGCCGAATCAAAAATTAACTTCTCATTTCAATTTCGCATGATTGCCGCACAAGTCTTATATTATCATATATCAGTAATAATATTTTCGCAGACGTCCTTGTAAATTTATACGAGTTTCAACTCACGCCGTCATAAATGATTAAGAAGATTCGCGCGTTGGTAGGTATCCATCAAAGTTATTTTCAGAATCCAGTACTAGATTAATCATCATCCATTATCATCTTCATAATAATATGATTGTACAAAATGTTAAGTATCGTATACGCTTGATACGTTCTTATGTACCTAACCGAAAGTAATTATTTATTTTATTTCTTACATTTTAATTAAAATAATAACGAGAAGAAAAATAATATTACGTGGTATGTTTTGGGATTTGAATGATTGCGTTCAATAAGTAAGATTATAAAACGATAAAATTTGAATTAAATATTTAATTCTTTTCTTGTATGTTCACACATTTAAGGCAAGTATAATTAAACTTGGATTTTCAAAAGCATAATACTACATATTTTTAGAAATATTGAATAATATATTGATTGCAGCTGATATTGCCGACTTGTTTCAAAACTGCTTAATTCATTAATAAATTCAGTTTCCTCAAACGTATAAACTGATGTGTGCCGTTTGTGTACATCTATCAATAAATAAATGCTGAGTTTTCACTCGTACTAATTATATTTAAAAAAAATTTTATAGCTAATGTCACGTTAAACGGTTCTAACCCTCAATTTTTGGTCAACTCGACATAAACGAAGCTATTGCCATCTGAAATGACTATAAATAAAAAATTTACATAATTCTGTATAGTCATTTTCTCAGATAATTTTTGTGTTTTTTGTACTGATTAAACTATAAAATGATCCAAATACTTAATATTAAAAAAAAAATAATTTAAAAATTGTACCCGTTTTTTTTTATAATTTTAATTTAATATTATGAATATATTATTAATTATTATTAATATTCTTTTTAATTTAATATTATGATTTAGAATACTTATCTAAATAATTTGATTTACTAGATTTTAATGTTAAATACAAAATTCTTAAATTATTTATTGTTTTAAATTTAGAGAAAAAGGAATAAACACATTTTAATGCTTATAGTTCAAAAATAGAAAATTATAATACATCTACTATATAGGATTGGTGCGTTTTTTAAAAAAGTTATCGTGGTTTCGGAACAATAAAAAAAAAGTAACACAAATATACTTTGCTACAGTTGAAATCTAAAATTTAGGTACCTAATTATCTATCTTTTTCAAAATTTTCTACAGTTTAATATATAATACGTGATTGTGTTTTGTTTTTAACGTTTCATTTTAGTTTTGTTTCTCAACTTTTTCCCAACTTTCAAAGCTCACATAATGAGTTGTTGTACGATATCTGAATTCCGTTTTCATCTGTAACCTGCATTGGAGTTCTAAACGCCTGTATTTTGTTCCCTCCTCAAACCGTTTAATACAGTGCATCTATATAATATATCGTTGATTTTTTTCTCAAAACTACGTTCATTTCGAAACTTGTGCTTCAACCCTTATTATAAATGAAGAATAATGATAGGTACCAGATGCAATACTACCGTAGCGCAGTATACAAAATGGTCGTTTGGAAGCGTTAAGGATTTATTGACCGTCAAAAGAGGATTACAATTTATTGCAGCGTGGTCGAGTACGGTGAAAAAAAAACTAGTACCTACATTATTTTGTCAGATGTCTAACAAAACGAGTATCCTACCCAATTTTAGATTCTAATATATAACTATCTAATAGATAGTTTTACATATGTGGTTGAAAAATTTAGAAAATTAGTTAACACAATTTTGGTTTTTAGCCTATTTCACGTTGTTATTTCGTCGTAAAACTCGTCATTCCGGGTGTTCGTGTATTTCTTACGGGGGGAACAAATAATTACGGGAAACGTGTTTTTTCCACATCGATTCAGATTTTTTTGATCATAACATCCAAATTAAAGATCGGACCAAGCTGAAACTATTATACAATACTAAAATAGGAAAGATACAGATTTGACAAGAGTATTTATTGTTAAATTTGTTTTTACCACGACGTATACTAGACAACTGAGCTCGCTCAGAATCGTATTTTCGAAGGCAATGATTTATTATTGCTTTCAGAAATTAAATAATGCATTTAAACCACAATTTCTAAACTAGTGACCCACCCAAAGCGTAGTCGCTACCCGGTCAAACTACCCACGCAACCTAGACTGATCCCGGCGCTTACTTGTGTTGAATTTATTTTCATGCCCCACGGTCGTCTTGCACAATAAAATTATTCTCTTTTCCCCCATCGCACACATGCGTTCTGCGCACCGTTATAGCGCCGAGCAAAGCTTTTGACCTATTTTTACAAATCCTTTGGAAATGTTGACCTCGGATCAAGTTTATGTGTACCTATTCTGATTTCGAATGATGGCGAAAGCATGATAAAACTTAGTACCGGAATCCCCGTCCAGATCAAAAACGCTAGAGATACGTTGACGTAATCGTTTAATGGCAGGGTTGTCACTTTTTCTGCAAACCTGAAAAGACTGGAAAAGTCAAGGAATTTAATTTTAGTCGGGGAATCTTGAATATTTTTTAATTATCCTGGAAATTGGAAATTCGATAGCATTTCGAGGTTTTCATATTTATAGTAAGTGCCCATAATCGGTTTATTGTTATGTGAGAAAAAAGCAAGACTGCATAAATTAAAATAAATTTTTTCTAATTCTTAATGAAATGTATAATATTATCTTGATTTAAACCAAATGAATATGGTACTTCATTGATCTAAATACAAACCTGAACTTTGAAAACTAAGTTTTTTAACTCAGTAATGATGAAGAGGTGGGCAAGTACGCTTTAGAATTAGATAATATTATATTTATGAGACTGATCTGATACATGCCCCAGTGGTATAATGATTTGAATTCTGAAATTCTTCTGCGCGTTCATCTATTTAAGCTTAGTTTTTAAATTTTCTCTTTATTTACAAGACCTTGGAATTCGGTTGATAACTCATTAGAAAATACTGATAAAGTAGATACCAATTTAAAACGTAAAAAGTTTAAAAAAAATTTATTGTATTAATGGAGTTATTATAGATTTATTTTGGTTTGAAGTGAATCAGTAGGTATTGTAAGTAGTAGTAGGTTCTAATAGTTAAGTTAAAACAACAAGAGTACACCTATCATCCCACTTGTTGACTTTCAACTATTTTTTTGGCTACGATCCAACGTTATACTTGACTAAACTTTCGTATAGACCTCTAGGAAATTAAAATTGTTATACACGATAGTGATAATTTTAGTTGTTTTTCATCAATATACTTTAAAGACTGAAAATTGGCTCTCGTCCTAACTTAACATTTTTTAAATTTAATTTTGTTACGTACATTCATAACTTATTTATTTATTGTTCCTATTCGTACCAATTTTTATGTACAGCTAAATAGGTGTTTAGTTATATTAAAGGCTATATATAATTAATATTTGTCCCCCAAAAAAAATCTTCAAATCAATTTACACGTCATTGATTTTCTTTAAAACAATGTGTAAGACACCAGAACGAGTTGAAATGAATGTAATTCAAACGTTTTATTTGAAGTCTTTGATACGTGTAGCTACTTACAACTTGACTGAACACGATCGAGTAGTTCTTATTAAAAATTTAAAAATTAAATCTGCATTTTAGACGTTCAGCTAAGTGTAAATCTAAATCGATTATTTTGAGTACATATTTTCGTAAACAAAACATTGAAACGATGATTCGTGTCGCTTCACCATGTACGGGTTTCGAATTGCCAGGTAGGTAATGTGACCGAGTGGAGATGAGTATCGAGGTTCGCCGGAATGTTCGGCGTGGGATGCGTAAGGATTTTCGTTAGTGGGTGGTGTCAACTGTCGTGAACTGTGTATAGTATTTACCGTTGTTTCGTGTTTATATAGTATGTATACAAACAGGGTGTTCACAAAAGAATACTTCTGTGTTGACAATAATATGATTTCTTTTGACGGCGGGGGTTATACATTATAAAGATCAAGTTTTTGTACTACCCTAAGCAGCACTTTGGATTAGTTAAAACGTGGGATCGAAAATCAGTTGAAGCAATCGCACTTGCGAAAGTGTGCAGGAATGAACGGAAATTGTTATTCGTTATTTGATATGCAGTGGCCACGTCCATACATGTTTGTGCGACGTGGAAAAAAAACTATACCCACAGTTTTTATTTTGGCATATAATACGAGTATATACGTTTCATTTTTAAATGTTCAATAATGTATATACATTTTGAAATATGCAATTTTATAAAACCGAATCGTTTTTTTTTTTTTTAAACACCCTGTATTAGCTGTATACTTATATTCTTGTCTCCTCGCACGTACTCGGACAGAAAAAAAAAAAACCCCCCGAGAGAAAAAGCTGCTGCCGACTGCTGACCGCGCGCGCTCGCACCTTTGCGGCGGAGTCGGCTGCTCCTCGTGTATTCCGCGGGTCAATACCACGCGCGCGCGCCGTTTGCTTTCGTATTATTTGTATTATATGCACGCCCCGTCGTCGGCGGTGAAAAATTTTCCTGATTATAATCGAATGCGGGATACTACGGAAACTTCTTGAAAACCTGGTGCTCTGCTGGTGCCAATCGCCGTAGCAAACACGTATGTGTAATTCGAACACGGCACATTCTGTTGAAATCGCTGGTGGTGCAGGGCTGAGCCCTCCTCGATTGCTCCCAGGGTCGCACTCTTTCTGGAAACCTGGAAAAGTCAAAGAATCTGTATTTAGTCGGGGAGAAAAATCACGATAATTATTTCACAATAGTTCTGGATACTTGAAATTTAATAGCAATTTACGGTTTTTCATATTTGTGGGAATGAAAAAATAAATAAAAGAATGTATATTTTTGGGGCAAAATAAAAAACAAAATGTTAAGATTTTTAAAAATTATTTTTACTAAATTTATTTATACTTGAGGTACAACTAGTGTATGAATCATGACGTCTAATAAAAACAATGTACATTATACACATGTTAAATTAACGTATTCAATTTGTTCATAACTGTTTCTCTAGTACTATGTATTATTGATGCAACTGCCTAATTTTTGTTTTATTTCTAAAAACAAGTTAAAACGAATAATTTTGATTTTAAGTGTATTTTAAGCGTGTATTATAATTTAGAATTGAGGATTTATTATTTAATAGTAATTAATTAGTTTTACAAAGAGTAATTTTGAAATATTATAAAATTTAGGGTGTGGATTTTTTTTTTCCTGCAGGAAAACCTGGAAAAATCGGGGAATTTTAAAATTTAACGAGAGTGTCAACCCTAAACTCCCATCTCGACTTCAGTTCATGCCTGAACGGCATCGCTGTATTCTTTTTTTTTTTCGAAATAAAAAAAAAAAAAGCTTGTTGCAATCGTACTATACGCGCGAGTTGCTGCATTCGACTGAAAAGATTCCGCGCGAGACTACAGCGAATTAACCGCGGTTGAACAATCGCCACGTTTCTTTATATACTTCAAACTAATAATTATATATATATATATATATAAATAGATAGGTCAAAACTTTTAATCCTACGTAATAAGAACCGCCTCGTTAAAACACCGTAGGTATCTGTAGTTTTTTTTTTTTTTGCAAACAAAAGTATTATCGTTTCATGCTCGTGCACTTAATTTACGCACGTATGTAATTTGTATCCAACGTACGGCAATATCTACGTGATCGAGTGTGATCACAGAGACTTAAAGTATACAGTATTAAAACCTTTACACAAACTCTGATACGACATTTTACTGGCCCGTTCTTCGCAAGCAAATTTCCCCGGAGATAGAGTGAAAGTGGGTGAACAATGTTGCGCGCGTTTATATACCCTCAAACAGATATAAAAACAAACTTCAATCTCACAGCGCATTTGGGGTTTCTGCAGTGCATTCGTATACTCGTAATATATATAACTGCAGAGCTACGAGTCCCATCGGGAGTGGCCAGCTTCATATATTACATGTGTACCACAGTAACGACCCTGTGCGACACTATCCCTTTTATTTTGTTTTTTTGAGCGAATATTTAAAAAAAAAAAAATAAGAAAACGAAAAAGAGAATAGTTTAAAGAACTGCATACATTCATACATTCTCCCGAGTCTTACAAATCAGGCGCGGATACAAGGGAGGCCATGCCCCCTACCAAAAAAAAAAAGGAAGGAAGGAAAAAAGGAATACATTTGAGATCGGGTGTGAAGTTGTTTGGCGTAACGATTACGCTTTGGAGCGGGTCAATTCTTTAAGTAGGCCAATTGTTTCAAAAGTTTTGGTTCAAACTTTTTATTTAATATCTGAAAACAATGATAAATAGTTACATTCCAAAAAACGATTTTGAACAAGTTCAGTTATCTATTGTACGTCCTGGTAGTATTCAAATTTAGCGAAAAAATATCAGCTAAATAAAACTACCTGTACTATCTGACATATTTAGGTAATCGCTACGTCAAAAAATTTCTCACCGACCTCAAATTGATTCCCTTTCATTACTTCCTTTCTTTCTTTGTTTTATGCAACATGACCTTTACTATGTTGTGTTATATATGAATCAGGTACTTCGTTGTTTTGGCAGATACTTAACTCAAAAAATAAACAAAATATCAACGAAAAAAAAACTCAATTAAAATATATTTAAAACCCAAAATCCAAACCTTTTTGTGGTATTCAACGTAAAATTCGGAGCCACCTTCTACCCGTAAAAGTATTATAATTTACAAATGTCGAAATTTCAAGCAGTTTACCAAAAATGGACAAAACATAACTCAATAAAAAAACAAAATTTCAACAAAAAAAAGCTCCAAGTAAAGTACAGTCTAAGTCTACTTTCCGAACTTTTTGGTGCTATGACATTTTTCGATTGGACCCTCTGACCATCAAAGTTTTCACAGAAATAAAATACATTTTTCTGTGCGATCTAAGAATCTAAAAAGGTAATATTAATAAAAATTCTACAAAATACTTTAAATGTGCCAGAACACAGATTTTGTAGAACATAAGGCCATTTTTGGTCGGTACATAAACATTTGACACATTTTTGGGAGCTTACCGTCAAATCTGAACCCCGCGAGCCCCACGTATCCATGATAAACTCCCACCCGAATAAATGTTCTGGGTCCCCGCGTCTGTCTCAAATAACACTCGGTAGAATGTGAAGTAATCGGTTTTAATAACATTATATTGAATTTTGTTTACTTTATATTATGTAAGGGGGTTCGATTAGACGCCGTTGGTTGTCACCTAGACCGTATTGAGATTCCAAAATATATGTACTGGGTTTATCGATTAATCAATTCATTACTGTCAAACGTAAAGATAAAATGCAAATGAAGAGGTATACTGTTTTATCACGGTTTTATTATTTTTAAACGTTATTTATATAATTTTTTTTTTTGTTGATACTGTAGCAGTACCAACTATACATTATTATGATTACCCGTCATATTGTTTATATTAGTCGATCAGTTTAAAATACGGTTCCTATGTCGCAGTTTCTGTAGGTATATTATACACGGTAGTATTACTTACAAATAATGATTTATTATTTTACCGCAAATTAATTACTATATATATGCATAAGTACTTTGAATACCCGTGGGTCGTAACGCTGTATAATAATATTATGACAAATTACAAAATCAAAGACTTTGTCAAATAATTTTTATACCAATACCAATGTATCCTGATTTCATTTACTGTGCTATATATTATTTCAAAAACTCATTCGATTGACCATTGCTTATAGTATATTTAGTTTTTCAAGAAATATCAGCATACGCACCTGGGTAAATCTTCGGAAGACATTACGTATGGAGTAGGTAATGCTGTATGGCAGTGAAACGTGGATTGTTGCCAAATAGAAACTGAGAAGTATAGAAGCTTTTGAGATTTGGTGTTACAGGAGAATGCTTAAAATACGACGGATATGGTATACGGATACGAGGAAGTACTAGAAAGAATGTCTGAAAGAAGAACTCTCTATGGAATAGTATCGAGAAAATGAGACACGTTGGATTCCTGGGATTAATCATAGAAGACTGCGTATAGAAGGTAAAAATGATAGGAGAAGACCACGAATGGAACATATGCAACAAATACTAAAGAATCAAAAGCGTGATTCTTACGAAAAGACTGAGAGGAAGGCAAGTAATGTGGAAGAGTGGAGAATTGTCACAAACCGATCTTAGGATTGAGTACAAAAAAAGACTGTACTCGTTGCTGAGTTGTAAACGATTTGTTGACATTTCCTGCATGTTACAGTTGTATAGGTTCGTTAGGTGAGTAAGGTTTCAGATCCCTACATTAACACGCATCCTTTTCCTTTAAAATTCTCTGACTACTGGCTCCTCTGACCAGAAAACGTAGTATGTTCACAGGTGTTATAATGTCGCTGAATAATTCGTTTCAAAACTATTCGAGACAACATTGTCTTCAGTGAACAATTTCTTGATAATATTTATAACAGTTGGTACTGTAATGGCGTTTGGGCCGTAAGTTACAGAAAGTTTTGACGTTTAACATTTGCACCAATACGTTTCCGTGCCTCGGGTGTTTTTCAATTCATAGAAATAAATTCTGTTCTCCGTATAAAACTGAACCGACCCATGCTGAAAAGTTCATCGGTTCACGGTCGTAATAATAGTCTTTTCTAACGGTACTGTAAATGTCGCACACTTTATATTCATTTTTACTATCGTAACAAATAGCATGCAGATTTTTTTGAAGAATTGATGATTTGCAGAAGAATTATTGTCACATTAAAGCTAAATTATTATTTTTTTAAAACTACGATTGTAATCAAAATTATCTGTATAATGTTATTTCTATATACTTCATTTATTGATCTATTTTAATACTTTAATTTTATCTGTTGACAAAATAATGACATACGCCATCATTATTTTATTGTTCTTATTGGCATTGTTGTGTTTTTTTTTAAACTTCTTGTTCAAATTGCAGTACTTACAATAATTGTGTTGTTGAACTGTGAGAAAATAATTATTTAAAATAATGTGATAACTATCGAGTCCGGATTTAAATGCACTTAAAAAACTCAAAGTATTATGCATTCATGTATTAAAAAACGTTCATATACGCATTACATAAAAGAAATATCCAAATATAAGCAAAAACTTTTTTATTTTATCCTATTTTTAAAAACATTTCTCTAGTTATTTTATTTTTACTTTTTGAAACTGTTAAAACTAGTTAAAATGTTTTTTAAATTATTTAAATGTATTGTTTTTACAATGATGTTTTTTTAAAAAAAAGTTTTATGGACCCCGGTGGTACTTTGTTTCAAGCTTTTTTTTTGAAATTTCGCTTACCTTTTTAGTTTTACAACAAAAATCGAGAATTTTACGGATTTATGTTCAGGTTTGTAATAACGTTTTCGGGTAGAAGGTGTGCTCCCCAATCGTTGAATACCGCATAAAAGTTGGGATTTCGTCTTTAAATTTTATTTTATTTCAAGGAATTTTCGATATTTTGATTATTTTCTTAGTTATGTGCCGAAAATGGCGAAATTGCCAAATCCGGCGTCAGAACCTGTTAAAATATTAAATTATCGTTTTAAAAAATTATTCCATTTATGCTTTTATCAAATTTTATGTACTATAAATTAATTTAATAAGTTATAAAAGATTGAAAAAAGTTTTTGCTATAATCCGCGACATTTTCACCATGCAGTGATGTATCTTATATTGTAATAGGTTGTTTTACCTAGATTTTTTAACTATTTTTTTTTTACATATTTATAGTAGGAGTTATTCGCGATCTTTTTTATTTTCGCCCAGCACTTATTAGATATTAGACAGCTCGCTCAGAATCGTTTTTTTCAAATGCAATGATTCATCGTTTTTTTTTTTCGTCAGATTTTAAGTACAGTTTGGTGATTTTTTTAAATTATATGTGAAACAAATATATAATAATATGTACGTATAACAACCTTAGGTACACAAAATATGTAAATTATTATGCATACACTGTACAAAATAGAATATATAGACTACAATTACGGTATTATGCGAACAAAAAAAAAAAAAAACAATGTATACAATTTGTAAAGCCAAAAAACTTTGTTTGACTGCCGTTGGTTTTAACGACGATTTATTTCGTTTGTATTTATTATTAACGTTTTATTCTTTATAATAATAGAATACGTTTAGCGTTTTTTTTTTTTTTTTCTTAACTGCCCTTATAAATTTCTTCCTGCTGTTAAAAGTTTAAAACAGTTTTGTAGATTATATTTATAAATGACCCGGTTTTGTACGTTTTTCCTTTAAAAAAAAAGAAAAAGAAAAAGCTTCCGATTTTCTATACATCGTACAGTGATGATGGCTTCTATATATATGTATATATATATACAAGGAATCAAAGTTCCTGGATCACTTTACAGCCGCATCGATTATATTTTATACGTGCTGGTTACCTTCTTCGAACTGACTCACAAGGTCGGAAAGTCGACGGACGTCGATCGTAACAAGTTTAGAGTAGAGAAAAATAATGATAAAAATAAAATACATTATAACCCATATACATATTATACTATAATATGAGTACACGGCGTATTCACTTTATTTTGGCGGATTTTTTTTTTTTTTTTACTTAAACTCTTTCACGCGCGACTGAACGAGGTTCTGCAAAAAATGGCATCAAGCTTGTATGCATTATAATACGTAATATATTATACGCGTGTGCTCCTTTTCGTCGTATTTATCGACCGTTGACGTATTATAATATTAGTTCCCAGAGGTTTTCTATTTCGCTCGCTTTAAAGTCATACGGCTCGGCTCGACGACATCCTGCGCTATGTTGTATACATAAAAAAAAAGATGTGTACATTTTTCGAGCGTGTATAGTAATATATTGTTATAGACATAGCCGAAAATACGAGACCTGCATGCCGGAAAGCACGTGCACTTAAGGGTATGATAAAAAAATAAGCGTACTCGCAGTGTGTGTTCAAAGAATATTTCGATAAAAAAAAAAACAAATCGTTAAAAACGATATTGCTTTAAAAGTAAAAATTGGTTTTGGAACGATCTTTTTTTTACCCCTCGACGCTTACCCGTTCTTATACTACGCAGAACGGCAAGAGGTGAGGTGGGTGGGGGTTTTAATGTACAATATATTTTTTTTTTAATGAAATGGTTTATCATTGCTTTCAGAAATTAAATAATAAATTTGAACCACAACTTCTGAAACATTGACGTATCTACCCAAAGAAGAATTGACCCACTCCAAAGCGCAGTCGCTACGCCAAACAAATTCTCACCCGACCTGAAATTTACTCCCTTTCTTTCCTTAACACTTGTAAGGTACATCGGTACCACTTATAAAGTGTTTTCAAACTCGAATTCAAAGCAATAATTTTCGAATAAACACTCTCGTGTGCGACTGAGCTCCGTTTTGATGGCGTGTACACCCCGCATTCAAACCGTTACAATACATATTCATTAGCAAAACAGCGCGTACTATAATAGTATTACGATTTTCGCCGACGCGTTTGTTTGTCTGACAAACTAATAATTGCATGTGCGTGCGTTGAGCTGGTATACACATAAGAGCCAACTGAGTTGACAAACATTTTAGCCGTTTAATAATTGTCGTGGGTATCGATGGGTCTTTTGCCGTATAACGGCTTTATCGTCGAGGGACGGTTGGAAATCTGATATAACCGTTGTGTATTACCCGACCGTGTGTCTGACTGCACGGTCTCGAAAACGCTGCAATCAATCCACCGCCGCATTTTCCTCGTGACGTAAAAACGTTAGTGTTGTACAAAATTGTCTGGAAACGTATCCGGCATCAGGAATAAGAAAGTTATAATTTATACCATTAACCAAGTTGGCTTTAGCTATACAACTAAGCTCTTTTTCATTCCACTTGTGGGGCCACTAACATCGGTGACTGGACCGGTGCAGGCAAATAAATATGTTTCAAATTAAATAAAACTGCACAACAACAACGTACCTAAATTAATTTTTTTTAAATAAACGGATTTTTCTGCAGACTTAAAGTTTTTATGTACTTATTCATAAGAAACAACGGGTACTTAACAATCATCAACAACGGATAACAAACCAATATTCGAGTATACTATATAAATAATTTATTTTCCAGACTTTCCTATAACGATGACCAGTCAGTGCAGCACGATTTTGTACGGGTTTTTTTTTTTTTTAAGAAAATTATTTTCCCGCTATATCCGGCAAACGGGAATGGTCGGAACAACATTATAGTTAGGTCCGAATTGTTGAGTTTTTACATTATTATAGCCATTATTATAGCATTTAAACGAAATGTTCACGTTCTCAATGAGTAGACGTATACTGTTTGTTTTGCCTGAAAAAACAAAAGAGGTTTGTTTATAATTAATATTTAATATGGGTCATAACTCATATAATCAATCCATAATAGGTAATTAATAAGTAAACGCACAAAAACGGTGCACAGTATTTTGTGATTTTGAAGCAGTGATTTTTATTTGGGTTAAAAAGGAAAAAAAATTGAATTTTTAATTATCGTTGATTAATTGTTAAAAGTAATTTAAAAATTGATTTCACGTCAAAACCTGCACCCCTATATTATATTGATTGCTGCTGCGTTATCACGAATTAAATATTATATTCTCGTAAAACAGCAGTTTATGCGATATAAAATTTAATTAATGAACAATACTGCGTCATTTATTAAAAAAAACAAAATTATGTAGCAAATGTTAAACTAATAAAATTTTATTTTATTTTTCTACTTTTGAATAAGACGGTAATTATAGTAGCGCTTAGATAAATATGTATGTATAAAATATGATTATTGTATAGTTAAGTTGTTAAAAGTCATCAAATATTTTTTATTTTTTTATTAAAGAACGAATTTCAAATTTGAGAAACTATAATTTTACTTAAAGATAATTTTTTTTTTAATTCAGTCTTACTATTTTATATATATGCCCATAATCCACATATATTATATAGTATAAGTACGTCTCATGTTACTTGTTTCAATACAAATTAAAAAAATGAACGTAACTTCTTTTTACATGATTTTTCATTTTCAACGTGTATTTGTAACTGTTATTTATTTATTATGTTGTTGTTCTTTGTACACAAAATGTGTTTTTTTCCTCTATATACGAGTAACGCCCTTAATAAAAATTGCTAATGCCTTAAACGTATTTTGTTGAAAAATAGGGGGAATAAATAAGAGAAAACTTTGATATATTTTTGCTATAGTTGCTTATAACTATAAGGACTTATTACTAATTTTTATTCTAATGAAATACGAGCATACGTATAGTCCAAACTTGTGTATCATAAATAAAAATAAAATAACAAATAGCAAACAAAAACAAATATCAAATAAACAATACCAAACAAAAAAAACATAAAATTAACTTATACGTGTACCTACATAATGCACTAACAATTTCTGGAAGCTAAATAAAGAGCAAAGGAAATCGTCTTAAATTGACTCAATCCGTTATTAATTGTTTATGTAACCCTTTTAGTTTGATTTTTAAACTCATATCATTTCATTAAGGATTAAAACAAACTTTATGCGAAGTTTTGCTTATATATTGGTGAAATGTATATACAATCCCTTGGCGGTAGCTGGTTTTGTCAAGTAAATGTGTAAATATTTACGTTTTGACGTTATATTGGTTGTGACTTATGGAATTTGTGGATCGTTTGAAAATCCAATTACATTAAGAATCATACAAAAACTTTAATATAAACATGAAATATCACGTTAATATTTACAAATAGCAACGTCTGGTCTCATTTAGTTTTTAGCACACCGAGATTAAATGGGGTTAGATTAAATTAAACAGATTTAAATCATTGAATATAATGTCAAATAACAATAGTTTTATTTATTGTAATAATAATGATAACTACAATTTGTTTGTTATGATTATTACACATAAATGAATAAGTTTTAATTTAATTTTGCTTTTGTATATTTATTTTTCTCACTTTAAAACAATCTATTGCCTCTGTATTATTAAATTAAGTAAAATTCTATAAGTTTGAAAGTTTCTGAGACGCTGACGTTTGTAAAATAAAACTAATTTGTTTTAGTTATTATAAAATTAGAATTTAGAACCTATATTATATTTATTGATATTATATGTATTTGTATATAATATATATACAGTTAGACAAAGAGTTCTTATTTAAAATGCAATAACCATTTAAACATTTATCGCGTAAATAGCTGCAATATTATTTTCTACTTATTTGATGGATACATTATTTTTGTGCGTTTGAAAATAAAAATATCATAATATGCTTGTTCAAATTTAATTATACTGATTCAGATGTATTAAACCTTTTTATGCTACGCTAACGTACGTAGAGTTAACATTCACATTTAAAACTTTTTTTCAAACTTTTTTTTGATAAACTATAAATTATTCTTTTTCCAAATCCACAACTATTAAGAAATACACCGTATTTGCGCAATAAAAAATACCAATGTTCATCACTCACATCTGATGGTTTATTCTCTATGTGCTTTAAGTACAATTTATAGCTCACAAATTCTGTCAACGCGTATTAGGCTTTATAGTATTTTTCTTGTTTTTTGTCTGGCAATTTATGTGTTTCATAAAACGCTCTTGACGTTGATATAATATCATTGTTAATAATAATAAAATAAAAAACATTTTACTGTTCTCCAAAAATATCTTTAGTTCCTATATAAGTTAGTGTATTCCGTAATTTTTCTTCTTTTTACACAGATTTCTAATCAAAGATTTAAAAACAATCAATAATTAATGATTTATTTGAACATATTATAACATCTACTATATATTTATTAATTTTTTTAATAAAAGTATATCCTTGACATTTTGTCTTCGTGCTATAAAATGAACAATGGAGTATCACGATATCACCTTTATGTTTTATAATATACTGTAAGTAAATAGGACGAGTTAGAATCATATACACTGCTATCGACTGATTTTTCTTTATAAATAATATGTTATGTTCATTAGAAAAACTTATATTAAAACCGCTGTTTGATTTATGTAAATGCTTTGGTTCCTATATATAAAGTCGTATAAAACTAATATTTTAATACCTCAAACTTGAATGCGCCTGTATAATAATATATATTTTCCATTTTTTATGTAAATGGAACTAAAACTAAATTAAATCATGTCTATAATTATTATTATGAATTAAATATGATTATGATAAGCTGTACAGTGTATTAGTGTAAAATGAATTTATTTTTGGTAAGAATCGTAGAAAAATGTTTGAAGACAACAGCTGTTTTTATTTCTGAATAACCACGATTTCTAATTAATCAGAGCTCTTCGTATTCTTACCTAATACCATTATAGCTGTAAATTAAATAATCTCGATTTTTCCCTAAATATTACTTGTAATTAATAGCCTGAAATACCTTTAATATCTACTTAAAAAAACAATTTATAATTGTTTATGATAACAATACATGAATGGTGATGAATTTGTGAGTTGAACAGTGTGTTGTATCTACAGTAAGAATTTAGACTAAAAAGTACAAAAACAAAATTAAGTAAAAAAACAAAAAAACACTTTAAAAAAATGGTTATCTTTTAAACTAAAATAGACTTAAAAGTATAAAACAATTAAAAGGCATACAAATTGTATACAAAGAAATACCGCTCATAAACATATAATGTAATCGTTTGACTATTTTAAGTTCGTTACTCTGATTTATCGTCGTTCACATTATAATAATAAACTCAAATTATATATCATTATTCTAAACTGAGTTTTCTCGAACAATATATCTCAACCGCTTTTTCACTTATACCGTTCGTATCTAAAGCACTCATTTTTAGACAATATTTTATGAGCGCCAAACGGTTTTCTTTTAATAAAATCTGTGCGACTTGATTTATAATGTTCATATTTTTATCCTTCACTTTTAAGTGTATTTCAATTGAAGAGAAAACCATTGTTTGTACAATGTTTTTTTTTTTTTATATTTTATATTCTACTCGTTTATGTTCAAGCGCTACTTTTTCAACGCCAGGCAATATTTTATCAAATTTACGTAAATTAACGACAATGTACGTTTGAGTTGGTGTTTGTTGCGTGTGCGAACGTATAATAATTATAAACTTGTGCAAACGTGTCCCGTGCCGGTCGTTCCAAGTCCCGGACATTATTATCATATTTAAACGGCTATATATAGTCGAACTTGAAACACATCATATTGTCGTGGCGCCTATCGTGTCTCCCGTCAATTTCACTCAATCAACGAGCACCGTCACCGCGAAAATCCATTGCTTTGTACTATTATTTTTTTTATTTTTTTGCGGTTTCATGGTGGTAAATTTACCAGGATAACCACCTTATATGCTGTGCAGGCCCGTCAAGAGGGATGGGGATGTTTCACTCCGGGCCAGGGATTCGTACCGAAAAACCGTAAACGAAAAATGGTCCTTTAAAACCTTAACGCACAAAGAATCGTGTATTATTTGGATTTTCGAACAAGAATTAGGTTCAAACATGGATCGTTAAAATTTGTTTTCTTTACAATATGCCCGACTAATAATAATTTATTAATATTACGATGGGTCTTAAATTAATTTTTAAGTACGAATCGGCACATCGTTCCAATACGGTTTTAGCGTTTATTTGAAATTTTAGGGACATCGCTCACTGATATAACTTGCAAAAGCGCGTCTATTTAGCAAATGACTTACGTTAAACATTTCAAGGTTGTTTTTTAGTGAAACAAAAACATTATATATTTTTATATTAGTCTTAAATACCCTACATTAAATTACGTGCATTACATTACTGCAGCAGCAGGGTCATGACTTATTAGCAGTTGGTTGTAATTTAAATTTATACGCTTTTTGTTCTTTTAGTATATACTCTAAATCGTGTATAAATATCCGCATTATGAAATTACAAAGGAAGACCGTCTTGCAATTTAATTTAGACTAAGTTTGTTTGGTTTTTTTTTTTTTAGACGAAAATATATACTGCAGTGCCGCCAACACGATGTAGACTCAACTTATTCCTATCTAAAGTTTTATTGACCGTCTCAATGTCAAACGCCGAAAGTTTATGGACGGGTAAGTCTTATTACTTAAGTATATGTTTTATACGTATAGTTTCAAATTCGGAACATTTTATTTATATACTTATGATTTGGTCGGTCAAGTTATTTTGCTTATAGTTATGTAAATAAAAAAAGTCTCTATTATACGAGTCTATTCTATATGCCATCAGTCTTATTACGTAGATAGAACTGATCTTTAATACGAGAGATGGATAGGTGTATACTTGTTATTCGTTTGATACGTTTTGTTTAGTAACTTCCGAAGAAACAGAACGCTGCAAAAAAGGATTTTGTATATTACTACGACAGCAGCACTATCAGCGTACAACAATTTTAACAAAAACTAAAACCGCATTCAAAAAGCAACAAAAAAGTGCTAAAAAGAATAAAATAATTAAACGAGACATTTTTTTTTTCATTTAATTATTTTATAATAGTGTTTTTTTTTTTTTTTTTGAAGGTGGTTATATTTTTTTGTTAAAATTTTGTTTATTTCATAATTTTTAGTGGAACGTAATATAAAATTTATATGGGACCTGAAGTAATAAAATGACCTATCGAACAAAAAAAAGAAAAAAATCTCTTTATTATAATTGGCAGAGTACTCGATGAACATGCATAAAAAAAAACGTATACCATTGATTATAAATATAATCAATGCTAATTACCCACAGTCGAACATAGAATACCTCCTCCTTTTTGAAGTCTGTTAAAAATATCGTTTATCACACATTTAGTTATACCTTTTTCGAATATTTTGTTTTCCTGCAGTTCACTTCATAGTATTGTGCGCTCTGTATACATTATACTTAATATTTTCTTTTTGTCTTTTCATATTTTCTGCTACGCACATCGGTCGGTATATACACTATACACTGCCCGCGCACTTTACTGACGCTCGCGCGTATTGTTTTGGCCCGGAGCATACGTGGCTCCCGTCCAATTTATTGTTGTTCGTATAGCTCTGAAAACTCATAACCCGGGCCTTTTTTTCGGTCAAAGTTAAAATAGTCTTCAACCGCCGCCGCCGACTGCCAGTATTTTTCGGCGTATGTAGTGTACCTATAGGGTTTGCACGACATACATTTTTATCGCCTCCCCGGCTCAACATTGTCTATAAATTAATGTAAAACATATATTTATTATGAAAAATAAATGAGAGATGTGAAACATAGGATTAAGTGCGGTTGAATGAAATGGAGAGAAGCGTCAGGTGATTTGTGTGATAAAAAAATTTCATTAAGGCTGTGAAAGGTAAGTCTTACAGGAGTGAGACCAACCATGTTGTATGGTTCGGTGTGTTGGGCGGTTGACAGGAAAATAGAACAGAGTGTCGTGGAAATGAGAATGCTCAGTTTGATGCGTGAAGTAACAAGAGAAGATAGAATAAGAAACAAATATGTAAAAGGTAGTATTGGTGTTCCATCAATGATGAGGCTGAGACGGTTTGGACATGTGATGAGGAGAGAAGAAAGTAAAGCAATTAGAGCAGTCATTAAAATGAACGTTGAAGAAAAAAGAGGTAGAGGAAGACCAAGAAGGGATGGATGGAAACAATTGAAAAAAATATAAGGGTTGTTCATGTGTGTATAGGGGATGATTATGATATGCGGAAGAATAGGACAAAGGTGGCCGACCCCAAATAGTTGGAAGAAAGAAGAAGAATTTATTATATGAAAAATCTTTTTTAAGCATCATAAAACGGATCTTTTGAGCCTTATAAATAACTAAAATTTAATTCCGTGTAACCCATAGCGACCATAGTAAAACGAAAATGTTTCAAATTTTTTACGAAGTTTGTGTTTGAAAAGACAACCCTCCGGATGGAATTTCGGTTATTTTCATATAGTTCTTTTGCTATTTGAGGTGGAAACGAATCCAACAAACCGAAAAAAATCGGTCCAGCCGTTCTTGAGTTATAAACGGTCTAACTAACCCGACTTATTTTTTATATATTATTCTAATTTATAATCACTGCACAGTTGTTCCGTTCGGTCCTCGCTGCAAACCCTGTAACTAATATAGACTCTTGATTACAGTGCATATAACTTAACAGTTTTTTACTGTAATAATGTTTTTTTTTTTTTTTTGGGGGGGGGGGGAAATTGGAAGTAACGTATTGATGGAGAAGATGGCCCCAAAATGTAGGTATACCTCAACAAAATTTTAAAGTTTTTGTGTATTTCTATAATCATGTACAACTTTACTCTTGCAAAACTCACCTTGTATTTTTAATGAACGTTTGCAAATGGTTGTTTATTGCCTTTCGTGCATTTTCGAAGAGTTAAAGAAATCATGTTTGTTGTATAAAAGTTAAAACCAATGGACATTGAAAATTTTTTTATAGTTTTCACTGTTTTTAAACGTAATAAACGTTTCACAATTTTCTTAACACCCTGTATGTGGGGTGAAATGACTAACCGCAAAAACATTCTTTTGAGGTCTTTGAAACTTCTTACAAATTGTCGGTAGTTAAAATTTGTATGTAATGTATTTTACTACTAGATTTTTTTCGTGGATATATTTTAAGAACTTTAATAATATATAGTAGTTTAAAAAATAAATTCTCGAAAATAATTAAAAGTTATTTGTATTTTCAAAGAAATGGTTTCTGTTGATATTATTTACGTTCTTGGAATACTTTTTATTTTCACTAATGAGATGTTGAAAAATCTACGGTTAAATAGTTTATGATTATTTATTTGATGAGTTTGCTGCATAAAAACAAGTTTTTACACTTCAAGCCGAGATGATGTTAAAATGTGTCGACATTAAATCGTAAATTTAGTATCTTTAAATAGCGCTCCCTATAGTACATGTGGTTATATAATATTTATGTTAAATGTAATATACACCGTACAGTACTAATTGAATCCGCTGAATGGATTAATTTCAATATTAGATTGTTTTTAAAATTTTAAAAATTGAATTCTGTTTATACTTTTATTTTTTTAATAACGTTACCTACGTGTGGTTAAATTTTTGTTTTTCACTGTGTTGGTGATGTATAATATTATATGAACAGAACGTATCACTATAATTGTATTATTTTATTCCTCGGTAGAAAACATAAAGTGATTCGTATTTTCGACTGTTTTCAAAATTTAAAATATAAAACACTGTTCGTGTTTACGTGTGAATGATTATATTATTATGACTCGATTAATCGAGCTAAACCTGTTTACTCTAGACAATAATATACTCGACAATACATCAACAACGGCAATCACTCAAAGGCCTTGGTCTGCCAGAAAATTATAATATGTCCTGCAACCCTGGGTATAATTTGGTTCCACATTTTCCAAAAAGCACAGCATATAAAATGTGTATATTAAACAGATTTTCAGAATTTTTTTTAATAACATTTTATACATATGATTATTTTTATGAGCTGTTTGGTTTATTGAAGAAATGACCGGTAAATGTATTTTAATAAAGCCCGATAAAAATTTGCTCCTTAATTCGGCCTTGCCTATTATTAAATATTAGTACATATTTATTTTATTTTAAGTGTCCGTATCATAAACTGTTTTTGTATTTTTAACTTTTCCCAAGTAAAAAATAAATAGGTATATAACAATTAAATAAATTTATACCATATTGTATACGTATAATTGTCAGTAAAATTTTTATAAGTGTGTATTGAATGAACCCTTTTTGTTAAAGACATAATATTTTTATTTTTAAAGTAACCACGTTCGTTCGTAGTGACGTTTAAAAGAAAACGTATTAATAATTGTCGTTAAAGTGTTCGAAGCTGCAATAAAGAGTACGTGTACGGGATTCAAAAGAAACCCGTATAAATTTAAAGTACAAATATGAAATATTGCTGTCATTTCATTCTGTGCACTGGTCTTTCGTTGTACATACATATATTATATACTTTTGTGTTCATGGGAGAAAATACCTCGCAGTTAAGACTGATCTGGCAATTAGGAATTTTTCCTCGTTTTCTTTTGATTTCCGTTGGCCTCCCTTGTAGCCTGGATCGTTTAAGCTATACTAAACAGGATTTCATTGTATTTGATGAATTTACTCGTACATGCGTCTGTATAGAACTATCATACCGATTGTAAAAGTTATGAAAGTCATCTGAAAAGTGTGATGAATACCAACAAAAATCGTTTTGTGTATTTTCTCACACCATAATCTCACCATATTCTATACTACCATATTATTCTCTACATTGATATTTTGATAGCAGTTAACTATTATTGTGTCTTTAATGAAATTCGAGTATTATTCACTGGGGACCGCTATTCCATTTCAGTAGTTATACTATACTTAAGTACTTAACTAATTAGTTACCATCCCTGCACTTAACTGTAGATTTCGGGACACTTTTAATTTTAGTAAAATGTATTATCAAATCTGTTACTATTTTATTCGACGAATAACTTTGGCGATATTATATTAATTAATTATATCACGAGATTTATGATTTTAGTGCGAGTGAAAAATACGGTCGCATCGCGTAACAGTATTTCAGTTTTATATAACTAATTTTATCTTTTCGTACTTGATTTGTCGTACCTACCAGTAAACGTAAAATTAAAGTTTTATTTAATTTTTAAGCGACCCGCGAAACAACAGGTTTACCGCGACTTTTGAGCTTAATTTTATAATTAATTTTGTTCTCGTTTGTGTTTACCGTCATTCACACAGCTGCGTCACGTCGTCGTGGCGAATCCAATGACAGCAGAGTGTTAATCGAACGTGTTGATGCAAACGTCATATTATTATACGCTGCTCGTCATATTATAGCGCGCATAATAATAATCTCGTATCATGATAATTATAAAACGTTATTTATCGTAATATAAAACAGTCAGTAGTCGGTACACTGTATTATTATAAACGTTAATTTGGATAAAGTCATTTAGGTACCATAATAGTATAATATAAGAAGAGTCAATTTTCCGGAAATTTATAGATGCCCTCTTAGTATTTTGTCTAATTGTATGTATATTATTCCCATACCGTACTATATATATATATATATTTAAAAAGCTCAATAAACACATGCCCAGCTTTTTGTAAGACCTTTTTATCCCAGTCCATCACTGAACTTCCCGAGAGTGATCCGTTATCTTTTGAGTATTCTGCAGCTTAATTTCGTTATTTGGCCGATAATAAGAACAGAAAAAAAGCCGCCATTACTCTATCTTTTTTTTTTATAGGTTGCGTTCAGTTCAAACGTATTATTAAATATCCGAAAAAATCGATTCTGAGCGAGCTCATTTATCTAGTATACGTCGTGGTAAAAACCGTATTTAACAAAAAATATGCTTAGAAATGTATTGAATAATCAAAAAACACCTAGCGAAAACTCTTCTCAACCTTTTATTGACCTTTTAAGTGAAATTAGTAGGTACGTAATAATAATATAATATAGCCGTATTTTGACGCCGGATTTGGCGATTTCGTCGTCATTCCCCCGTCGTTTTCGGCGCATAACTCAGAAAATAGTCACGAAAACGTCAAAAAAATAAAACTTTAAGCTGAAATCCCAACTCGGAATGTTGGAATTTAAACAAAATGCGGCTGTCATTCGTGGCAATAGAGAAAGTTAAACTCCCGTAACGTATGGTTAGTCACTTTTTTTTACATTTCTGGACGCGCCGCCGGGCCAAAAGTTTACATCTTAAATACTATTATGTACACGAGACGCTATGTAAACGACGTGCGCGGTCGTGCGCATCACGGGCGGATGACATCCGATAACATTTTTGGGCTATTTATCATTTTTTTTATAATATATATTTAAGTAAAAATATTTTAGAGGTCTTTTAATCGTTTTGGGGCACCACGCTGAGCATGCTGCGATGATGTGTACACGCGGGAGACTTTTTTTTTTTTTCTGCGTGTTTAAGGAGATGAAAAACGATCGCATGTGTTTCTTCGCGCAAATTGGACTTGCGTGTGTGTGTGTTCGTGATTGTAAAAGAGAGTCTTTTCTTTCTTTTTCTCTTCGCCTTTTTTCACATAATATAATATAATATATAATCGAATTAGCCGACGACGACGACGACGATATATTATTATATATATATATGGATAGAGCACACAGCAGCAGCTTTGGCGGCAGCGCGCACACGGACCTCGGCCGCGATGATGCTGACTCCGGCGGGGAGGGGCGAATCGCCGCCGCCGCCGCCGCCGGAACGCCAGCAACACCCGCGGCGCGGCGCTGGGTCGCCGCCGCGCACTCGGTCACCACCCGGTGTTGTTTACGGTAGTCGGTGCGCGTTTTTCGCGGCTCTCGCGTTCTCGCCGCATACGACACACACTTGGTATTATTATCAACCGTCGAAACAAAAACTATAATTATTATTATAAATATTGTGTACGTTTAACAAGTGTATTCGAGTATTTTTTAAAACCGTTTTCTCGGCCGCGTCGTAGTATTATCGTAAAACAGTAATACTGTATTACTGCGCCGACTGCGTGTGTCTTTCGATTTTCGTATTTTTCGCGCGTGACGCGCGGGAATTATCGACCCGCTGTGTGTGTGTGTGTGATGTTGTTGTTGTTCGTCATCGCCGCCGCCGTCGCTCGCTTCTCGTCAACGACCCCCGACGACGGCGACTGTCCGCGCCGCCGATAACACACCCTCGACGTTTCTGTTGCTCCGCTCCTCGACGTGTACTCGGCGCGTTATTACAGAAGCCGGAACGGAAAGCCCCTGCGGCGTACTGCGAACAGCCGTTTCCCGTGATAACCGACTTCTGTGCAGAGCTGTTGTTGTTACAGGTGAGAGCGACGTAGAGTGCCGCCGAATTTCTCGATACTTGCTGAAAAAAACGGCGTCGTTTACCCCGCGGGATCTCGTACCATCCTCGTGGATCAGTCCTCGCCACTGTAGCGCGATAAACGAATCGCGCGATATTATCCTTTTCGCACGATACGTCGTCGTGACGGGGTGACGTCGTCGGGGGCGCGCGCCATTATCGATTCCCTCTCCGATTTCCGGAGCGGAAAACCCGCCGCCGCCGCGAATCTGCCGCCGTCATCGCGCGCAACTATATTATACTACTACCCTTCCGGTGGCGAGGCGCGGCGGCGGCGGCGGGCGCGACTCGTTATCATAAAGTATGTTCCCGTTTCGGACCGCTGGCGAGAACAGCGGTGGTGCGTTGTAGTACCCCCCGTCTCGTGGGGGGTCTCGTTCCACGTTAAAACCCCCTCCTCCTCCCCCCCAGGTCGGGGGAGTCCCGCGCGTATTATGTACGGTCGCTCCCAGGTGTACTGTCCGTGCACTCCGCCGCCCCTCGTAAAGTTCCCATTACGATTTTAACGACTTGTGCACCGCCGCACAGTTATTATTATTATTTATGGCGTGCAGGCGATCCCTCGTCCCTCGCTGCGTTTCAGACCCGTTCGTCGAAACAACAGACGTTGTGAAAACAAATTGTACGGTTGTTGTACTCGAAAGGAGGAATTCGCAGTTTGCATACACGTCGTTATCAATAGTTTATAAATTACTCAAAAAAATTTCTTTACAATTCGTGTGGTTGATAAAATTGTTAAAAAGCGTGTGGTCAATCGATCGGGGTTTTCAATAATCATTACAGGCAAATTCGTTGTTTGTGTATATTATTACAGTAAGCGACCAAAGCGCGGTATTATAGGGGTACAGTTTTTCCAATAAAATAACTTTGCGACTCGTGTACTTATCGCCCCTTAATAAATGACCGGACCGTCTTTCGCCCGAAACACGGTTCGCTAGTGTTAAAAACATTTCACTTTTTTAACACTTTTGTTTTAAACGTGGTTCGATTTAAAAACATCGATTTTAGGCTGCACAATCGTGTTGATTTTTTCAAATGAAATCTAAGTGTGACTCATGTACGATTTCGTATTCTATCGCCGTTGAAACGAAAATTATATAGTTTTGTTTGATTCTCCGAGAACGGTTTCCGGTCAAAACTTTGTCCGTTTGAATGCATGAATAATGTACGGGACATAAATTGCCTATGTTTTGCTCCTTAATAAATAACCGACATAACGGCGTAACGAACGTGAAACGCGCGGTGTATTTCGACCGTTGCTGGGGTGGTTCTTAAATTGTGTTTTTTTTCCCGCGATTTGAGGGCGCGGCGGACCAACCTTTTTTCTGTTTTTTTACGAGCCGCGTGTGCTATTAAACAATAAAAATATATAAAAACATGGCGAATAATGTTTTAAAAATTGAAATTATCATACTCGAGCTAGACACGGTTACTAAAAATATACCGTCGAATCGATTAACCTGTATTGTCGTGTTGGCGTATAGTCAAATTAAAAATGTAACCTGTCGGCTTTTGATTTTATTGTTTGAAAAGTATATATATATATATAATACATATATGTATAATAGTTTAAAAGTTTTTCGGAAAAATGTCTGAAAACTATTTGGCGTAGGTACTTTGTATTCATATTGTGTTTTAAATACTATACGCGTTTTTATACTCGTATACTCTGTGTTACAAATATATCTATACTTTGATCCGATACACGTCGAGTATCATCCGTTGAGAAGTGCGAAACACAATTTTACCGCGCAAGGGTTGTTAACTATACGAGCAAAAAACGATAATTAACTGCGTGTTTCGTCTATCTACGGTGATAAGTGTAATTGTTTCGACAAAAGCGCCGCAAATACCGCGATTTGTTTGCGTTGTACTTAAGTGGCGAGGATCAAACCGTCCGAAATCGTCCGAACGATTATTGGAATATTATGTAATATTACTGTATAGCTAATTCTCTGTGTTATATTTAATTCAACAAAATCTTCCTGAAATGTGTTTTTGAACACATCCTGTCGAGGTCGTGTCCAAATTACATACTTATCTCGATATATTTTTGACACTAATTATTTCAACGGTTAAATGTACTGATAAATAAAATTTACCCTGGTGTGTCTCTAAACAGCAGCCAATGGCTAAAATTCGGATTGATCTTTACAAGTGTTAAAAACTAAAAACGTTATTTTGTTAATCGAACTTAAAAAAAAATCCGTTTAGATGAATTGTCAATGTGTGTGAAATTATCGGTGATTCAGATAACATAAAATTTGATTATTATTATCGATCCTTCAATAGAATTTTGTGTTTTCAAAATGTTTCGTTTCTATGAACATCGCCAGTATATTTTTGCCGACGGTGCAGTACGGCAGACCTTATTAACGAATTCTTACGTCTTACGTATACGTTAACATTAGCCAAGAATTGGTGTAGATTGACATTATACCGATAGTATTTAGCTACAGTTTGGACATAAGCCGAACGCGTAATGTACTTGCACAAAAAGATTAACGCGTTTGTAGACAAGTGACGATTTATTTAAACACGCGACTTTCTACATAGTCACTCGCGCCTAAGCCCCCATACGATGGACATATTGTAGCGAACACGGCCGCTGCTTGTGCATAAAAAACAAACGTATTTTTTCACAAATTGAGTCGTATATCAACACAATAGCGTTATACAGTAACTTGAGTATTTTCTTTTTTTTTTTACAAAATCATTTATTATATATATAACGACATACTTCTTATTAGTATGAGTATAGATGTATCATAGTTGTGCGTATAACGATCATTGAACAATATAAGTATTTGATTGATACTGCAGTATAATAATATATGATTGATGACATATCGTATATACCTAGTATGTTTTCCAAATAATTAATATTCCTGTTTATGTTCCACAATGATTGTACAATTTACGCAGAAATCTGAGTATGCGAAGTTTTGTTTGAACTTCCATGACGTAATCCTGGTTACCGTGTGTATACCCTTTAAAGTTTAAATAACGCTGCCAGAGCGTCCGCCGCGAATATTGAAGTGATTCTTTTCGAGAAAAAAATTATTCGTTTCTTGTTTTAACCGTATTAACCGTCTATAAAATTCAAATTCGTTTTGTCAAATTTATTGCACAGTTAAATTTTAACTTTGGATATCCGTCTCGTGGTCACGGTAGATCAACCAAGTCTAATCAACTTATGGATATAGCGTTTCGTTCGTTGTTGTTGCAACTGCAGTTACACAATAGCTGCTTCAATTTTTTTAGTGATATTATATAGTCGCACAGACTTTCAGACAATAGTTGAAATTAATATTCTGCACGCCCTTTAATCATTGTTGTATAAGCGACCTTTAGAATTATAAGTATGAATAATGTATAATAATATTATGCAGCTATATACTGCAAGCTGCACCACCTCCGGTCGGTTCGTTTTATTTAGCATTATTTCTCGTTTTCTTTGCTAACAATTTATGCGAAAACAGTCAAATGTGGGTATTATAATATTATTGATGTACGGGACGTGGATTTCAATCATTATTATTCGTATGTATAATATTGAATAATCGCACAAAGCATAATATTGCGGTAATAAAAAGCAATTTCAACGTAAAAAACGTACAACACCAGCTATGTATGATAAAATAATTAAGCTCGACGATCCTTCAGATTTCAATAGCCATGTATTACGAAATATATATACATAATACGTTCTTTATAAGTTTAACGACGGTTTAATTCATTTGACGCGTATTTCGTTTGATTTAACATCCGTATAAATCTGTATGTATATAAATATATCGATTCATGTAAGAAAACTTTTTGACGAAATTTTATTTCCTGCTTTTTTTGTTCTCTTCCGACAATTTAGCGTACAAAAATCATAAAATTTTCACACCGATATTGTTTTAATATATGACCGCGGTGCTCGAGATCGTATCGCACCACTCGTTTGTAATTTTTCATAAGAAACGCTATGCTTAAAACGAGTCGCATCTCAAAAAAAAATAAAACGTTTATATAAGTTTGCAGACGAATATTAGCAAACAAAAACGTTCTATTGCGTAGGTGGTTATAGATTTTCTTTTTCGGTTGTAGGGGGAAAAGTCACTTTCACTGTTTGTATACATTTGTTTTTAATATTTTTTCGCCGTTTTTTGTGCGCCAATATTATGACGTTTGTATAGATAGTATTTTCGACGAGACATTTTAATTTCCCGTTGTCAACAGACCGAGCGCGCAGGTGTATTACTACGACAGCTTATTCTTTTAATTTCAGCAGTTATTTTGAAAAAAATAAACATGTCTTTTATAGTAACGCGGGAACAGGCGTTATACCGTGTCGGTCGTGCGCTTTTTAAAGGTTCAATGAAAACAAATATTTTGATTATTTCTTTTAAAAATGTGTTTTTAATTTAAATTTTAAATATCCGTTCGTATATTTATATGTACGCGACCGATTATTTCGCCTATACTACACTGCTTTCGCTAGAAAAATTATCAATTATTATCACTTAATCCGTTGGCTATTGGGCGAAGGCGGCTGATAAAAAAAAAAAATTACTTTGCATATTATGCGGTTTGTAGAACGCGCAGTTGTAGATCGTTTGCGAAATTCAGAATATTAAATCCCGTCTATAAAACATTTTGCATATTTTAGAGACCCGCACAATTGTTATAAATCTCTTTTAAATTTATCTACTATACACGAATAGTTAGGTACAACATTTTGTTTTTTCACTATCTACTGAGTAATATCATACGATTATATACAATCGATGGTACAATACACCTACATCAGGTGGTTGGATAACCTTTTGTAATTAATATTGCTTTCCGCCGAAACAAAAAAACGACTTCCATCGCACGTACCAGCTATATGCTGCATATGAGCAGACGACCGACGTGGTGCAGTAATTTTTTACTTTTTTTTTTTTACGACGATTTTTTCACTCGACAATATACCTTCTAAACATTAAACACCTAACTATTGGTACGACATATCGCTGTTTAATTTTTTTTTTGTACAGTGTATTTTATATAATACGTGCACATGTTAGCTGTATTTTCTCGTTGTTACGCTGTCAGTCGTTGACGCGCGACAATATTATTATGTACACACTCGCTCGCACATCGTTACATACATACAGACGAGCAAAAAAAAAATTCTATTCCCGCCTCTGTATACTCGTATTAATTGTGAGAGAGGGTGCGTGATTGGACTTGACAAAAGTGTGTCATCGCCGTATTATCCGAAATCGATCAAATTGGTCGACAAGTGTGGTGCTGCATGCCGATCGTCTATACATATACATCGCAATTCAAAAATCATAATTCACGACGTGTTCGAACTGCACTAATTCTAATACAGAAAAAAATCGTATAATTTTCATGGTAAATAAAAAAAAACGTGTTAAATTTGTTGAATGAAACGCATACGTCGTATAATTCAAATTTCCATATTATTATCTTAAACGTTTGATAATATGAAAAACAATTTTGCTCCCCTCTATGAACTCTATGCCTGTGCGTTCATAAAATACTATATAAGCGTGTGTGTGGGTAAATGTGGGTTTACGAAATGAAAAAATTTTTTTTAACGTCCTTTCGAAAGTTTAAAGACGCGTTCCAAAATTAAATACAGTATTATTTTTAACTCGTAAAATCTGATTTTAAGATTGGCATCAAATCATAATGTATAACAAGCGGAACAACAGCGTATATAATTATTTATTATTTCTACGATCTGTGCGCTCGCTCCCGTGTGTTTTGACGTGTTGGAAGAAAGAATTTTTCCGTCACGTCAGCTGTTGCCGCAATCGAGTATCGTGTCCGCGCCAGAATGTGTGCGGGAAACTAAATGTCACTGTGCAACAGTGCTCGCGACCAAAATATAATTGTTACGCTTCGACGCAATAAAATTATTGTAATGAAGTCTCGTCGTCTCGCACGAAAGAAACGTTCGTTCGCGAATCGCGCACAGTTGTGTAACCGCGACGAGGACCTCTTCATCTCTTTTACCGTTGACAAAACTTCTTGATTTTTGTAGGATACGATAAATATAAAGTCTATAACTCTAAAAATGATTCGACAACTCGAGTTGGTCGGAATTCGGTGAACAAAGTGATGGTTTTTGTTTTAAATTTTGATTCATATCTAGGTACGTTCAAAGTGTTGGTTTTTTTTTTCATAATTCTCAATTATTTTAGATTATCATAACACGATTGTACAAAACGGTTCCACAAACAAAAATAAGACCGTTGGCGGTTTATTATAATAAACTACAAAACTGTACACACTTGTGATTTGCTTAAAATAAAAATAGACGTTTCTCGATTGAAACTTGATTATTTCCGATTTCCCATTTTTTTATAATTTTTTTTTTGTGTTTTTTAACTATATTCTTTCTATAAGTATGTTGTTTTTTTTTAAATGAATTTTAATTTTAATCATGTATATTATTTTGTGTATGTCCGTGCACTGCAGTCTACTTCTCAATCCTGTCGTACCAGAAACACTATAATACTGCTTTTCGTTCGGTTATTATTACTATTATTATTAAATCCTTAAACACGTTTTTTTTTGTATAGTCATCCAAAGTAACTCGTATGTCGGACGTTGTTTTCTTTCCATTGAATACCAGCGTTAATCCTTTCATTCGGGTATATAGCAATTCAGACTATATTATAGAAACAGTTATTACACGTCCTGCTTAACAATCGATCCATCGACATTTTGTCGTCGTATATTACCGCGAACAAACCCTTTAACTCGAACAACAATATACCTGCATATTCTTTCGCCTTTTTAATTAGAAGAAAAAAAATTTTTAATTAAATTTCTATTTAACTTTCTCAATAGGTACATACACCTATAGGCTTGCTAACTGTTGTATAATATTAGTGCGCATTTATATAATGTGTTAATGTGCTAACAAGCGTATAATATTTATTGTTATAGAGTTTACTTTCTAGTTTCTACTGTGTGTGACTGCGAGGTATAGGTCTGCTCATATTTTAGTATACACAATATTATAATGACAACGACGGCAGCATATACCTGTGTGTTATGACGACGTGACCAGAGTGGGTCGTGAATGATGTTACATACAAAATATAAACTTCACGTTTTGACCGATTATTAAATTGTTTTGAACGATAATAATCATCTCTATATAACACACGTTTAATACCAAGGTCGAATATTTAAAATTCAGAACGCGTTTAAAATGCAGGTGAAAAAAAAAATTCTTTCATCATCAATTTTTAGTATTACTTTTTATCAGACACCATTCACTCCGCGCGTTGTGTTTTGTATAATATGCTATAGTGAAATCGTCTTGCGCGTTTATTAATAAGATTTCCATATACAGTTTCGAAAACTTTTTAAAACTTAAACGACCTTTGAGCAAAAACGTATTCTAATGATTTCATTTATATTTGTTCCAAAATGGATTTTAGATGTATAGTGAACTATTTTGAAAAAAACTTTATTAATATTATATTTCTAAATGAAATAATTAAAGTGTACGCGGTACCTTAAAATGTTAACCTATACGGTACTTTTATGTTTCTCGAATGCGAGTTGTAAATTTTCAAAAACAATTTTGTCTAAAAATATATGCTACTGTTAAAAGTTATTTTTTTGAATAGTTTTTGATTGTACTATATATACTTTTGGATAAATCTTGAACTCTATGAGCTTTGCTTTGAATTTTTTTTTTTTTTTTTAGACAATGATTTCTCTTGAACAATGAATGTGTAATTGACTTTCAAATTATAAGTTATTCTCCTATACCCCATCCAAAAAAAACCTACCCGTATCAGTGACCTTATACACAAACTTGGCTCGCCGTCTTTATATTACTAAATGAGTTTGGTTAATTTAGCTACCTAATTTTTTGTGCCAAAAATCCAATCGATTATACCGAAATACAAACCAATAATAATTAAAAGTACTCGGTATATTTTGTGTGTGTGTGTGTCTGACTTTACACCAACGCCACTCGAGGCGACCATCGCTCTTCGTCAGATTTCACTTTGGAGACACGCGTTGTACAGCAGAGTAGCGCAATATATATTTACTCAAAAGTTTCAAATTTACTGCAGCACGCTCGCAAAGTTTTTTAATCAAACGTGAAACGTCACATTTTCTATATACCCGTTACTTTTGTCCTTTATAACGTATGTACATGTATACAAAGTGTAGGTATATGTACAGGTGGATAGTCGCGTCAGAGTTCGAATAAATCTAACGAAAGAAACAATGCGTCCGCGGCTACGCGTTTTGAAGATAAGTCACCGCGAGACAGGATTCGATACTTGTCTCGGCGGAAGATTGATTTGATGGATTTTTTTTTTCGTTCAATATTACTTCGAAAAACAGCGTCCCAAAGACAACAATTCATGTGTCTCGGTGTTTACACCAGAATCTTTACCCTTCAAAGACGTTTAAAATTGCATTTTTCGTTGAAACATATGAGGAACTGCAGGTACATTCGAAAAAGAAAAAGAAAACTGAAAAGAAGAACAATATTATCAGACGATGTTTTGTATAATAACAACGATTCTGTATCGTTGTAATTGACATTTTACTATAAAATATCATTATGTACTCATTTTTTATTCAATAACGCGCTTGATTTAAAAAAAAAAAAAAGTACATAAGCCAGTTTTGGTAGTTAGGTTTTGAGTTAAACCTGCATTATATCGATCAGGCAACAACAAAAATATTTAATAAAGCAGCAAATCGTAGTTGGAAATTTTTTACGAAGATATCATTTGTGCTATAAGTAGTAGAACACTATCACATAATGTTTACATAAAACAAAAATATCATCCGTTTAGTTTAACTCCATAGATTACAAAACCGTCCATTGGAAAAAAAACGCTACACAACTGCAGTGGCGACCAACACAATTTTTTTTTTTTCAATGCTTTTTTTATCTATGTGAAAAAAGAAAATTAGTTAGTAACGCCACAAAAAAAAAAAAATTAGGCCACTGCCTAAACAACAGGCAACTGTGAGTGATATTTTTGGCAAAAATGAATAAGTTTTAATATGTGCATTGTGCCCACACAGTGCACATTACATTCATAACAAATTTATTTGTATATTATACTTAAATGTTTCGTGTACGTAATCAGATGATAAAAACTCTACTTTTAGATAGGTGAAATTTTTCGTGAGGGATTGTAAATTTACAAAAAGGCCTCACTCTGTAAAAGTTTATGAAACGTCCCTTTTTTTGTTCATTTAATCGGTATTATATTTATTACAAAAGTTTCATTTAGCATTGACTCATATATATTCATGTTACTTATATGTTCCTCCTAAAAATATAATGCTAATTTATATAAGACGGACAATATCGCGGTAAATTGATTTATTTTTTAAAATTTTTATCCTCACTATTTTGGTAACAAATTTAAATAAATTTGAAACTCTTTGCATATTTATATATTACTTACCGTGATAACCACCCATCGGGTAATGAGCAATTTTAATAAACTAATAAATAATGTAAACTTCGTGTGCCTATATAGGTGTAACTAAATAAAAAATTCTTCAAACCTACTGCTGCTTCGGCTTTTATCTCGAACGAACAAAGTATTGTAATAATAATGGTCTTGCCGACCGTTATTATATTGAATATTTAGGTGTTTTTTAATGTAACGCTGCAAATAACGATTTTAAATGTATACATAATAATACAGTTCTAACAGTTATACATTTGCAGTTCTTCGAGGAATATTTTAATGGGATTAAAAACAACAAATCGACCAAAAAAAAAAAAAAAAGTTTATCAAATAATATAACTAAAACGTTCCGGATCCGCGTACGCCTTTTTGCAGTAATAAGTATTCAGTTTGTAATACGCCTATAAAAGTTTATAACAACCCTTAGCGCGTATTCGTTTCCCAACTGTGCGTATAAAATGTGTTGCGCACTTTCTTTTTTCTAAAAATTAGAAAATATTATACATTTATATTAATATATAAACGCATATATTCAGATTAGAGTAATAATTATTATATGTATTATATATAAATAACATCAGTTAAGTTTTACAAGCTTATTATTCAATTTTTCCAAATATCCCCTTAAATACTGCTTATAATCGCATTTTTTAGAAGAAAAAAAAATACTCGTATTTTATTATTTTTCAATATATGTTTAATGGAAGATGTATGGAAGTATTATAGATTTTCGTATCTGACCTTTAAGGCGAGGCGTATTATTTTAAATTTATTTCTCGTAGAAATGATAATTCTTCTCAATAATGATTTTAGATTCTGAACGCAACGAGTAACATATTGACTTTACAATGGTGTTTTTTTTTTCTGTTACCAACTTTTTGTATAATGTATAATATTATATAATATAAATGTACTTATGATACGTAATCGGCCCTAAGCGGCACTTCATTTTGGAGCTTTTTTAATTTAATTTTAATTCTTTTGAAAGTTATATAATATTATATTATGATCCAAAATTGAGAAATTAAAAATTTTCCAAAATTGCTCCGAATGTCGTGAAACGTTCAAATATTATTAAGAAAAGTTAAGTACATTTGTACTTACACGTAAAATCAAAACCTATTATGACAATTTTTTAGAAACTTACAAGACATTGAAATTTTTGAATTTTCACTGCAGTTATTATATTTCGTAAAACCTTTAATCTTATATAGGTTTAGAAACTATAATACAATCTAAACAGCTCATATTCCGTTATGTGTATAAAAATTTCCATAAAATTGTTCAACAAAATATTGGTTGATATCCACGGTTTTACAATTTTCGTTTTTGTTGTTATGTATTTTTACCATAACTTTTCCAAAAAAATTTCAAAATTTTGATTTTTCACATTATTGAAATGGACAAAGATAAACGCATCATAATATACAAATGTCAAACAATTTTAATAATTTTCAAACTATACATGTAGGTAGAACTTTTGTGTAATTCGTTTAAATACTTTTGATATTGTAGTAACGACCAAAACGTATTTTTAGAGTAAGATTTTCCGAGCTCCACTCAAAATCGCTATTTTTAATTTGTGATTTCTCACAAACTTCTAACTAAACTTTCCAAAATAGTGACCCTGCAGAACAGTGCACTGTGTAATAGTCATAACCGCTACTCCATCAAGTTACCCACCGGACTCCAAAATTTTCTAATTTTTATTCGAGGTATTATTGGTAATTTAGTTACTGATCAAATTTTTCTACGCTTAACTTTTGTTTTTTAACCTATATTTAAAATTTCATATTTTTTACTCGACTCAAATCGCACTACAAAGAATTTTTTGAAAATTTAAAATTAAAAATAACGATGACTGGGAAACATGTGCCCTAAGCCTACTCGTGCAAGTTATAAAATTATATCTATACACTATATACAATTTTACGTGCATAAATCAAAATATTTCGATATCACAATCGAAACTGTTTACTCCGTTCCACAAAAGAATAATCAGTTTTCATGCATCTCAACTCACGGCAATGCCAGACATCAACTTCCTTCTCCGAGCGTCTTCAACGTTAGACGATGTCGTCACCCAAAGCAAAACTTTTCTGACGCGAAACAAATGGATTCCTTTTCTTTCAAAGGATAAGGCGGAAAAGTTTGTAGGGCTGATTATTCTCACGTAGAATAAAGTATAGATCTGTACGGCCGCAACTCCTGCGCTGCACCTTTGTACATTTATAACACTTGCAGCGACTATACGTGCGTGTGGGCCGCGTATTAGAGTAAATTATATCGCAAGAGAAGGGTTCGCCTTTTTTTTTTTTGTGATTTCAAAAATTTTAAATAACACACCACTAGTTTGAATGCGAAATAATTGTTTCTGCTGAACATAAATTGGGGGTCGTACACTACCAAAAATCGTATCGTAAAAGTATCAAGTATATGCGGTAGTATGTAATGGATTTTATTATTTATAATACGGATCCGAGATTGTCGAGAAACCCATAATGGGCAAAAGGTAAAAAACAAAATTGTTCGCGACTAATTGCATTCGACCCCTTTTTACCGTGTTAATTTATTCGGAAAACGGAATTACTTTGTATTGTTTATATAATATACATTATTGAACCTATCCTACAGGCCCGCAATTCCGAGTTGTAGACCTGAAGTGGTGGTGGCATTTGACTATATTTCGTCCTGCACCCTTTTCCAAAAACACGTCTGTGTCTGGAGATGTTTTGTTTTAATTATTAAAAAGCGCTTGCAGGGTACCGACCGTTTTGTTATTTTAACGTTAATATTATATTTTTATTTTCTCTTTATTCCATAACAATCGACTGTTATTTTAATTTTTGCGGACAATCTCTTTACGAGTTAAAGCCCAAAAACCCTTGGCAAGATGGTGAAATACTGGTGAAAAAATAGTTTTTCAATTATGGTCTAGAAATGAAATGGTAACAAATATTTACAAAATTACTTGAAATTTTTACACGTCGGTGGGATGAATAAAACTAACTTACCTATTTTAGATTTTGTCTTTTCTATTATAATGTTTCATATAGTCGTTTATTTTCAGTCTCAACATTTTAATACGATCTAAATAAATATAATTAAATAGTAAAAACTTTCAAAAATCATTTACACTACTTTGGCTTATAGTCGTTTTTACATTCTTAGTTTTTTGTTCTTTTCATATAATGTTTTTGGTCATTGTTCTTGTGAAAATTTTCAAATTTTTTGAAATTTGTATACGTTATATAATACTTAAACCCAAAAGTTCTTTTCCCAATGCATTTGTACATGTTGAATAAGTGATCTTAAAAATGGTAAAAAAAACATATTTGATTTACTTTGATTCAAATGAGAAATTTAATTTTGCGTATTTTTTTAAGTTTTTCAACTGTTGTACATAATAATACATAGCATCTAAAAATTAAAACATTTAAATTTTTTTTTTACGTATATTTAAATACATTTTAAAATGGAATATTATAAAAATTACATTTTGTGGTAGTGTTACAAAAATTCCTTATGATCTCAGATAAAAATCCAGAAGTTAAAAATTTTTGCGGTTAATGATTTGTATTATTATGCACTTATCTTAAGTATTCTGTTACGTAATTAACTAATTTAGTCATACAAAAAAAAAAAAATTATAATAATTTGTAAGTATTATGTACCCAGGAGCTCAGATAAAAACCCACTTTAAACATTAAAAATGCATATATCTGTTTTTTCTCTGCTACTTAAATAGTCAATAAATTTCAAAAAATCTTAAATTTTTTTAAGAGCATATTATTTGCATGCGCAATTTATATTTTCTTATAGTGCATAAAAACTTTCAGGCTACACTAATATTAGAATAAGTAATCTTTAAATTTTATTAAAATTACAAACTATCTAGTTATGCCCTTTTCAAATCAGTGAACCAGACAAAACGATATCGCTATGTAATTTTTTTGATATTTTCTTAGTCTTTTGATTTAATTTTTCATCTCTTCTGTGAATTGTTTCTACAATACTTAATTTATCTATACCAACCATCGTGTGAGATCAGTATCAAAACAATTTAATTAGGTTGATATTATTAAAAGAAACCGTGTTTTCTTTAAGTACCAGCTATTGAAAAACGGTGTTGTATGTTTGTGTAATGTTAATAATTTGTTTTTTATCATTACAAACTTTGGCCACTATAAAACTTTCAGTCTGCAGGAAGGATCCGTCCCTGCAGAAAGTACTGCAAAGACAGTCCGACTTTATATAGGTCATCTTTTCGCATGAATTAAACTTATATGGACTATAACTGCGCATTTGTGCGTGGTGGAAAGTCTCCGAATCCGGCGTCTTATGAATAAGTTAATGACCGTCATTGGTGCGACTAGAGAGTAAAAACTTGAGGAGGGGTTAATTTTGCGAAAACAATTTGATATATGAGTACATCTCTCAACGTGGACATTTTACAAATGTTTCGGGGAGCCATAGGTGGTTTTGGGGGGTGGTTCTAGCCCCCCTGGCTTCCACCTATTTGCGCCTATGATGTACCTTAGGCACACTTATGACTGGGAACTAAGGAAACTTAATAAAACTATTAAAAGTTATGTATAATTATTCGAGTAGTTAAAATGTTATTCCATTGTCTTGAACAAAAAATTACTCGTGAAATGATTTGTATTGGATCCGAGTGTAAAAACCGAAACTTGATTTCAGTCACAAAAACCAAAACAACGCGGTTAAATAGACTTAGCATCAACACAATAGATATTAAAAAAAAATTCACCCAAATTCACCATTATTCGTCGTCAATACGACGCAACCTCGGGTCAGACGCGGTGTACTTGCGTGCGTATGGTGACGTGGAATACGCTAAATAATTTTTCGTATGTACGTCATTGTCGCCAAGTAAAAAAAAAAAAAAAGTATAAAAATAGAACAGAAATTTTTTTTTTTTCAAATACGTCACGCCGTCGCTCTCACAAATCCGTACGCGTAAGTGCAACGAACGAGAACAGCGTAAAAAAACGGCCGCCACATATAGGTGCGTACTGCGGCATAACTGTTATTATACGAATCATAACTGCTTTTAAGTGCGGCTAAAATGTGTATGCGAGTATACCAAAACCCATACTTACTTTTCAGAGGATAATATAATCGGCCTATTATATTTTACAAATTTTTTGTTTGAAAGGTACGTTCACGACTTGAAATTGAATGTATTAAAAAATTGCGATATTTTCGCATAAAGTTGTACGGCATATCAGGACAAAATTTGAAAATCGGCAAAACGAGCGCCCTTTAAGATATTTTTATCTATCCGTCAAAGAAAAAAACTCGAATACGTTGAGTCATTTTAGACATCTGATTCATCAACATTCAATTAGTAATCTTCACCTACATTTATCCTTTTATAAATTAAATTCAACTTAGGAGGCGCCTGCTTGTAATCTGTGTGTTCTATATGTACAGCAAATAGTTTGCTGTGACATTGAAAATATTGATTTTATTGGAACGAATTACGAATATCACACTTTATCACACTTTGATTGGAGAACAAATTGTTTAACAGGTCTAATAGAAACTATTAATCAACAACAAATTTTGTGTTATACTTTTATTTTTGAAAGTATTTTGTAGTTTAATTTTTTTTCACCTAGATATTACGTGTACCGGTTAATTAAAACATAATTAATTAGGTATGTAAAATTAAATTAGTTTATTATTCATTAAGTTAGTGTATATTATATGTATACGTATAATGTATATATGCAGCATATTATTTTCCAGCTCTACAATCTGCTCTGCGTCGCATTTGATTTTTGATTTGACATTAATTGATTAATACTAACTCAACCGGCTTGGAAAAATCATTTAAAAAATAATGGTTTTCTTTTATGTAAAACTATATTGTGTGTAATTTTAAATGTTTTAAAACTAACAACTCGATCCAATCCAGATCCATTTGACTTCGTTGTACGGTGATTTGTCATAAAACCAGAAACACAGACATGAGATTTTTAAGAGAATATAATATACAATTAGAGAATATGTGTTATAATTATTTTATGTTCTAATGTTGGCCTGGTTTTGTAACAACCAAAAATTTCTAAATTCGTTAGTTTATTTCAAACTATACCTAATCGAAATCGCTTTGCCGAGGATAAAATAAAACAATTTTTAAAGTATATAAGTTCTAAAAATGTCACCAGTTTCAATACTTTCAGTGACTTAAAATTGAGTGACTATAATATATGAAAAAGATTTAAAAATTTCAATTTTTAATGATTTTAATCGTATTGATTTGTACGTTTGAAAAAATAAAATTTTAAAAATTGTTCGGAACACTCACTTAACGAATACGCTGCTTTTTATTAGATTTATGTAATTAAATGCTACTAGTTTTCGTAATTTTTATTAAAAAATAATTAATAACATGAACTAAACACGTCTCGCGAGTTACAAATAATTTAAAAAGCGTTATACTCGTGTGACAAGTCGAAAAAAGTCCGTTGCCATCAGAACTTCTACCGACATGACTTGTTTTTTATTTTTATCAACCCGTTCACATTTATACTCGTATATGCTACACCTACGGCTTTTTATTTTTTAACGAAAATTACGTCGCGTGCAGTTCATGCGAAACTTTCTTCTCATACGACTCGAAAGCGTTACCAAAATTATAATACATATTACTGTACGCAAAGGTGGGCGTTAACTAGTTAATAAGTCAAGTTGAAAAGTTAATGGTTTTTAATCATAATAGTTAATTATTTTTATGTTTTTAACTTATTAACTTGTTCAGTTAAAAATTGTATTGCATTAGTTCAACTTTTTTATAGTTAATACGTCTTATTTTTGCAAAGTTACCTATGTTTATTATTTTTTGTTATCAAGCTGGACCAACAACCAAAACTAATTTGTTGGCTTTTTTTTATTTTGTTTTCCTAACTAACTAACTGGCTCCACGCTGCGATATAAAACGGTGTGACTAAAAATAATAATGTGTAAGACCCTTAAGGTAAAAAGCCGAATCTCAGTGTTGATCGGAAAACAGACTCTATAATAATCTATAATAGTGTCTGAAAAAAGCAAAATTTGTTAAATGTTATTCATGAGTTGACCGAAGTGTCTCTTTCTCGTATATGCGTGGTCCATTTTACTAATATATTATGTCTAAAACAGTTGTATATTATGACGGGAGCAATATGGGATACGTTCGTTTACGCCGAAATTTCGTTTATACTCGCGCGTGGAAATCTCTCTGGAGTTTTCATTTTCGGCTGTCCGTCACGCGCAGCTGCTTCAACCCCCCGACGTTCTCCCGTCCCATCTTGACGTTGTACGTGTGTGTTTTTTTTTTAGATTCTGAGCCACAGCGAAGTATATACGTATTGTTTTTACAACGATGTGTTTTTTTTAGATTCTGAGCCGCAGCGTATAATGTATTGTTTTTACAATGATGTTTTTTTTCTGCGAACAATTTTAAGGGTAGTAAAAATACTCCGATTTTTAAAGTCTGTACCTTTTCTGAAAGGTCTTTGGACTCTGATGGTGCTATGAAGGGTCTCATCTCTTAATCCGTCTCCGCGAGGTTAAGAAAAAACGGTTTGAAAACACATATTTTAAAATTATTATAAGTATTTCTAAAATATACGAATCGCGGCTAGTTTTCGTCTGAACGATGGTGGTGGTAAAATATAATTTAAAATAACTATAATATAATTTTAGAATAATATAATGTAATATAATTACAGAATAATCTATAATAGAATAGAACAGATCCACTCATCGAGTATAGGTCCAATATGGTAAATTTTTTTTCTGTGAACAACATTAAGTGTAGTACAAATTCTCCGATTTCTAAAGTCGATAACTTTTCTGATAGGTCTATGGACTCTGGTGGTACTTTGAAGGGTCTCAAATTTGACGGTTGAAAAAGTTACAATAAAAAAATTACGGCAAACGCGTTTTTGACATAATCAGTTTAGTTTTTTGGTCGTGATATTATCCAAACTAATAATCGAAATGAGATGAATGAAAAAATTTCATAAAAATCCGCCCAGTAAATTCTGAAAGCGTTTAAAAAGAAGTGTCGATAAAACAGCGTTATTTCGATGTTTTGAAATTTCGGTTTTTACCAAGTCGTAATAGACGTATAGTAGTTAGTTAACTGAATTCGTTCAGAATCGTTTTTTTGAAGACGACGATTGCTTTCAGATGTTAAATAATACGTTTGAACCACAACTTCCAAACCAGTGATCCGCGCGTTGCGTAGTTGCTACTCCGTTAAAATACCCACGCGACCTTGAGTGAACCCAGCTTTTTTTTTACGAATCGAAGGACCGTATAACAGTAAATAACAGCGACATTTTCTCTAGAACTACTTAGTATTACAAATTATTAGTGGTGGTACCATTGTATCAATAATATATTTTCCCGTGTACACACATCAATTCGTTTAACCGCACGTCTCGCCCAGAAACAGCGTGCTTATGGTATCTAAAATTTATACGACCGTTCGGATACTTTTTACGAAAACGTAAAATTGTATACGATCGTATTCGTCTCATTCGAACGCTATTTTTTAAACATACTTTAAACGCTATTCGTTTTTCTCGCAGTACTTTTCTGCCAAAAGAAACAAAACCCTATTTATACCCGGCGTGGACGTGATTCGCAACAAGTCCTCTCTAGGGGTATTCGCGTTGTTGTTCGCATTACTGCAGTGTAGTCGCGACGAGTGCCAAACTGCTGCAACACGCGAGCCACTTATAGAACTTGTTCGTTTAGCGATAACACAATTCGGAATAAGTGTAAGGAAATTTACCGTTATAGCCTTGGATATGGGGTCCGTTCGGATCTGCCCGCGTGCCAAGCCTAAATAACCAATAAAAATATAAGAGAATAGACCGTATACGCTTGTTGTTTCGTTTATGTGTGTGTACAGAACGGCTTTGTATTTCTATGGTTTTTCTATACGCTCTTCGCTGTTGCTTCTGCCGTCTCGCTGTTACTCGAAACCGAGCCAAAACTTGTAGCGTTGTTGTTAACGGCGTTAAGAAGTTTACACTGCAGGAGATAAATTTTTGACCGCACGTGGTCGTTAGGTACGGCTATATAGCCACACACATTCGTCACACTTGGGGCGCCCGAAAAATCAATACGGCTGACCTCTGCAGCCTGACCGCGCGTACACGGTAAATTATGTATGTATTGTTATCTTCAGTGTTTGGAAAGTTCTTTTCAAGAAGAAACCGATTCCGTTCCAAGCTTAAAAGAAGAAACTCGTTTCTAAAAAAAAAACAAACGTACATTGTGATCGATTTTAACATGTTCTGGACTCGATTAACACCCATCATAAAGAATCTCTGATGTTCCTAACATAACACTGTGGTGATGTTCTCGACAGGCTTATTATAACGCAAATTTATGAAAAATATTTACCGAATTTCGTAACGTTTGTATGGATTTATACTTGATATTTGTCACTGTTTCACAAATAAGTACACTTGATACGCGACGTTATGGTTTTAAGTTGTTATACACGAAGAAATAGAAAAAAAAAATTTACTAAAATTATTTGACTTCTATAAATTGTCGAGAGGATTAATAATTTTTTTTTTTTATAACAAACTGCAAATAAACACGTACAAACACGTATAAAAATAACTACTATAAATTTTTTGCTAAGTCGGTACAAACCTCTTGACTCTTTTCCGCTTAGGTACTCCTAGTACAATTATAGTCGATTTCATTTAGAATCGTTGTGTGAACATAATTTTATTTTTTTTTTTTTTTTTGAGAAAAACACGTTAAACTGAACAATAATATACGGTTAGGCAATATCTTTCCGAATGCTTCGGCGATGACGATGTATAATATATTCCCATCAATCACCGAAATTCGGGTCAAGCAGTTTTTTGTCGTGTACGAACAACGCGCGTATTATACTTACGTAATTCGGCGACCGCTGCAGGAAGCTTTCAATTTAAATATATTCGCGCACACCAAACTACGGACGACAGACGTCATGTGATTGCCGTAGGATGGAAACACAATAGATATGATGTGTTATGTTTAATATACCCATTATTACTGCAGTTTCGGGCGTCGTGAGCTATTCGTAAATATTTTACGTATTGATTGTAAATCAATTTATAAAATTTATTTAATAATGATATCGTATTTCCGATATGAATGCTGCAGCCGCAGTATCCCTAAGAAGACTGTATAAATCCGAGGAAGACTATGGCTTTACTTTTTCCACGTCTTCTTTTACCCTGTCTTCACGTCTCAATCTTGGGCGTCTCAGTGGTCTCTTTCCTTGCGGTGCATTTTCCAGCACTGTCCTCGGCAACGGTCCTTCCTTACGCCATGCCGTGACCTGCCCAGATTAGTTGCGTTTATTAGTAATGTCTTCCACAATACTCGGACTTCGATACAATTCTTTTAGTTTCCTATTTTTCCGGATTCTCCGTTCTCCGGTATTAACATCTTTACATGGACCGTATATTTTTCTGAATATTTTCCTTTCGAAAATAACTAGTGAATTTTCGTCTGTCTTCCGTAACTAACGTCCATGTTTCCAACCCATAAGTTGCTACTAGTTATATTAATGTCCGATATATTTAAATCTTTAAACGTGTTAAAAGTGTTCTGATCGCAATAATAAATTTGTCAGCCCGAAGTTACCCGGCTTGAATTCTCGCCTTCACTTCACTATTTATTTCGTTCTGTTGTGTTAACATGGCACCTAGGTATTTGAACTTTTGTAAATTTCTTCTAAATTTATGACCTTCAACTTCGAACCAATTATTTCGATTGTTTAAAGGGACATTTCTTTGGACTGCCGTGTACTCCGTTTTATCCGTATTTATCTCCGATCTTATACGCTCTGCGACTTCTATCAGTTTTTCTGTTTGCCTTTTGTGTTGTTCTTAATTTTCCGCCAACAGGACTGTATCGTCCACGTATATGCTAATAGTCCAATATTTGTCTCTCGACAGCATTATTATGAAAAGTAATGCGTTATCCAACTGTGTACATAATACTATTTTTAAAATGAAATATGGATACATGCCGATTGATGCGCCGATTAAGTTTTGACCGGTCTTTTTTTTTTTTTTTTTTGCAGACATGGGTTGTTTCGGTAGCAAAGACAAGCTGTCCAAAGAAGACATGGATTTCTTAAAATCGCACACAAGATACGACGAAGCGACCATTAAAGAATGGTACAAGGGTTTCAAAGTAAGTAATATTGCACTATAAGAGTTAATGCGACGTGTATATATATATAATGTAAACTGTTGAAACTTACACGGGGACTCATAGAACGGCATTATAGTCGACTTGCATGACGACTAGATCTGTTGTTCTAGCTATATAGTCTTCTCGAGTATTAAATGCGTCTGGGTCGATTGTTTTTAACCCGCTTCGGTGATTTTTAACGTAACCTCGGGGCTAAACCCGTTTAAAACGGTTTTATCCGTTCACCCGGCTGGAATACGCACTTATATAATATACCACAACAGCTATATTTATACTTCAAACTCCGGTTGTACATGCATAGAACTAGTTTGTTATTCTACATCTTAACAGTTTTGGAAATTAACGGTACGACACTCAAGCCTGGGCAAATTTGTTAATATTTTTTTGTACATCTTAAATAATTAAGTAAGTAATTAAATTTTCAAGTTTCTTACAGTATTCCCGTGAAATGAAGTAACTATAGTTACATTAGATATTAGCTGGTTTAAATACCAAATCAGTTGTAAAAAGTCATTATGTTACATCTTATGTTTTAAATATAGTGCTTAAATTAGAAAAATAATATTTCCTTTTTATTTTTATAATTTATAAACAACATAGGTACTTGTTATCTGATATGCGTTGGAAAGTGCAAAATAAAAAAATAACGTATTAGAAGTAACTATAGTAATTTGAAAAGTATCTTTGACTAGACGCTTTGAGAATTAACGCTATCAAGTTTCTTTTTTCAAATTAAATAATGTAGGTAATTTATTGAGTTAGCGTTAGTAAAAAATAAACTAGTTATGTTAGAAAGTACTGAAAAGAGTAACTTCTAATTTTCTAACCAGTTAGTGCCCAGGCTTGGTATAGTTGGTACAGTGTAGACTGTAGACGAATGAATAATTTACACGAATAGTTTTTTAAGCCCGCCCACGTACGTATTAGTAAAAAACTCGTCACGTGTTTGAAGTACAATTTTGGGTTAAATAGTTCAAGGGGAGCTGACACCCCTTGCCCTTTAAATTTGAGACACTGCGCAGGGAGAAGGTTAGGTCGGAACCGTGCAATTATGTAGGTATAAATATCCTTTTCTGGATTTTGTTCAGCGTGTACAAAGATTAATGGCATTAACCACCCGGTACATGATTAATTAAGTTCTCTCGTGTGACTATAGTAATATTACAAGAAGACGTCTGCCCGTTCTCTCTGGACATTTTCTGACCATCCAAATGAGATAACGCATCGCACTGCTGCAGGATGCTCGTGAGTTTTGGCAGACCGTCCGATGGTCTCTATCAAGGCCCAAATTCCGGGATTTAGTATTTTATCTAACGACACACGTTCCTCGGCTAACTTCGCGTCTTCTATCTTGTCTTTTTTGCTTTGTCATTTGTCTTGTGCGATTATTAAAACGCTGCATTTAAAAAGTAAAAACTGCAAGTTAGAAAATACGTTTTTAAGTATAGGTACCTATATTTACAATTAGCATTATCGATTTCTTTACTTTAAAGAGAAATTAAGTATTACATTTTTTTAACTTTTTATAGAAGTATACCTACCGGCTGCATAATTATAGTAGAACTCTATACGTACACCTTTATTTTTTATTATAAAAAACAGTTTATACAATATATGCATAATTATGTAGGTATCACAATTAAAGAAAAATATATTTCAAACTATTTTGATTGTGTTATTATTGTTTAAGGAGGGGCCTCTACACCTCGATTTTCTTTCTCTGTCGTACGTAAATCATAGAATTTTAGACGGTTTTTAGTTCCAACGTACCGATCGATCTATTAATGCGATAAGGCAGATCTGTCGACTGATTTGAATTCTTCAAGACATCTACTTTGGATTCTCCGTGCTACATTTTTTATTTTTTTTGTTATACTTTTGTTAAGAATAAAAAACTCAAATTTGTATTTATTTTTTAATTTATTTTGTATAAATTTAAATAAAAAATCGAAAATGTGCCTTGAAAGATCCAAATTTAAGAATTTGGATTTTGAATTTAAGAATAAAAAAAAATTTTATTTTTATTTTTTACATTATTTCTAAATTTTTTTTATTTTTTTGTCATACTTTTGTTAAGAATGAAAAAAATTTAAGAAAACAGATTCCTTATCGCATTAATAGTAGGTAAGTTGGAACTAAAAACTGTCTAAATTCCTGTATGATTTACGTGTGACAGACAGAGAAAGAAAATCGAAGTGTGTCCTTATGAGTGAAAATTTAAGTAGGCAATTTTTTTGTTTGAGAATAAATAAAATATAATTATTATAAATTTAAAGTCTCAAAATGAATCGTTTGATCCGCATAAAAAAATCACATATTATTTATATAAACAAAAGTATAATTTTACTTTATGAATATGATTTTACACGCTGAATATTCAGCGTGAAAAATCAGTGTTTACTGCAATTAAATACGTGATATTCAGTACTAATTTTCGTCATAAAAATCTAAATCTTTTAAAATTGTAAATTTATTTACAAAACGTATTATAATATTATTTATTTAACTTAAATATTTATTACTTTGAAGTATACACAATATCATTCATAATAAAATGTGTGGTGTGTTGTGTAAATTATAATTACGTATCTATACGTTTTTGTTTAAAATTTTTTTTTATTAATTTTATTATTTTATTACGTATGTTTTATTCTAAAGAAATTTCACTTTGTGCCTAGTTCAAATTAACCTGCCTATCATAATACAAACGAATTATGTACCTACCTATATAACATTTTAAGACACCGTTCTGTGTCGAGTTTTATGAATCAATCAAAACGCTTTTCAATCGTGTGATTTGTCATTCAGTATTCTGACACAAACTTATAATGTTGAAAACCATTATATAGTATCAGTGTTTTACCTTTGAAAGCATACAAGGATACATATACGTATTAATATCGTATTGTGTTCAGCCGGCCTGTTTTGAATTTAGTGGTATTTAATAACAACCTTTCATGAGGTGTCTACAACTATTTTTTCGTCGTGCACAAGCGATTATGTTATTATAGTCTGAGGGTTGACCATTGAATTTTTACGGTTTTACTCTCCTTCGTGGTCAACGGATAACGATATAATATATGCATTTGAATTTGATAGTAATGTATAAAAAAAAAATTCAAACGATACAAAAAAAGTAAAAGTAAAACATGACGTACTGCGATTATATAGGTACACAGAAAAACAACAAAACGGCCACTGAAGTAATTTTTTCGTTTAAGCATCCGTTATTTAACTTTTAAAAAAAGTGTATTCAGGTTAACCTCGTATAGTGTGCGTTTTGCAAAGTATCAATTTTAAAATTAAATTATATTATGTATTATAATAATATAATTTTTAATCTCTATATATACGAATAATCTATATATATATATATATACTAAATCTCTATATATATCTCGTAATTTATATTAAATTTGTCTCACCGCGTGTGTGTCCCCAGGAGTAATTTTTATCTATTAAATATTTTCAAAATCTGTTTTCGGAAATTTTTTACCATTTTTAATAAGTCGCATATCGAATTAATAATTTTTTTTTTAACCGAAAAAAATAAAATTTCGGTGTTTAGTAGTTTATTAATTCAAAATAGCCATTTTATAAAGCTGATTTTTCTTAAAATTTTCATATACAGACACAATTGAATGAGCTATTTATTTTTGAAAATTCGGATAACTGTATAATACAAACTTATAGTATAGTCGTATAATAATTATTTGTATAGTAAATAATAATTTTGCCGAATTTTCAAAAATGAATAACTCATCAAATCGGGTCCGTTTTTGAAAGTTTTGTATACGAACATTTTATGAAAGATCAGCCCTATAAAATGGCTATTTTTAATTAACAAATTACTGAAAAACTTTTCTTTTTGGTTATAAAAAAATTAATTTAATATGTCTTATTAAAATAGTAACAATTTAAAGAAAAAAACAGATTTTGAAAATATTTAATAAATAAAAAGTTATTCTTGGGGTCACACACGATATAAGACACTCTGTACGTTTTAGCTACATTTGTTGAATGTTGTTTTTCGTAATGATGTTTTCAAAAAAAAAAAAAAATTATAATAACTCACATGCTATAGAATTCGTTAATAATAACGACACTGATTATTTGTGGAACAAACTTAAAAATGCCTGTGAATCGTATAAATTGTAAACCTTACAAAAACAAACGATTCGCGCGTGTCATTTTATTTATCTAAAACAATGAATGATAAACAAAATAAATAATTCAATGAAATCGAGCAAACTAATTTTTCGTTTTACAGCAAGACTGCCCAAACGGTCGTTTAACGCCAGCCAAATTCGTGGACATGTACAAAATGTTCTTTCCGAGTGGCAACGCCGAAGAGTTTTGCGACCACGTGTTTCGAACATTTGACATGGATAAAAATGGTTACATAGACTTCAAGGTGAGTCGCTCAATCGTAATAATAAATAATAATACATAACAGTATCCGCCATCCACCCGCTTCAATGTCAAAAGTTAAAAATATCTAAACTTCTAGATCAAAAACCTATGCAAAAAAACAAAAAACAGGGGAGACATTCCCTCTAGATCAAACAAAAAACCACAGATCATAGATAGGTGTACAAAATAACTATGTTACTATTGTCTCGTATATTTATAATATAATATACTATCGTTACTGGTTTTATAACCAAAAAAAAAAAAAAAAATAGAAGGATGGTGTAAAAATATGTTTGTTTTGAACTTTCATGTTTTTTTGAAGACTGAAACTATGCCCTCCGCAAATAATTAATTTTTCTCCCTGAAGCTACTACGTGTTTGTTATAAGGAATTCAAGCCTGGGCACAGTTACTTTTTTAAGCAATTCCTAATTTAACTAGTTACTTTTTGCTAACGCTGATTTGGTAACTATGTAACTAGTTACATTATTTAATTAAAAAATGAAACTTAACAAAGCTGTTAGTTCACATGTTGACAATGTCACTTTTTAAGTTACTACTATTTATTTTGAAATTTCCAATGCATATCAAATGACACGATGCTGTTAATAAACAGGTACACCAATTAGAGGTTAATCATCAGTCATACAATACATTTCCTGTCAAACAGGTTCATATTACTTCAATTCCCTCCAGTGGTCATGTTTAGCACATTTTCAGTGTCGGAGAACAACTTCTGATAAAAACTTTGAAATGGCTTCGATATTAAAATTCAATCAATTCGTTCAGATTAATAATAATTTAATTTGCTGTGTATTTATTAGTTGTTTTGTAAACGTTTAATTTATTATTTTTTTTTTCTTCAGAAACATTACTCATATGAGACGTATACTTTTGTTTGCTTGTTTTTTGCTTCTACTTTAATTTTTGAAAAAAATAATTATTCAATATTGATAGAAAGATTATTTCTCTAATTCAAGCGCTACGTTATTATACTAAAACTTAAAATTTAGTCACATTTTATTTTTCAAATAACTTAGATCGTACCACTTCTATCAACTAATTTCTGGTATATATATAAGTATTTTACTTGATTTTTTGGAAATACTAAGTTACTAAAAAATTGTATTAGTTACTTAATTATTTTACAATAACCTAACTAGTCAAACAACTCTGCCCAGGCTGGGGATTTTGAAAAACTACGTAAAACGAAAAAATGTCTTGCATCCCTTCCCGGCGAGCGATTTTATTGAATTTCCCCGCGTTAAAGGTCGTCGAGTGAACTTCACCCGGACCGCCGCGTTCAATGACAAGCATCAACTTAATATTGTTGTATTCACGAGGACGCTATCCCTGCGAATGAATATCCTCCATCCCTGCATCTATCCCTGTGCGCGCGCGCGCTCGCAGTTTACTGGCGCCGCCCTTCTAACAACCTGTGAATTTTCAATCGGTTTCAGGAATTTCTATTAGCCATAGACGTCACGTCGTCCGGCACGCCGGAGGAAAAACTCAAGTGGGCGTTCAGAATGTACGACGTGGATGGCAACGGAGTCATCGATATTCAAGAGATGACGAAAATCGTGCAGGTACAACAATATACACCTGCAATAGTGTTGTAAAGAATACTTTTAAATAACGTTCGAGTAAAAATACTCAAGTATTTATTTTTAAAAGTATTTAAACTTCTCCTTAATTACTTTGTCTTCGAAGTGTTTGAAATATCTGCTCTCGTAGTAAAAAACACGTGAAACGATTAAAATTAAAAAGTATATCCAACACGCGTTCGATGATTGTTGTTTTTGGCCTTCGAAATTCATATCGCGCCAATAGATTCAATTGTCATGTTATTGAAATAAAACCAACTAAATTCCAAAAATTTGCACATTTGATATCGACAGCTTCGAATGTTTCATTCATACAACAATATTGCAGTATACGTACCTACGTAGACGCACTATTGAGCAATATTTGTCGCAGGTTTCACTTTTCATTACTTTTAAGAACAAAAAGTAAAAAATAGAAATTTTCATTTAACGTCAACGGCTCTCTGTCATATTTAACTACAGATTTTTAACTTTGTGTTATAAGAGTAAAGCGCGTACAATAATTTGGTGCCGAGTTTTCAAAAAGAACCGAGGAAAAATAAAAAAAAAATACCAAACAATTTTTTCCCAAATAGGTAAATCAAAATGTTTTCGAATTATTACATTTCTTTATTGTTTATACTCAGAGTAGATCAATACCTATTCTATTATATCTTTATATTCTATTCTTTATCTATATTTATGAATCAAATAACTTTTGTTTCATCCGTTATATTTTAAACTTTATTATGAAAATAAAATTTAATTAAACTTTTCCCCTCGCATATTTGTACCTATTCTGTACCAAGTTTCATCAATATTGAAATGTAACACATTTAAAATCTTCTTATAGTATATTATATTAATTTCTATGATTGGTATAAGGGTTGTAAAGAGTAGCGTTTTAAAATCTTTAGGGACGCAATTAAATAAAAAATTTATTTTGTATAGATTTGCCAAATTAGAAGGGGTAAATTAAAATTATTTTTTTTTTTTTTTAAGGGGACTTCATCCGCCCCACGTACAGAAGGGGGGGGTCAAGTAATGGATAAATGTTTTTTAAAAACATTTTTTCTTACGTGATATTACTATAATTTACTGCAGTTTGCTCTTATCATCATATACCTAAATAACTAAAAAAATTCGCGTTGCTTTGGAGTAAGTCGCAGTTTTAGATGTGTCACTAGTTTTAAGGTGTCACCTTTTATAACACATTTGTAAATGTAATGAACAAAATAACAAAATAATAAAAATGGACGAGTCAAAAATAAAAACATCGCCAGACTACCAAAAGTTTTCACCAGCATACAGAAATTATGTTTTGAAGCTTGTGTAAAAGTTTATAGTCTTAAATATGCTAGCTCACTAGATATTTTATTTCTTTTATTTAGTTCCAAGTTGATCAAAATTTATTGAATTTATTATTTTTAAGCTACCCATTGATTTCAATAGCGTATAGTAATTTTAATAGATTTGAACAGATTTTGGAAAAGTACTAAAAATATTAAAAGTAGTTCAATTTTCCTAATGACAAAACCAGTGTACATCAACACTCAAACGCCTAAAAAGTAAAATTGTATACCATAATCCATATAATTTATATATCCCACAAAAAACCGCTTCTTTTTTTACGTTCCTTTTCAAATACAACACCTTAAGTTTTTGGCCTCCCAATTTACATTTTAAAATCACAAAATCACCATTTTTTAAACACTAATATTGTATTATAATATTTATTTGATTTATTTTCACTTGTTGTTTACTGTATCGTTTATGTGTATTAATTGATATGCACCAACTATATTTCACCCGTTTGTTATCTTTAAGAATTGCCGTTTGGCGTTGAATGTAAACTGCAGGTTTCATTCTATTATGTTTACTGATTCTTGTTTTTATATGTGTGTGCAGGCCATCTACGATATGTTAGGTGCATGTTCGTCTAATCGCCCTGCTGACTCTGCAGAAGACCGGGCTAAAAATATATTTGCCAAGATGGACGAAAACAATGACGGTCAGCTGACCCAGGACGAATTCCTCAAAGGCTGCCTGCAAGATGAAGAGTTGTCCAAAATGCTCGCACCTTAACCACTGCCCCGTCTGGCGTGAAAGCCCTATTACAATACATGTTTCGTCACATTTTTTGTATATCTTTTTTCTCTCGCCCCCTGTAGGGTACGCCTTTGTTGATGCCAAAACAAAAAAACAAGTCGGCCCGTTTTTTTCTACGAAAAAAAAACTATTTGTTTTTAAAAATTGAGTTGTTTTCTTATGGTTATATTTCCTCTGGTAAGACTCATTGCCCACGGTACATTTATAATATGCTAACAGTGTAACATTATTATGCACATGCAGGTCGCCAGTTGGTATGTGGGATGATGTTATGTCTCGTGCCCATCCCATTTTTTTATATTATTGTAGTTAAACACTCTATCACTCACCAAACTTTATGAGACCTTATCGGATAATGGGTGTCCCATTACTCAAGTTCTTTAGCTTTCTCTCTAGTCTGTTGACTAATTTGTGTAAATAATTTACGGCACATTCCCATATTTTCTTATTATTTGTTTCTATATTATTATTATTATTATTATTGAAATGGAGATTCGATAAACACTCTGTGAACACCTACGTGGTTTTTATTAATAACGAGATGTTATTAATGCAAATAAGTTTTAAGAAAGAAAGAAGTTTTCTTCCTCCAAAAATTATATTATTGATTTGTCTTTTTACTCCAAGTGTCGTATAATATGTATTATAATATAAAATTTGTCGAGAATGAAGTCTTCTCATTTTCCCTAGCTGTTGTGTCTATGGCATCGTCTAAGCTCAAAATCAAACCAAAACCTTTACAAAGTTTGAATGTAAGCGTTCATCAAACATCAAATCTCCATGAAAAAAAAAAAAGTACAGAAACCATTTTATGGTCATTTTTATGATTTTATTTGCAATAATGCTGTTAAGGTTATTGGCTGTAAGAAAACACCAAAAAACAAAACCAAATATAAAAAAAAAAAAACCTTTAATTTAATGGTATATTTATAATCGATGAGTTATTGGATATTGAGGGGTTTCCAATCTTGCTAACATCAACAAGTTCGAAAATTGAGTTGTATCCAATGGACGCTTATTGTACATTATTAGAAAAAATTGGAATTTTTCTGATATGGAAACAAAAATAAAAGAAGAAACGTATTGCACAAATTTTATAATAATCGTACGATAGAAACGTTCACTTTATTATTATTATTATTATTATTATTATTGATTATTACTTTTGGCTAATTCAATGAGCCGCTTGTAATTTTAAGATACATACTCTTGGACCAATATATTTATATTAATTCTAATCACAAATTAATTTATAAACTAATTAATTTCTTATCCAATTTTTATTCTTTTCTTTTTTCTTTTTTTTTTTTTTTTTTTGTCAATGGTGCACATATTTTATTGTTGGATTCCATTAGCAATAAATAGCAACCAAAATGTCTGTTACCAAATTATGAAATACGTTTACTTTTTATACTTATAAGTTATAATTATTATTATTATTATTATTGTTTATATTGTAATAATTTCTATGCCTTTTAACGTTGTTATAATTATTACATTACACTATAATATGGCCAAAAATTAAACCATCCATTATCATCATATATTATATTCAATTTATTCACTTTTTTATTAAAATAGGCAATTGTGCGTAAGTAATTAATTGTACGCTTTGTTTTTATTTTTCTTATAAAAACTGATGTTCAACAGGTACCAGTGTTTAACTCGGTTTTAACCTTTTGTGTGTATTGAACCATAGAATTTCAAATTTTTCTATTTTTTTTTTTTTTTTTTTTTACATCTCGACATATCTTTTAATTTATTATTCATCTGACAACAAAACATATTCAATATCAATATAATTTATACTACATAGATAATGATATGCGTACTTATAATTTTTTTTAGCCACTTCTTATATTTTATTCTATATAATACATAATAAACTTCACAATAATGTATTTTATTCTCATTCACTACGTACGTGCGTATAATTATTAATAATCTAGAAAATTTAACTATACAAAATTTTTAGGATAAATTATTAATATTGAGAATTTTTCTATACACCAATATGTACACTCATAATCTATCATTATTATCTTTATGTTACTTATTCTAATTAGAAATACAACTAAGGTACACGTTGTGTGAAAAATCCGTTTTGAGTGATGCCCTTCATAATGGTAGTTTTAAAACTCAGCCAGAACTTTTTCTTTACTATTTATGCATGTATACAATGCATATAACTATAGTTATATAGTTACACATTATTATACGTTTATTTGTATTTATGTCCGTGCATAAATAGAATTACCTAATGATTATAAATTTTAGTTTTTAAATTTTTACAATTGTAACTAAATATTTAGTATGTAACAATATAACGACTACACTAGCTACTACTACACAAAACAGACCAACTTATACTGTCTAATTTTATTTAACACGATAATATGTACATTTCATTACACATGTTGTAAAAAAAAAAAAAAAATTCAATGTGGCAACTGTTTGTATTTTTATTTGTTATAAGCTAAGTTAAAATTTAAATAGCCTAGTCGATTAGTTCTTAAGGTTAGGAAATGTTATGTTTCTTTTCTGCTCTGAGCGCTGTGTATGGTTAACAGATGAATCAAAAACTAAAATTTATTTCATTCTGATGTCTAAAAAAACGTGTTGTTCTTTAATTACCTTTCAAACAAAATCATACGACAGAAAAAAATCATTAAAAGCCGTATAGGTACCAACTCTTTATTACTGATTCGATGGTAATTTTGACCAATCGGAATATTCAACTAGTTTGGTGTAATATTATTTGTGTGTAACTAACTAGATTTTACACTCAACAGAATACACAGATTTTGAGAATGACTGTTTAATGGTACTTACTTGGACAACTCATAGTCAAATAATTTAAGTATGGGAAAACAAAACAGCAAATTAAAGCCCGAGGTCCTAGAAGACCTAAGACAAAATACTGAATTCTCTGGTAAACTTCAATTTGTATGATGTGTGTTTTTAAGAATTTGTTACATTTTAAATTTTTTTACAGATGCTGAGATCCAAGAATGGTATAAAGGGTTTTTGAAGGACTGTCCGGGCGGTCATTTAAGTGTTGAAGAATTCAAAAAAATTTATGGAAATTTCTTCCCCTACGGCGATGCATCTAAAGTAAGATAAAAGTTTAAAAGAATACACCATTTTTCCGCGTGTGACATGGACCGATCAGGAAAGTATCAAGAAATCAACTAAAAAGTTTTGGTCCCAGAGATCAAACTCAAACATGGGACTCTACGCTACAAAGATACAGGCCAAACTCGGATTTGACATTAGAGTGTGCCCACGGCCCATAAATGACATAAGTCACTAAGTGATAGGAAAACTAGACCCCCCCCCTAGGGAATCATAGGGAAAAATTAGGTAAATTGAAATTTTAAAAAAAAAAAATTGAGAACATACGTAATGTATCAATATGTTTGATGATTGTAAAATAAACACAAAATTTTTTGAGGGGTAATTATAAATTATTGTAGAAAATAGGAAAAAAAATTTTTACCGTTCGAATAAGGGTGTGCCCCAGCACACCCCGTAGCTCTGCCTATGAATGCTGCACATACCACTGGGCCACCACAAACTGATATCTGATTTCTGATACTTTCCTATTTAGGTGGGTGACCTGTGCACACCGCACGGGCAAGGAGATGATCGCGGATTTCAAGTCTGTGTCAATTATATAAATACCCATTATAGTTTGCAGAACACGTGTTTCGAACATTTGATGCCAACAGTGATGGCACAATAGATTTCAGAGAGTTTCTTTGCGCCCTGTCAGTAACATCACGTGGAAAGTTGGAACAAAAATTAAAATGGGCTTTCAGTATGTATGATTTAGATGGAAATGGATTCATTTCACGACAAGAAATGTTGGAAATCGTCACGGTAAATTCATTCATTAACTTCCGTTACATAACAAACTTACTATTTATTTAAAAATATTAAATATTGTTTTATCAATTATCCTACCGATGAATTATGTGCAGGCCATTTATAAGATGGTAGGCACTGTGATGAAAATGCCTGAAGATGAGTCTACTCCAGAGAAAAGGACAGATAAAATATTCAGGCAAATGGATAAAAATAATGATGGCCGTTTATCTTTAGAGGAGTTCATTGAAGGTGCCAAAAGTGATCCATCTATTGTTAGACTTTTGCAATGTAATCATGCCGTCCAGTAGGACTTACAATGTGCGTTATGCAGATCTCATCTGCGTTTTAACTACTATTACATCATATTTGGTCTTCTTTTTTTCTTTTTTTTTTTTTTTTTTTAACTTCTATTAATTTTGAACTCTTAATGTATTTTATTTACCCATAAGCTTAAATCAAACATCAAAACATGTGCTAAAATTTGTTTATGCTTAAGAGTTATAAAGTTTTTCAAGATTTAAAATAATTTTTAAAATTACATAACTGCCCAATTAATAATGTTGATGCGTTACAGATTGTAATGTGATATTGATAATATTTTGGGATGAAGTGTTGATGCAAAAAATTAAATGCTGTTTTTACTGTGATATATTCTTAAATTTATTTCAATTTTGATCTTCTTTAACAATAAAATGTATTATTAATTTTATTTTTATTGTATTCATTTAAAAAAGATTATTTTAATGTCCTATAATTTTTTTTTTTATTATTATTTCTTAATATTAATATGTAACTATAATGTTTGCTTATATTGTTCAAATCTAGTGGTGTACTAAACATTTTTTTAAAATAAACCCTCAACTGTATTAGTATAAATTATGTGGCATCCCTGATGATTCATGTTTATAAGTACTGTTAAATATTATAATTTATACTTTTGGTGAAACAAATGACCATGTTATGCATATTATATAAATTATAAGATGAACATTTTAAAAATGTAAAAATTTCTCAGACATCTATTTTACCAAAAATGTTTTCGATTACAATATTTCTGTTTTGTGGTGGATGATTTTAAAATTATTTGTTTGTACAACATAGTTCATTTAAGCATAGTAAATGTTTTGTAGGGTTCCTATATCTAGTCTTTGTTTCCTGTTGAAATTGTACAGTAGAAGTGCATGCAAGTTACCCATAAACAATTTTTATTATTTAATATACTTATACAACTAAAACAAAAAAATTTGTCAATATTTTATTTTATTATTTTTGCTAACATGTGTATTATTGTCTCTGTAGAAGGCTAATTTTTTTTGTATCACAATATTAGCTAGGATTCAAAACATATTTACTTGTTGGAAACTAGCACAATACTTATGTACTTAGAAGAAAAAAGTTTGTCTTCAATGTTTGCACTTCTATTTAAAACCAGAAATGGAACCCATATATTATATTATTGTTATTCAAGATTAACTATAGTTTAATTTGTAACATTGTTAACAAAAAAAAAAAAAAACTCTATTATGAGGATTGTTTTAATATTTGAGTTGTTATTCTCTTCAAATGTATATTTTTTTAACTTAAATTTTGTTTGTCTCTTATTATAATGTGCTAAAATGTATAAATATTAAATACGTGTTGGGATGAAGGCAAAGATGAAGAAGAAGAATGCATATTTTAAGTGCTCAAATCTTTTGCCCTATTCTCGGTGCTAACTGCTATTATTCATAATAAATACCTACTGAATATTATTTGTTAAAATAATGCAGTGGCGGTTTTACAAAAGGCTCTGTACCCCCCTCCTCCCCTCAAGTTCTGAGTTTATGTGTATTGGATTTCCTTGAAAATTTGAAAACACTAATAATATAAATTTACACCTCGATAAAATTCCAAAAACCGCCACTGTAATAATACTTCCAAATTTCTCCTAAAATCTTTGTAAGTCTCTATAATGCAACGCACATTGTCAGTCAGCTGGGTCGTAGCCAAAGGGGAGCAAATGGGGCATTGTCCCCCCTAGGGACTTTGATTTGTTTACGTTGTAATGCTACAACATTTAGTTTCAATCAATTAATTTAAATTAAGTACTAATTTTGTAACATGCTTTAATGCTAATTCTATTTCATTTATTCGATTGGTTTTTTTTTTTTTTACAATGTATGTAAAATTATGTTATTTGTAAAATTAAATGTAAAAAATAAAAAAAATATTCAAAATATTTAATTAAATGTACAATGTACCAGTCTTTAAAGCAAGTGTTTCTACTTTTTTATTCATTAAGTATAATCATTGGATATTTGGAGCCATATAATTTGAAAAAATTCTTGATCAGTAGTTAAAAAAAACGTCATTAGTGAATGCCCCATCTAAATGTTGTGTTGCCTCCCCTAACAATGTGGTCTGGCTACGGCCCTGTGTCAGTGGTGTTACTAAGAAGAATATTGTATAATTTCCTTTGAGCCTTTCATAATACCTTAATATTATAATAAAAACTTGATACACTCATTATTTGTTAAAATCCTAGCTGTGCCGCTGTATATTGTATTTACTTGGTACTTTAATTTATTTATAATTTATACTACCTATTTTAATTAAATATTTGTACATTTTTTCAACAATTAATAGCTTGTGGTTTTGGTGTATGTGTAATAATAATAATCTTATCATGGTAGTTCTTAATTGTGATACATTTTTAGTTGCATAACTTTGTTAATATTACATATATTTAACAACTAACACACAAATAAAGTATTATGATTTAGTTTCTGATCATTTTAATAAAATAAGTATGCATACACATCTAAACCGTAAAGACGAATGTACAATGTAATGTACTAGCAGCATAATTCTCTTCCTTGTTTTATGACAAACATAATGATTTTTACTTTTTATATGTTTGCTCAAATGTCATTTGTAACGTTGTCTTCATTACCGTTTTTCGTTTAATACTATTTTTCTAACTAAAAATTGTAAATCAAATTTTTCAAATCTCACTTGTTTTTATTCTTGTATAGATGTATTTATTATTTAGTATTTACTGTATACTGTGTCTAAAAGTTTGTTTAAATATTTACGTAAAGTCTCATCACTCTAATTCGGTAATTGATAAAAAATAATAAATATAAAAACTTTTATACAAATGTTACATTTCTTAAGCACATACTGTTTTTAAATGTTTTTTCCTAAGATTATTTTACTACTTGTCAACAGTCTAACCGTACTTAAACTTGTTACCTATGTAAGTTACATACTACCTTTATAAACTACTGCTGTACAAGATACAAATTTAATAAATATGATTAATTGATTTATTGTTCTTATACCTGTGTATATATATTTAGTAAATAATAAATCTACCTTTATGTGTGTAAAATATTATACTTGTATTGTTTTCCTTAATTTAAATTTTCATATTTGTACATTTACTTTTTTGAATTATCAAAATATATTAATTATTTCGTTCAACAATTATTTTTTAAATATGAAGTTTGTATTTAACTTGATAGTTATTAAAATGTTCAATTTAAAGTTTTATATTTTGAAATGTCTTATAACTACACAAGAATGAAAAATTCAGTCAACACGATGGTTAACAAAATTGTTCTAAAAACACAAATTTCGTTTATTTTAGAGATCATTTAGTTCAAATGAGTTCAACAAAAATATTTTGAAAATAACAATTTTTGTTAATCTATCAATATTTTCTGATAAAAAAGTTTGAATTACTGTCCTATACAATCCTACAAAAAAAACCAAAGCTAGATTAATATGAGGAACTTTCTAACTTATAAGTAACGTACCCTTAATTCTTTTGTAATTTTTTAAAAAGCCTTCTCTTGGCAAAGCCTGATGGGTCCAGTCATACAACTTGGTGCCGTCCAGTAGATAGTTGATACCCATGATCACAGTCCCAACCAATACGTATATTTTAAACCGTGGCCCCATCTCTTAAGGTGGATTGACATTTGAGACTCGAGTAGTATAATTTAGGTAACAATATTGTTTAGCATCAGGATGACCAAAATCAAATGACTCATTGAACTTTGGGTGAAATCTTGTGACTGGTCATTACTTGGTGCTAAGCTAACACTTTCATTACTAATAGAAATATGTGTTAACTTTATTGGGATTGCACACTTTAAACATACCTAGCAAAGTATAGAAAAATAATACCTATTATGTTGAGTTCCTTACACTACACGTATTAAATATTATTAGTTAAATAAATAATATTATGTGTTTACAGCATATATTTACTAGCTCCTTGATCTGACTCCCAAGTACTAATAATAATGTCACAGTCTTTAAAATGTTTGGCATAAACTCTGAAACTTTTTTTACAATATTTTTCTGCACTCGTCTTTAGGCACTCCAAAAAGAGTGTGTGAGGCTACACGAGGTTCACTAACACAACAATATCTTGGCATTTTTACGACTTAATTATTTAAGTACCTAACTAAAACTTAATTAAATAGGATAAAGTTCGTCCAGTTAAGATTATAAAAACTTTACAACTGATTATCTCAAAACAAATTAGAGGCAAAATATAACTGCAGTTAAGCACTGTGCATGGAAATTTTTTAATCCATGATGATTGGTATTATTTATATTTATATGTTTATAATGATTTAAAATATGGTAAGTAATCGATTGTCAATATTTCTCTACTAGGGAGCGCTAGTAGCCAGTGAGTAAAATGTTCAATTTGATAAGAACCTTCTGGGACTCGATTTTCCGTAGCACACATAGATCGTTGCGTAAATCTAGTATCTATATTCTATAGCCGTGATTAAAACGATTCTTTAGTAGGTATATTCAAATGTCAAATATACAATTTTTAGATTAATTCAGTTTAATTCAGAATAGATTAGTATAATATTTAATCTATGATATTAGTTTATACTGTATACATCAGAAAGGTAAAATTTACTGTACATACTTTAGTGAATTTTTTTTTTTTTAATTATTTTCTTTAGGTAATTTAGAGAACTTCTGCGTGTCTGAAATCGTTTTTACAAGAGTACGCCAAAAACAATAAAACGAATATGCAGCGTGAAGACAAACAGCTCGAATTGGTGCTTGAAAACTTTCAGAGTAAGTTGAACGAACTGAAAGGTCAAATATATGCTCTCATATTCAAACTGGAACACGAGCGAGAAAATGTTAGCTGGACGACGGTGCTTGATACGTTTGCTGTATATTCCACTCAGTATACAGCCTTCATGAAGTATCTTTCCTACGAGAAACTACCACAGTTACGCAACTACAGTGTGCTGCCTTTGATGTTGAACCCAGAGCGCGATGAAGAATTGGCCCGCATTACCGAGAATCGTGTACCAGCCCTGTCTCATGATATTGTACCAGATTTTTTGCGTACAAAAACTGAACCAGAAGTGGAACACAAACTCATGCAGGTAAATATAAGTATTAATTTTTACTCGACATGCATGTTGTGTAGGTATAATGCTTATAGTATCTACCTATATATATTTTACAAAATATTTTATATTTGTTACCAAAAACAAAAACATTTACAACTTATAATTTTTTGGATCCGCTTTAAAGACTCTTTACTGCTCTCAAGTTACATATACAGTTGAATATAGTTTGGTGGTATGGAACACAATTGGTCTTTCAAATAAAATTGAAAAAATCCAGACGATTTCTCCGTATGATTGCATATAAATTGAGCATAGTAGATTTTCCCTTGAATGAAGTAGAATTATAATGTAAGCTATCACCTTTGGTAAAAATACTTATAGCAGCAGTTATAATTTTTGTTTTTAAATTAGTTAATAGTACAATAAACTGTCCTGAAATTTTAGAATAAATAAGTTGGAAGGTACCTGTAATCAACACTCATAATTTATCCCCATTTTATATACAAGAAATTTTCAGACCAATTAATTTGAATGTTGCAGTCATCGAATATTCTCAAATTTTTATTTTTGTTTTGACTCTTTAAGTAAGCTAAAATCTTGTTTGTATAGTTTAATTAGATATAACTATATATTTGTATTGTATTTTATACATATTGTTATAATTGTTGTAAATAAATAAATCTAAAATGTATTTAGGTAGAACATAAAGCAGGAGGTTTACAGTTTGAGACTGCACAGAAACAGCAAGCAGCATTCAATAAAGTTGTCAATCATGTTTTGGACTTGGTGTCTAAGGCCAGAGAAGAATGGGAAGTAGAAACAGGAGCTCGCATTGGCATTGGTCAAACATCATCTGTTGCCGATCTACATACACTAGTGTCGGCTGTAAGCATGGGTAAGAATTTGAAGCCAATGGTACCGCAAGTGTCTCCTGGTGGTATGATGGTACCGCCCACTGGTAGACCAGTGACCCCAGGAATGGGCCCAAACACACCGCCAATGGGCATGATGCCTAAACCCCCTCCAGGAATGAAGACCAATGTTAAGGCCGCAGGAACACCTCATTCATATAGATAAATATTGGATATTAATTAATGATTTCATAACTTAACTGTTTTGGTAAACATGATATGTATGTATATTTTAAACATTTTGTACATAACCAATTTAATAAATAATAAGTCAGTTATGATAATAACTTTTTTTTTTTTTGTACAATCTTATGTAATTTATGTAATTACTAAATATTTTCAATTATATTGTTTTGCTTCAAATAACTAAGTGACAACACAATTGTTTTCAAAATAGATTAATTCAGATAGGTAACTTAAAACTATAATGTATTAGATTAGTTGTAATATTGTATTAATTTATTGCTTACATGAATTAACTTAAGATGAATAAACAATTTTTAAAGAAATCTTAGTAAACTTGGTTTTAATTAACTTCCCAATGTCATAACTCATCAACAAATATTAATGGCTTCATCTCTATTTTTTAATTGTTACAATATTATACCAACTGTCAACTGTAGAAACAACACATGTATATTTATAAAATATATCTAATTAACAGAGTAAATAATTAATATTTTGTACACTTTTAGATCTATCAATAAATATTATAGATTATTAATAATAATAACAAAGATAAAACTATAATTTAATAACAAAGTTAGACTATATATTTACTATATAAACAAGTACCTAGCAAAATCAATTTGATATGACCAGGCATGGATTCAGAGTGAGAGTAAATCAGAAATGAAATATTGAATACAATATAAATTGTGTAATTTTTGTATACAATGTTTATACTGCTAACTATTTTTACCTATTTTCTCTAATTTAATTATTTTTATACTTTTTGGTCTCCTTGCTGGACCCGACCGGAATATATCAATTTTTAAAGAAATCTTGGTAAACTTGGTTTTAATTAACTTCCCGATATAACTCATCAACAAATATTAATGGCTTCATCTCTATTTTTTAATTGTTACAACATTATACCAACTGTCAACTGTAGAAACAACACATGTATATTTATAAAATATATCTAATTAACAGAGTAAATAATTAATATGTTGTACACTTTTAGATTTATCAATAAATATTATAGATTATTAATAATAATAACAGAGATAAAACTATAATTTAATAACAAAGTTAGACTATATATTTACTATACAAACAAGTACCTAGCAAAATCAATTTGATATGACCAGGCATGGATTCCGAGTGACGGTAAATCAGAAATGAAATATTGAATACAGTATAAATTGTGTTATTTTCGTACACAATGTTTATACTGCTAACTGTTCCCTACTTTTACCTATTTTCTCTAATTTAATTATTTTTATACTTTTTGGTCTCCTTGCTGGACCCAACCGGAATATGACATATATTATTGAACTATTGCTCAGTGCACTATTCAGAATTGAAATATGAAAAATGCTAATAACCATAATTTGTATTTATATGTGAAAAAATTGGAAATCACCAACAGTGTTATCATTAGTTTATGAATGTTCGTAAAATTTAAAACGATTTATTGTTTTATCAGTAACAATATATTATAAGTAATATTGTCAGTGGTATTACTACCGTACATAAAGACATTAAGTAAAGTATTTATAAGTTTTATTAGTGAGTATTTAAGGTCGCTCAACATTATCATTTTGTATGGTTTGTATGAGAAAATATTTTTATAAAATCAAAATAATCTTTGGTATTAATACAATAATAAAGTATTTATTTTTTTCACAAATTTATTTTAAAGAAGACATATTTAAAACTAATAAATCAGACCATCTTTAAAACCAGTTAAAAAATTATAATTCACTTATTTTTACATTTTTATGTACATTGTTTTTACGTTAATTTAATTTTTTTTGAAGCTCTTCAGTATTGGATAAATATTATCATAAGCATCATAAATTTCTTGTCGTACTTTAGCACCTGTAAACATAATTTAACAAACAAGATTAAGATTAAATAATAAAGCAAGCTGACTATATAAAAGGTTGCCAGACTATAATGGCTCAATACTTAAAGGAGCGTAGTAGTAAAATTCTTTAATAGCAGTGTGGTTCACATTCAAAATTCTATGAGGGATACTCATAACTTAATCTTCTATATATATAAAAATGAAAGTATGTTTGTATGTTCCCTATGATCTCGGAAACCGTTTGACCGATTTTGATGAATTCTTTTGTAATACAATCCTTAAAGGTCTGGGAAGGTTTCTAGCACAAAAAGTTCTGAGTAATTTGTAAGGTGGGCCGTGTAGCCAGCAAGGAACTAAAAGCATGCGTTATATGGAATTAATTTACTAAGCTTTAACCGACTAAATCCCGGGCAACGCCGGGTCGGGACAGCTAGTGATTCAATAAAATAAATAACAAAAGTAAAATACCAACTTTCTAAATCTTTTCTAATAAAGACTTTAAATGCATGGAAAATTATGTATTATAAATGCCCTTTAAGTCTTAATTGCTACTGTTCATAAATAATTACCTGTAAGTACAACTTTTCCAGACACAAAAATTAGTAGCACTATACGTGGCTTAACCATTCTGTAAATAAGGCCAGGGAACAGTTCTGGTTCATAACTATAAGAAGTATAATTTATTAAAATGTGTAACAATTAAATAAAATTATTAAAAATAACCTGCTAAATTGGCCATGAGTAAGAACTAAACCTTCAAGGCGAATAGGAAATTTGACATCACAACTGCCAACCATATTCTGAATTTTGAAATCCAAAAATTTTGCCTTAAAATAAAAAATTTATAAAAAAAATTGTTTAAATTATCAGCACAAGTCATAACTTACAGGAAAATTAAGCTTTTGTATGATCCTAGCATATTTTCTAGCAGCCAATCTAGAATCTTCTTCACTTTTTGCACCAGTACATACCATTTTACCAGAACTAAAAATAAGAGCTGTGGTTCGTGGTTCACGTATTCTCATTATGACAGCGGCAAATCGTTTTGGATTAAATTCAGCATTACGAGCATGTAATGCAATTGTTTTTAGATCAAGTCGACAGCCCAAATTTACAGTTGATACTATATTCCTTTAAATTCATAAGTATAAAAAAAATAGTTAAGATTGAAATTTTTAAACATACAAATGAAAACAAAAACTTACTGAAGCTGAGGAACTATTCCTGGATCTGCTGAAGCTGGTGTCATAGGTGTCATAGGAGCAGGAGTTGCTGGATTTTGAATTGTTTGTATGGCTGGTATGACTGAAGATGATGAACTAATAGATGTCAAAGATGGCATACTTTGATGTACCTGCACAAATAATTGTGTTAGTAATAATGGAAACCAAAACTATATACCATAACTATAATAAGAAATGTATATTAATTACTGGTGTTTGTGAATGCATCATGCTATGTGGAGTAGCATATCCCATGTTGTTAGTCGGGTACGCTTTGTTCACAGATTGTTGTTGATTTGATAAACTACTGGTGCTCAGAACTAAACTTTGTGACTGTAATGAAGGCATTTGCAAAATTTGTTGGTCTTCTTCAGGTTGATGTACCGGAGTTCCGATACTGGGAATACTAAACCCAGGACTAGGTAACATTTGATCCATATTGAGGATTACGATAAGGGATTTTTATATATCTACATAAAATAAAAATACATCAGACATTTTACAATTTGTGGTTTTGTGAAGATAATAAAACTAGATCCATATTTAAAGATTAATCAGAGTTAACAATGTCAATCTGTGTACAACGTACATGCATGTTCAGGATGGAAGGGGCCAACTGTACCAAAAAAATTTTAAAAAGTAATTTTATTAAAACAATCATTTTTTTGTTTACTGTTCATAACAATCTACAATAGGTGGTTCTTCGTTGTTAACCTAAAAAACATTATTTATGGTTGGCGTAATTATGTAGGTACCTATCACACATTTTTATTTTAAAAAATCATTTTTGTAAAACAAACCTAATATTTTTATATTTCATTTTTAATATCTTTAATAAATACTGTTACTGTTTTTAATTAGAATTTATTATAATAATAATAATTTAATTATTTGTGCGTTCAATTAGGAAAATTTGAGATTTAACTGTTTATCTACAGAATTGGTCTGCTAACAAAAAAAAAAAAAAAAATAGTTCTTAAAAATATTACCAGCAGTGGAAAAATGAATAACTAAGACTAATTTTGCACTAGTAACGTAATTTTGGCTAGGTAAATGTTAACGTTAAGATAATGAAGATGCCTAATTTTTTTTTTTTAATATTATTAATTGATAAGTACTTGCCTACGAGTTAAAAATTATTTTATATTTTTTTAAGCGTATAATTTTAATTTTCAATTAATTTTCAAATACATGTTTTCAAAATAAAATATTCAAAACTTTCTATAAAAAGTGACAATAGTGACTTTATTTTTTTTAGAAAGAGTAACAATAAATTTCAAAAAGTAAAAAATAGTGCACTTCCATTCCTGCATGTTTTTTAGTTTCATTTTGCCGTACGTTTATAATTTTTGAGACTCGAGTTGGACAGTAGGTAGGTACATATGACAACTGTGGAAATTCGACTTACCGCAAGAAACAAAGTCCGTCGGAACAGTATACGCTTTAACCGAATGGGGCGGCGGTGATCACCGCAAACAGACGATGACAGTTAACGTTTGTGAGATAGGAAAAATCGTCGGAAATCCGTCTCTATCATCAGAATGGAAAACAGCCAAGCCGAATTATAATAATTCCCAATTTTATAGCAACCGTTCTGGTTTCAATCAGATACAAATTATTATTTACAATTTTCCATCACTATTTACTGCAGGTGTTCGCTTGTTTAATAGTAAAAACTCGTTGGGCACTTAGATAAAGATCAACGACCTACGACCACAGATACGACCATGAACTAAGATCACAGATTATAGATAAAATTAGTTTTATCTAATCTGTGCTAAGATATGCTTATAGGCATATACAACATTATAATATGTCTACGGATATGCTACAAACCACGGTTTGCTACAACCGCGTTACGGAAACGACATCGTTATCACACCGAAACAATTTTAAGCTGAAAGTTCAGAAAATCTCTTTTATTTTTTTGTGGAATACAATTACGGCTCAGTGCATACGCGCAAGTGTGCGCGAAAATACCGTGTTGGAGACGAATGCAGGCATCGGCTGACGCGCTGTCGGTTGCTCGGGGAAGGGAGAAACGCGCGCCAAAATATCAAAACGTTAGCAGAACAATATTATTATTATTATTACCTATATATAAATAAGCATGATTAATATAGATATTTATTTCAGTCGTGTAAATAAATTTAAACTTTAGTCGTAATTACTAAAAATTGCAATTATAATATTTATTAGCGTGTCAGTGTGTGTGACCGGCTAATGTATAGTGCGTTTAAAATATGACGTGTTCGAATAATTAATACTTACCTCGTTCTCGGTAGTCGTCGTAACAACAAAACGTATTGCAAAACGGCCAAACGATGAATTCGACGTTAGCAGAGCACAAGAGCAGCGGACGCGGCACGTCTAGCAAACGTAACTATCCGTACTCGCGGAAAAGGATTTTTTCCGTATATTTAGGGATTTTATTTTTTTCCAAATCCCGAAAGTGATCTCTTGTTATAAATTTTGTTTTACTCTCTTCTTCTCCCCCCAAAATAAACTTATAAGTTTTGTTGAGAACAGTATCGGTTAATAACTTGCTTCTATAAGTTGAAACTTTGGTTTGATATTTTTTTCAAAAATATAATTTCATTTTGCCAAAATATTAGTTTCATCACATTCTGATCGTGTTTCAAAAAATACTACTAATAATTTTGTATTTGTCTACACAACTTAAAATTACGTTAGTACATATTAACTTTTAGGCCCTACAGACTACATATTTACAAACTTTTTATTAATTTTCTCAATATAATTTATAACTGAAATTTTTTTTTTTTTTTTTCAAAAAGTTTTTATACCACATATTGTATTAATTTACTAATAATTATTATCTGTTGATCTGAATTGTTATATTACTGAAATCAATCCAAAAAGGCTGGCCAGGCATAATTAAATAAATTACAAATTTTGTATGTTGATTCAATTTCAATTTGCAGATTATAATTGTCTACTACCACCAAGACGGTACAAAATGAAAAAATCAAAAGCATTCTAACAGGCATTAGCAAGTTTAATTTGAGATTATCTAAATTTGCATGCTTATTATATTTTTTTCTTATTTATTACTTTTTAGAGCTGTAGTATTTTAATAATATAAATATTATAAATGTTTTAACAGTACCAAAAATGATTTCAGGTGTACTGGTCATATAAAGGGTAGAAACAAATTGCAGATATTTACTATAAGAGAATTACATAAAGGAACTGAGAATTCATTTGATAGAATATCATTAGTAAGCCAATGGGTAGTAAATGATATATTAATTTATAATCAAGTATAAAATTTAATCAACAGTTATATAATTTTTTTAAAAGAAAGACAAATAATTTATTTAAAATTCATAGTACAGAGTTTCAAGTGTAACTTATATTATGTGTTTATAAGCGATCACTAATATCATTTCCATTTTCTTTTTTATTTGCTATTCTAGAACCAAATTGTAATGCTCGTTTCGGTAAACTAGCTGCATTCACAAGTCCCAATTTGAAAGCTGCTAATCTTAACAACAACTTTTCACCAAAATTAATTGGATATGGTTCTTTGGGCCAACAGCTGAAATATAGTAATAAAAAGTAAATGCAAAAAAGTTACTAAAAAAAAGGGTAATTTTTAATTTACCGTTGCCATGGTGCAAGTCCTCTAATGAATTCTACAACATTTTCATCCAAAAAAGGTGTACGTAACTGACGGCCATGATCACAACAGACACGGTTATCTCGACCAAGATTGCGTGATGGTATTTTAGTAAAGTCATTTTCCAACTCTTCATTTAGGGACTGCCAACCATGCCTTTGTAAAATTCTTCTATATCTTGTATATCCACCCAACAGCTCATCTGCACCCATTCCAGAAAACAATACCTATAAATTGGTTCTTAATTTAAATAATAGTATGTAAACATTTTTAATTTGTTATAAAAGTTTCTTAAAAGAGAAAAATACATGTATAATTCCGACACCAAATAACATAACTTGTAGAATGTATAAATTCTAACAAACTGGTATGATTTTTCAATAATTTTAAGTTTTAACCTTAATTGAAACTTGGATGTAAATGTATGTGTTCGGCTGTGCAAAAATTTGTTATAATACCTCAAAATATACATATATTATACAATACATGAGTGGATGATAACAATTAATCCCTTAAAACTAAATACTAAGCTCGGTTACCTCAATTTTCTGCTGATATAGGTTATATCTTGTTTTCAAAATAAATATTTTATTAATTTATATGTTCATAACGTGTTTTTATTTTATGTTCAATTAATATTTAATACTCAGAATTTTAATTTATGTATTGGTCAATATACTCACCCTATTTAAATATACAATTATTTATTACTTAAGTCTAAAGATGTACATTTATAATTGTTGTAGTAAAGTTATTGTTAATTAAATACATTTTATAGTTCATTATATTATAATAAGGACATTAATTTTAGTCTACGTATTTTAAGCTATTTAATTTTTTATTATGTTTTTAAATAGTATTTTTAATTAGTATCTTCAAGCCCTAACAAAAGTGATTTAGAGTATAGATTATAGCTCTATTCATTATATACTAACTAAAATCGTAACTCTCAAGTCCAATTATACTTTAGCCTACTCGTATATTATATTTCACGTACTTACTCGAGCGGGTGTTTTATAAGATTTTCCATTTATTTTTCCAAGTCCTCGTGAGGCAAACCATAAAGAACAACCAAGACTGTCATCCAAAACAGTATTTAACGGATAAATAAGGTGGCGGATTGTGTCAAAACGTTTTTGTTGCAACTCAGTACTTAGAATATCTATCTTCAAGTAGATACACTTACATTTTATATTATGTCTAAAATGTGTAAATAAAAGAATTTAATAATATTTACTTTTATTAGATTCCATCGCCTAGTTGGACACAAGCTTTTTAGCTCTTCTAATGTTTTCAAACAAGTTTGCCTATCCGGACATTCAAAATTACCAGGATTTGATGGTTTTTCAAATGAAACATTTAACAAATCAATTGGTTCATCAGATTCAACATATTTAGAAGCCAATAGAGCTAATATTGCTGAATCTAAACCTCCTGAAAATAAAATAGCAATTTTTGCGTGATCACATTTGAATTCGCACATTTTACACGCTTTTGGAATGATAGTCGTTCTTTTATCAACCGATTTTGATAATAAATCTATCAGAGTTTTGACATTAGTACTGAAATCTTCATTTGATAACAAATCAGACATATTCAGTTGATCATTTTTGTACAAAATAGAATCTTCAGGATTTGTAACTTGAGAAGCACGGATTTCTTTGAAGTATTCTAATTCGTTCAGAATGTTAAAATCATTGTCAATACATGTATGTGACCATTGGTATAGCTGAGGTTCTGAAATTTCAGTATAATAATTATTTAAGCTTAACTATTGTCAATATATTTAAATAAAATCTTCATACGGAGTCTACTATCGTTCAAATCGAATTTGAACAGCCCAATGGCTGGAACTTCTTCCAGATCAGCCATATCTTTATGTCCGACTGACGTAATAACCAATTTGTCAGCTGTGATTTTCCATAATAAACTTATACGTCCTATTGGGTCTCTGCCGACCCACAAAATGTGTTGTTCGCGGTCATAATATACAATAGAATAAGGGCCATGGACAGAAGTCATAAGTAATTCCATGTTTCCTTCATAGCAGAGAAAATCTGATATTATTTTTGTGTCACTGTCTTTAATGCTGGCATTCACCTAGTTACATTTGAATCTTTATTTTTTATACATTGTTTTCATGAATAAATAATAAAAACATTTACCGTTAGATTCCAACTATACGCATCCCCGTTCCACAACAGGACATTTCCTTTTTCATCGACATACGGTTGGTTAGTAGGACGTTCTCCTTGTATCCACAATATATTACCCGAAAAAAAAAGCGGTGTAGTTGTCAGCTTCAATATGAAGTGTCGAGCCTATGTCAGGACCTCTCTTTTGTAGAGAAGACCGACACTTGTTGATCTACACAAATCGGTTGCTCAATTAGAACAATTCCCCAAATTTGTCATAGCAAATCATTAAATACATACCTCGTTACACACAACAGATCCCTTGACTAAGGAACAAAATATTCCACACATAATTATTCACCAGTTTTTAGGATCGTTTGTTGTCATTGAAATGGGTTAGGTTATTAATCTATTCTGTGGTACTACTAAAATTGAAACTCGGCACAACGGAACTAGGGCTAAAAAATAGGTACTTTGTCAAAATCCAGTCTATGAGAATTCACAAAAACACAATATCTACGGTAAAACTCTAAAATTACCTACTATTTTTTTTTATAGCAGTCTGACTGCAATAATAGATACCAGTAGATTACAATTTCATGACTACAATAGCTGCTAATATCTCGTTCAATTCTTAAACCCTCAGGTTACCTACGTCATGTTATAGTAGCAAAATGTACATTTTTATCTTCAGAATTGACCCATCACCGTCGTTATCAAAAAAAAACAACGACAAGCCGCGAGCAAATCGTGTGAACAAAATACAGATTATTATTCTCAAGTGAGGAACGTCAGGACGATGACTATATAATGAAAACTTACTCACAAAAAAAAATTACTTATACGCAATTAATAGGCAGTCACCGCCTAATGTTACAGACTATCGCTGATGCTTTTATAGTTTTATCAGTAATTTCCTACGCCTCACTTTACCGGCGTAGAATCTTTTAAAAAAATTTAGAGTTAATAAAGTTAGTCGCTTTAAAGTAGGTCTCTATTTAAGAGTAAAAAAAAAATTAAAAACATGCTTTTATTGAACTCAAAATTTAACAGAAATTACAATCAGTCAGAAAAAAAATTATTAATTGTATATATTATTCTTGGACTAAAAAATTTAATTTAAAAACACTATGAAAATGTTAGTTATATGTATTATTGCAAATGTACTTTTTAAACTTAAAGGGTTAAATACTCAGATTACCTACGCATCTTAATAGAAAAATATTAAGTGTTCTGAAATATAAAAGCGGGGGCCGCAAATATGAAAGATCCATATATTTTATCTAAAGTTAATTATTGATTTTAGTACCAGTTTGAAAAAAATGGCTGTTTTATCTAAAAGAAATTTTTTACACATTCAATGAAAAATGTGTTGTTACTTTTGTCAAGAGTATTATCTCGTGTAATTAATATAATTCGTAATTGAATATACTCAATACGAATTTAATTTCTATTTTTTCACATTTGCGGCCCCCGCTTTTATATTTCAGAATACTTTATATTTTTTTTATTAAAATGCATATATGAATATTTAACTCTTTAAGTTTAAAAAGTGCATTTGCAATATATCATGTATATATATAACTAACATTTTCAGTGTTTTTAAATTTTATTTTTAATTTTTTAGTCCAAGAATAATATATACAATTAATAATTTTTTTCTAATTGATGGTAGTTTCTGTAAAATTTTGAGTTCAATAAAAGCGTATTTTTATAATTTTATTTTTTTAATTTATTTTTATTTTTTTAATTTATTTTTATTTTTTATTTTTTGGTCAAAAAATTTTTTTAATAAACAAATTAATCGTATAATTGTTACCTCTCAGTTTTTTAATGTATAAAAATTTTTAAACATGTTACCACTCGAGTTAATAAATATTAAATTATTGCACAATAGAACTAGAATTGTAAAATTGTATAGCTAATATTATTGTACAGTATAACCACAGAACAACCCTTAACCAATATTTAGGCAGCACTTTGTCGAATTAAAATCTTCGAACCCTTATCATTTTCGGTCAATTGCCACCGCTGCCCAGTTTCCCGCCGACTTGTCCGTGAGATTTCGATACGATAGATATCTTAAATCGTGCCTAATGTGAACGTCGGGGTGGATGGCAGTACTGCGGATTGACAAGCGGCAGTATCTATATAGTGATAAGGACGTAAAATATTTTTGTATATATTAGCATTGATTTTAGAATATTCTAAAATATTCTTCTTGAAGTTCCTATCCGTTTCGGATGTTGGAAATCATACTGAATATTGCTTCTCTTTCTAACGATAAACGAAATAGTTCAATTGATGTTGTACTAAACCTGTCCCGGAGATTTTTGAACCACGATATCCTTTGTCTACCAGAACTTCTCTTGCCTTCAATTTTTTCTTGAAGTTATAAGTTATTTAGTTATAAGTTGCAGCAATTTATATCTATTGTTATATTCTAAAATCAATGATATTAATGTATTTTGTCCAGAGATTTTGTCAGACACAAAATATTAAATATACTTCAAGCATATTTAATCTATTCTGTGCTTCAAGTACAATCATGTATCATATTTAATCAATTGTTCAACGTTGTCAAAATTGTTGTGAGTTGGAGTACTATGTCCTCTAATCGCTATGTATGATGAATCGGATGAACGTAAAAAAAAAATTAAAATCAACATAAAGCCAGAAACCACCACCAAAAACTAAATTAATCAAAGTTAGGTAAGTAAAATATCGAAATTGCGGCCTCCAAGATGATATATTTAAAAAGGAGAATATGCATCATACGACTTCTATAGCTTTTCATTGACATTTCACCTAATACCCTCATCAGTTATCAACTATGATTAATTTGTTATTCTTTTGTTTTATTTTTCAACTTTGTTTATAAATTTTTTGAAGGTCCTGGAGTAATTCTTTAACGAAAACATTCTAAGTGACGGTACTAAGAAATAACATGAATTGTTAGAATCAAAAGTTGAAACAATCATAAAATAAATATGCCTACTACATGTTGTGTACGTGGTTGCAAGAGTAGAGGTAACGCCAAAGACAATAACATCAAGTATTTCAGGTAACATACTTTATTTGCAATAAAAATTTTAAGTCATCATTATGAACCCTGCAATAGGCCCAATTAGTGCGCCCAATTTATTTACATTAAGCATTAAATGACAACATGCATGTCAAATTAGGCATACAAACAATATATTCAATTGCCAACCTCAATTTTGTGGTCATAAAAGTTCTAGTCCTTACTACATGATGAACAATCAGGCGCTGCATAACACTATTGCAGGGTTAAGTTGCTGTACTCAAGTTGTATTTAATATTATTTTTTGTATTACAGATTCCCCAAGGATGAAATCCGGAGAAAAATTTGGATACATGCTATTAACAGAGAAAACTTTGTCCCTACTAATTACTCTATGGTCTGCAGTTTGCATTTCACTGCTAATGATTTTCAAAAAAGACCAGATCTTATTAAATTAACAAATAAAGCAGTGCCAACTGTTTTCATTTGTCCAGAAAATATCAAACAAAATAATAATCAGAAAAAAGTGGTTATGAATTTAGATCCAAAATCATCCCTAAAGTCCGTAAGAAAACCGCACAATTATTTATCAGATCACACCTATGTTCTCAAAATTCCTGAGCCACCTGCATCTGAAGAAATACAATTACAAAATACTGTTAACCCATCCACTATTCCAGTCAAAACTATTCAACTAGAAAAGTCCATTGATCCAACGATATGTACGGTCCAAATTAGGAAACTGGATAATAACCCTGCCGATAATCAATATGTCTTATCCAAATTAAAGAACCCAACAATGCAATTCATTAAAAGTACTTTAAATATTTTATGTATGTAAGTTAATTTTTTTTTATTATATTTGTATTTTTCATTACAGGCTCATGCCATAAACCCCATACAAAGATTATTGAAAATAACCAAAATTCTTTAGAAGTCTCTGACAGAAAGTGGAAAGAAATTGTATTTGCCCAATCAATCACTATAAAAGAATTAAGAAAAAAAGTTAAAATCCTTCAACAGAAAGTTAGACGACACAACTCAAAATTGGAAACTTTAAAGGTAAATACATACACAATGTGCGCCTAAAAATAATAGTGAACCTGAGTGAGAAGTATAATTTGAGTTTAAATCATTGATTAGAAATGTGATTACGTAATAAGTAGTATTAAATCTTATTACTTCCAAACCTTATTTATTTTTAATTTTTATTAAAAGCAAAAATATTGTTTGTATAACAATAATATCTGTAAGGTAAAGACTATTTTGACCCATACATTTTTACAGTTTCATGACACTTAATTAATATTAATAAATTAAAATAGTCACAGTAAGTTACAATCTATTAACTAAAATATTTACAACTTAATATATAATATAATTACTAAATAGCTAAATATAATAGCTAACATACAATACGGTGCAATGTTAAGACATAATAGCTACTGACTATAAATTCCTATCATAAATGTCGTAGATACTGGATAGTAAAGTGACTTCCTCTCCAACTTCCTATTACTTCTAAAATTTGGTCTTGTGCTGTATTTTGTACGGCTAAATGATTCCACCAACATAATATTATTATGTTTCAAAATTACAACTTTTATTTTTTTGTTATTGTATTAATATTAAAATACACAATCTTGAATCAATACAATAACAATATGTTGTATTAAGCATATGTGATCATTTTATATATTTATTAATTTTTTTGACGTTGAAAGGATTGTGTTGAAGAAGCCAAAACGAATAAATAAATTTAGTATTAATTAAGTAATTAATTAACTCGTATTTCTAAAATATTACAGGAAAAAAATTAATTAATTAAAGATCAATAATTTTAGTATTAATTAAGTTAATTAAGTATTATGTACTTGTATTTTTTTTAATATCCGGAAAATTGTTAAACTAAAATTTGAAATGTATGTTTATTGTTTCAGAAGCAGTTGGTTCATTTTTATAAATGAAGACAAAAGTTTTTGGAAAAAGAAGAAAGACTATCACCATTTAAAAATTTATATTTAACTTTGAAAACAGTCTATTGTTCTTTTTAAAACAGGCTTCTATGTTAATTATTAAATAATTATATGTACTGGTTCAGGTAATTGTGTAAACCAGTTTGTGCAAAAGTAATTGGTGCATTATATCTTAACCAAAGAGTGTAAGACTTTACCACTACCATGATTACTTCTAAATTTTAGATAATATCAAATTATATTTTACTAAATTTCATTTATTATAAGTAACATTAATTTAATATTAAAAATAAAATACTCGAATTACACAATAATAAATTTTTTTATTGTGCAAGTTCAGTAATTTTTGATAAAAATAAAAATAACTTGTTAAACTGGTACTTAAGTCCCCTACAAAATTCATTATTAAAATTAATTTAATGTAAGCCTATGACATTAGCATGAACTGGCAATGGTTGTGGTTGATGTCTCACGGCCAGCTGTCGGCTTCTGTTATTAACTGTGTATAAATACGGGTGTATATAGCACCTAACGGTCAGTCGTAGATTCGCGCTGAAGATGACAACATGGTTATCAAAATACGTATACGCAATTAAAAAAGTGTATTATTTTGTGATTCAGGTATTTTATTTTTAATAATAATTGTCACAAGTACTCAAGTATAAATTAGTATTAATTTAATATATACATTTTGTTTAGTACAACTACCTAATATTATATATTTTGTAAAATTATTATGTACTGCCAACTAGGTACAGTTAAATATGTATGTGTGTTATTTTGCAAATAATTAGAAACATTTTGCAAATTCTAGAATATATTTCTAACTATACTCAAACTTGGGTAATTTTCTGTGAAACTAGCAGTGCCTAAAATATTTTACTTTTCTCTTTTGCTGTACTTAAACTATAGAATTTTAATTGTTTAAAAGTAAAAAACTGGAAGAAAATTTAATTCTAACTTATTCTAACTAAGTAACCAAGTCTAAAAATGTATTTAATATAATTGGTATAAGTACTATGAACTAATGTGAATCAATTTACAAAATAAATATTTTTACAAGACAAATTTCAAATTTCGTAGATAGGAGTGTAACTGATAAATTTTAACATTATCTATTTTTTTATCAAGATAATTCATGTTTTTAAACAACAAATTATACTTAGAATCATTTTTCAATTAAAATGTATTTAAATAAACTGTATATATGTTGTACTATCCACGATGTAAATAATTTACAACTTTCTCTTTTAAGTTGTTTTATCATCAATTTGTAAATTGTAATTTTTAAACAATTTGATTACGGTTATATTACTAACTACATCATAGTAGTTTGATGTTTCTGGCTAAACTAGAATGTATATTATTAATAAGATATAATATATAAATTATGTTATTAATGTATATTATACTATATTTTAGTATACACTCATTATCAAAACAATTTGTAAAGTACCAAACATTTTGGGTGTGTAAATAACACTCATATGTATAATTATTAAAATTTAAACTTATTTATGTTTTGTATATTTAGATGTTTTAATTTATTTTTTATTATTATTACAAACAAAATACATATTATGTGGAATGACTTGGGGAGAATATAGAATATTCTATTCCCACAAAGCTGATAAGCAAGATAAAATTTTAATACAGCTAATTCACATTTAACTCAGAGAAAAAATTAACTATGAAGAAAAAGGTATTTAGAAAGGTAGCCCAAAAGGTTTTGCCAAATGCAATCTACAAAAAGTTTTCCAGTTTGAAGTTTCACCTTGCTCTATAAACTTGTTCAATAGATAAATACGATTTTTTTTAAATAAAAGAAGTAACTTTGAACTGATGTAAGTTATCCTATGATACTAAAATATACAGTATACATACGGGCAATGATAACTAATCAATTCGCTTTATAAGCTCACCAGTTGCTCGAGATAGCTCAACCAGCCAACTAAAAATACTCGTCAACAGCCTCTTTTAAATGCAGGGAGGTCGATTATCAACGATTTGTTGGAACCTTATAATCGTTTGTTAAAATCGGATGAACTATTCATTTTTCAATCCCTTGTTATAAAACATTTCTAGATATTAAAGTTCATGTAGTGAAACCAAAATTTGTATATTTTTCTACAAGACAAAAGTATTTGTAACTGCAAAAAAAGTAGTAACTTCAGTGTTCTCTAATGTGAAAATGTAGAGTAATTTAAAACACTTGGAAATGTTTACCTTTTTGTTTTCAGATCATGACTCAAAACATAAATAATTTTTTTTAAATGGAGTATGCAATGACTATGCAGTTAGTTGCTGTTTATGGGGGGAGGTCACTCTTAGACATAACAATAATAATTATTATATCTCTGAGATGACGGGGTCACTTGAAAGAGTTAATTTTGTATTATTCATTATAATATCAAGCAGTTACAGAAATGCTTATGACAATAACGATTTTGAATGAGCTCAGTACACACAAAGAAGCGTCGATTTTTTCCCCTCTATCTGTTACATACAAATTATAGGCGTTTAGACGGTTTTTATTTTCAAAAAGTATATTTTGATTGATTTACTGACACTATAAGAATTCTAAAAACTGGTTTGAAAACGTCATAGTGTCTATACTTTTGATCGATTTCCAAAATCAACACATTTTTGATTTAATCCCCAACAAATTGAATTAAAATCAAAAAATTTGTTGCTAAAATGTCGTTTGTAAAATATGAATAAAACTAAATTTAAAATATTGTAACAAAATATTAATTAACACAATTTTATCAATAACTATATATACACACTTTTGATAGGTACGCTTTTGGAAACTAACTAACGCCACTGTTAATAACAATATGTATATATATGGATGCAAATTTTGTTTAAGTAGGTAGGTAACTTAAAACATATGCAATTTTCAAATTATAAGTAATAAAACTGCTTCGGTTACGAATTTTTATCAAAAATGAAAAGATAAATCGCAGAATTTTCCAGCTTGAACGACTGAAAAATACAATTGTACCTAAGTAACTACATAATGATTTTAGGAAATTGTTGTCACAGTAATAGAACCTTGTGTTAGATTTTCAAAATGTTATCTATAAAACTAAAGTTATGACCAAATAACAAAATGATCGATTTTGCGTTAAACTCGTTGGCCGTTAATTTTACTGTTTATTCTTTGGTTATTTTTACTGTCATTATAAAAATTTTAAAAACGAGTACCTATAACATGCGAACACCAAGAGCTACTTATCTGAAAGTGGGTTATATGTTAAGTTTAATGGTTTGAGTGTAAAGATCGGAGCATTAAATTATTGAAGTCTGAAGAAGTTATCGTGGTTTCATTGCGGAGAAACAAAAAGGTCGATACACTCAGAATATGAAATAAGTACCTACTTCACTCTTCAGATAACTGATAAAGTATAGCTACCAACTCGAATGTCTCTAGTCAACCACTCACGTATCATTAAAGGTATATTATCTTTTGTAAAGATCTGAGCAATTCTACCATTCAAAAATATATTCATTGAAAAAACAAGAAACGGCATTGGTAAACCAATACGTTTCTCGCTATGCTCAGAATCTAAAATCATATCATTGTATAAAAACATGATCAAGACAAAGCATGATCTATTTATAAATTGTGCGTCTTTGCAGAACATTTGATGCAAATTTTTGGAAGGCTAATTGCTATCATTATTTAAAGTATAAAGTGACCCATAGACTTATAATAATAATATATTATAAGTCTATGAATGGCCCATGCACAATCAATGATTATAGTAATTTTGAAAACCAACTAGAAATTTTAAATTAAAATAATTTTTATTTTTATTATTTTTTTTTTTTATTAAAAATATATTTACAATCTGTAATATTAGGTACAATAAGTAAATTTGAGAAAAAAAAATGTTATCAATGACAGGACAACGTGATAGAAGGAAGTGTCTATTAACACTACTTAACTATAAGCCTTAACTTAACTTATAGGTTTAATTATTTAATTGTTTTGAATTCCTTAACTTAGTTTGATTATTGAATTTTTTTTTTTTTTAGTTTTTGAGAAAGTCGCGTGGCCAATTTCGTTTTAAGCGACGAGGAAGAGTAAGAGAGGAAATATTGGATATCAATGGATTCGGGTGATTTATAGTGATAGAGTGGAATTTTTTATAATGGGTGGATGCAAGAACAGGAATAGTAGGAATACTGATGTCGTGGTGGAGTGTACGATTACTTACATACCAAAGCGAGTTGGTTAGGAGACGGAGGTTAATTGATTGAAAGGATTGAAATAAATTTAGATTTGAGGTTTTTTCAATCCCCAAATTTGGATGCGGTAGGTCATTGCAGGACGAATAAGTTGTTTGTAAAGAAGGATTTATTATTGTTAAGAGAAATATTTGAACGGAGAAGATGTCTTAAGCTATGAAGTTTTAATTTAAGAGATATTTTATTATTTTGAATGTGAGTAGCCCAGGTTAGTCGCTTATCAAGATGAATGCCTAAGTATTTAACAGTTTTCTATTGGGATTAAATCATTGTTAAGAGTTAATGGAGGACTAACTTTGAGTCCTAAAGTGAATGTAATACTAGAAGATTTATTTTCGTTTACTTTCAATTTCCATTGGTTAAACCAGGTTTCTAGCTCGTTCAGATGTATTTGCAGGTTATTAATGGCTGAATTAGTATCTAAAAAAGTTTAAAAATTTTAATTTTATAACGAATTCGGATGGGGCTATCGTCTTAACCACCACTGAATACGTCACTAATCTATACATGGTATAATAAATACCTATAATATTTAAAACTAAAAAAACCTATTTAAATTATTAATTTTTTTGTTATTAAAAATATAGGTATAGCAACTAAATAAGCCGCGGTAAACAATAGTTCAAAGTTCAAAACTTTTTGTCTAATCATTCTAATCGTAATAATATAGTATAATGACAGCGCGTTCTATTGAGCGTTGTATACGTTTCATTTTCGGTGTGACGTCCTCTTAATAACATAATCAGTTTTGTTTGATGAATAAGGACGAATGCATATTGCATACGCTGTAGCTGGTATAGGTACCTAATTACACGTTATAATTACGCCCAAATCAACAGAAAAATGTAGGTTCGTTGAACGACAAGCTTTCAAAATTGTTAAAAATTTACATTATAATTGTTATATTTGTAATTAAAACAGCGTGCAGTAGATACTATTGAGACCGCGGAACCGAATTTTACGATGCAGTAAAAAATTTCAATTACAAAAATAAAATACACTTAAAAAAAAAAAAAAACCCGCCATGTTATTACCAACGCGTTTTACATTTAGCGGCGTCCTGCAGATGATTGCAGCGGTGGCGTTGCTGCTGCACTGCAGCCCGTCCGTTTGCAAAGCCGCCGATTTCTTGGCGGTACAGCCGCTGCCGGGAAAGAGCCATTGGAACGTGATGCGCGCCGTGCTCATGGCGTTGACGGACCGCGGCCACAGCGTGACCGTGTTCACGCCGTTTACGGACGGCCACCGAGACAACTACACCGAGGTGGACCTGTCCGGCGACAACCGGATGCGGCCGGCGACCGCGGCATCTGGTTTTGACGTGACGTACTTGGTCGAAAACTTCGGCTCGCCGTCAACGGTGATGGCGAACATGGCGAACGCGACCCGGTCGTATTGCGCGATGATTTTCGAACACCGCCGGATGAGGGAAATCCTGCAACGGCGTCCGCGTTTCGACGCCGTCGTCACCGAGCCGTTTGTGTCCGAGTGCGTGTCGTACGTGGCCGCCGAGCTCCGCGTCCCGTTGATCTACGTCATCCCGCCGCCCGTTCCCACTTACCTGGAACGTTCCCTGTTCGGCCACGTCCCGAATCCCGCGGTCGTCCCGCACGTGCTGTCTCGCGGCGGCGCGCTCCGCACGTTCGGCCGGCGTCTTGCCAACGCTGCGCTCGCGGTCTACTGTACGGTTCTGACGTGGCGTGCCGAACGAGAACTGAGACTCGCGGACCCGCGGCCGTTCGACCTAGTCGAACCCGTCAAGCCGTCCGTCACATTTATCAACACGCATTTCATCACCGAACCGTCTCGGTCTTTACCGCCAAACGTCGTGCAAATCGGGGGCATTCATCTCGCACGTCAGGCCAAAAGCGTTGTACCGGAAGTGAGTGCAGGGAATATAGATACAATGATGTTATTATACAAAATTTGTTTGACCTACAGTTGCAGCTAATAAAATATAACAACTACCTGTATAATATGTACCAAACGAGGATTTAAAATTTAGATCATTAGGTAAAATGTGTACATATAATATAGGTTCTCTCAGTGGCGTATTTAGGAATTTGTCATGGAGAGAACCGTTCTCTTACACGTTGTTGAAAGATTCCGGTCCATGTATAAAACTATTCCTATACTGGGTTTTTCACCGATTTTATCTATTGAAATACCATAGCTTAGGTAGTATCGCTCTTATGAAAGTTGTTTCGGCGCAAATTCGGTACAAAAGTACAATTTAATTCGGCAATTTATTTTAATTAATTAAACAATTTCATTCGCGTGTTGTATCGGTAACCTGCAGAGAAAAAATAAATGGGTCTGTGTCAATGTCGGCGGTGCAGATTTAAAGTAGTCGTGAATCATGATAGGTACCACGGTTTGAGATTGGTATTTGGTATAAAATAAAAAATGTCTACACTTTAGAGGACGCCACACCGAAAGTGGAAAACGGAGGACGTGCCAAGCTTTCGATCGTTATTATTATTATAAGTTAGATGAACGCCTAGTAAACTTTTCGGGGTTTGACCATTATGTTTTTATTATTATTCACAGGAAGAGAACATTTCACAGATCGGGTGTCCAAGTCTGAGTAGGAGATATCTGTTGGTTTTATTTTAAACAGTGCTAGAAGGTACGTTTAAAAATTATCAAATACTTGCATTAAGTATTGAAATGCGTGCATACGATTTCAACTACTATGAATAGAATTTTGAAAATCTGACTTTGATACGACGTGCGAAAAGTTTTGTATTATTTTGAATAACAAAAAAATTAGACATCGAAATCCATTCATTTTACATGGCGTGAGAATTTTTTCCGTGAGCATGTGTTTGATATACAGGCTCCTACACGTTTTTCATTAGTCGCGGGAACAATACGATATAAGCTATATTTTAGTGTTTTTACGTTTTTGAATTTCAAAACTGATTATATTATGTTTTAACTTATTACCATTGACCTGCATAGGCGTATGGATTTAATCACTGTTCTGTGATTTAGGTACATTCGGGTGTTAAAATGAATTACTATTATCACAGTTGTTTTGGGGTGATGAAAGTCTGAAATCAAAAAAATTTATAAATCGATATTTTCTGCTGTAGGATTTATTAAAATTTATTGAAGACTCGCCCCAGGGAGTTATATACTTCTCGTTCGGATCGGTTGTGTCGATGTCGTCATTACCGGCGAACGTTCAGAAAGCGTTTAGAGAAGCGCTCGCTGAAGTACCGCAGAGGGTGCTGTGGAAATACGAAGGCGAAATGAAGGACAAACCGAACAACGTGATGACAAGAAAATGGTTCCCTCAACGCGACATACTTTGTGAGTGCATGATAGGCGGATAGGTGTTGTTAGCCGTGTAAAAATAATTTCCTATACTAAAACTATAAACTAAAAACTCAAACTATATTATATTCAAGTATTGGTAGAGTATAGGTCAAGTATAGTATATAGTATAGTATAGTATATCAAGTATAGTATAGGTATTCATGAGTGTTGCGACTCGTGTCAGTCAAGAAAGATTTGGACACAGAATTCCAATGACAAGAGCGTATTTTAAAAGGGTAATGGGGAGCGATGAATACTTTGAAAGGGAAGAAAACAATTGTTTTAAATATAATTTTAAAAAAAAACCAAAATTTTTACCTATTGTAATTGTGATTGAAATAACATTCTGATGGTCTAGACTCTAAACCAAATAAATGCGTTGCAGTAACAGAAGTTGCCTATATTTTACCATTTAAGGGGCCTTTTAATGTTTTTTTGTTGAAGACCGATTTCAACTAAAATGAACTGGTGTTTGTTGGTTTGTTAGGATTTTGGGTTATAGCCTAAAAGCTGTTGAAAACAACCTTTAACCAGGAAACTATTCCTACATTTAATAAACTTCCAAAACTTTTGTTACACAGACAAAAGTGGAATAATCATATTGTATGCGTGTCTGGAAAACTCTTTTTAAATTAATTTTTGAGGACCCTGTGGCTTGTATCCCGGTAGTTTATTTACTTTTGATATTAATTAAATTTTCTCCCACTCCATAAACTATTCAACTCGAAGGGCATTCATACCCAAGTGCTAAGAAAATTTGATTTTGTGCATTAACTACCCACCTATAAAAAAAAAAAAAATATTTATTATTCAAGTACAAAATTTATAAATTGTATGAGGGTATAGCCCTCCCCTTCACCGATCTGTGCCGGTTGAAAAACATTTCTTCCACCTCAATATTTTTAAGTCTAACTGTAAGTAATGCATTACTAACAGGATGCAGTGTTTTATCTAAATTATATATGTATGTAAATTGAACAGTACATCCCAAAGTGAAACTGTTCATCAGTCATGGGGGAATATCTGGAGTGTACGAAGCTGTAGATGCTGGTGTGCCTGTACTTGGATTTCCCGTTTATTTTGACCAGCCGAGAAACATTGGAAACTTGGTGGAAGCTGGCATGGCAATCTCCATGGACCTTTTGTCTGTGTCTAAAGATACGTTTTTAAACTCCGTTTTGGAGCTGGTCAATGATAAAAAGTAAATACCTACGTCTACAGACTCGATCGTATTTACTTTAAAGCTAACAACACTTATATCTATTGTTTCCCGTGCAGATACAGTGAAAACGCAAAAATTGTTTCTGAACAGTTTAAAGACACACCCATGTCACCTACAGAATCTGTTGTGTACTGGACTGAATACGTTTTACGTCATAAAGGAGCACTGCATCTGAGATCTTACGCCTTCAATCTGACGTGGTATCAATATTTTTTAGTCGACGTAATTGCCACACTCTTGTTTGTATTGTTTGTTGTTATACTTGTTTCGTATGTTTGTTTAAAAAAAAACATATTCTTTTGTTATACATAGTCTTTATGGTTCAATAAATTGTTTTTCAACATTTGTATTTAGGTACAATGTACACAATTTTAGTTATTTATTTCAATTTTATAAAAATTATGATTGGTATGGAATTTAAGTTTATAGGTGTTAAATTATTGTAATACAGTTAGTGAGGGGGAGGGGAGTCCAAGAGCAAACCAAATTTATATTTTTTTGCAAACCAGATAAAAATATTTGTACAGTCAACCCCCTAAGAATTTGTACTTTATGGTTAAATTTAAAAGTTAAAAAAGGTTGGTCCAATAGCTACACCATACTCCAATAATAAATATATTATTATAAAAAATACATTAAATGGTCAAAGATTCTAATCACGGACCAAGATAAGGTCAGATAATTTTATAGGCTCTAGGTAGTTATAATAATTATATTTGATAAAATGTCAAAAAAAAGATTAATAAATAAAATGAAAATACAAAATATACAATTTTAATTTTTAATCGGCAATCGCATAGAACAAGTTACAAACGCAATAAAATTATGTAACTATACTTAAGATATAATAGATTATTGATTCACAAAGTAACTTTGGCACATACCACTCAGCGCAAATTAACAGTCGACTGAATTCATTTTTCAATTCTTCACACTAATATATGGATTGAACGTTGCTTGAAGCTGATCACGACAGTATGCTTGGTAACGTAGTGAAATTAGATTGGCAAAGTACCGCCGAGGGTGAAACTATCATGCAACATTTCTATAATCCTCTTACAAACGGTAGAAAATTTTTTGGTAAGTTCTCATAATCAAATACAGACGAAACGATACGTACATAGCTGTAAAAGAATTGTATTCAATGATACTAAAATGTGTACATTAAGCCTTACGTTTTTATTTAAACCTGTAAAACTTATTGAATTTAGTGCAAATTATAATGTTCTGACCTGACCTCATTAAATTCTTAGTACTTACCTATATAGATAATATAATATATATTCATTGACATCAAACATTAATAAAAACATTGGTACCTAGTGTTTACAATTTTGTTGTACGTCATTGTTTGGTCTTACACATAATAAGTATTATAATTATTGATGTAATAAGGATATATTGTAACAAATGTTATTAAATGAACATTTTTTTGTTGTTTGTTAAATCTAAAAATGTTTGTTTTTTTAACTTTTTGTGTTAGTTATTGAGCTACTAATACCAAAAATATTCTATATTACCTTCAAAATTGTTTTCAACAACTTTAATTCATGGGTTTTCACTCTGAAACTTATGAGTTTGTTTATGCTGTGTTTTTTGCCTGAGTGACGTCTCCTCAGTTATTTTGTAAATTGTTTCAATTTTCGTATATTTTAGTAATTATCTTTCATTAATTTAGTAGTTATTTAAAATTTTAGTGAAAAAATGTTTCATTGAATAATATTATAATAACATAACATTTGCATGTTCAATTAAAGATTTGGTTGGAAAAATTTAGTTTTGTTCAGTTCCATTTATGTTTATTATATATAAGTATTCTAATTTGACATTAAATTCCCCAGAACATACAAGAATTGATACATTGTGATAATTCTAATTTATTTTGAATTTATTAGGATTGTTAGAACGACCTATACTTCCAAACATAGAAGAAGTATCTTATAAATTGTTTTTTATGGGCAAAAGTGGTGCTGGTAAAACTTCCACAATTGCTCGATTGGCCGGCATAGTTGACTTTGACAGAGAGTATGCTGAAACACGAGGCATACATAAAAGTAATATTTATTGGCCCGTTAAAGTGTGGGACAGAATTGTTTTGTTCAGACTTCAATGTTGGGATGCTGGTGATAGCGATACAAAAAAGTTTGGACATATATTGCCGGTAAATACTTACTAAAATTAAGTAAATAGTTATTTTATTTTTTATTTTTTTTTTTTATTATTTTTCTAAGCTTCAACTGCTAAGTTTATTAGCTTACACAAGTTAAATTTTTGGTTTCATAATATGAGTACACAATGGAATTCCTTAAACTAGTTTAACATATAAATTTTTTTTTTTTTTTAATATACAATGGCTGGTTAAATTGAGTTGTACATATCTATTTGTTTAAGAAATAAGATTATTTTGATGGTGTTGTCTTGGGTTGGGCTGAGGGCTTCAAAGAGGTTATCAGGCACTTCTAATTTATTTTATATTTTATTTTTAAAAACACTTAAACACTTACTATTTAGAAAATATTATTACTTTCATTTTGTATTTGTGTACCATGAAATTAATCTACAATTATTTTCAGGTATGCAAAGATGAAGCTGATGCCATTGTCTTTGTATTTTCATTCACTGATCCTTGTGGATTATCTAATGTTTCAACAAATCTACCAACATACATGAACAACAAAAGTAAACCAGCTCCTATTGTTATTGGAACTAAGTAATACAATTAATATGTTGTCTTTTTAATTATAAAGAAATATTTTTTAAAAAAGATATACTTAATTTGTGTATTGTTTGATTTTAGATATTGCTCTGGTGATTTTACTGCCAAAGTAACAATAGATGATATTGATGAATTTGAAAAAACACAAAAAATCACAATATTAAAAATAAATAAAACAGATACCAACTATAACTCAAAGGACAACGAACTAACTGCATACACATTGAATGCAATTTGTGAGCAATTGTGGATAAGAGATCAAAATTACATATTGAATCAAGAAATTGGATCTTCTCAGATAGTTTAGGTTTGCTAATAATGTCCCATTGTCTGAATTCTTCTTCATAATTGAATATCTCAATAATCTAGGAGCTTTAAATAGGTTACTGATCCCACAGACAATTTTAATAGTCTTGAATTCTCAATCTTGTATTATTTCTTTAAATTCATCTTCCTTAGACTTGGGTCTATGCTGTTCTTTCTGAATGTATTAGGGGTTAACCTTGAGTTTCTCTTGATACCTAGTGACGTAGGGATCTCTGGGAAGTGGTACAAAACCGCATATTTCTTAGCCACTGCCCACTGGTAACCATAATTTTGACATTCCCTCTCCCATTAAAATTTTTATTTCTGATTTTTTGCTAACCATTAAGGCCTATGCACAACTTGTGTGACCTTAAAATGGAATTTTTTTTCCTTATTCTTTTATTTCTATTGTTTTTTTATTCTGCTTCATTCGTGGTTTTACAATTTAAGTATTCCTTGAAAAATAAAGTAAATTAAATAAAATTGTTACCAGCTCATGCTTATGTTTAAATTTTCTTTGGGTATGCCTCATGACTTGGAGTGTAAAATAAATGCCATGCATTTACTTTTTCATTGTTTAGCGTTAATATGCAAACAGCAAATCCTCTCAGATCTGTTTCTCTTATAAAACATTCCTTTTCCTTATCTTTATGTCCTCTAATTCACTGATTTTATTCCTGATCTACAATGTTTTGGTTTTGTTTCATATGTCTGTTGGTATAATAATACCTTATTGTTTATTATGTTAACAAATTGTAATGTATGTAAAAGTTTAAAATAAATATATATATATATATATTTGTAGTATAACAGTTTCTTGAAGCTGAAGAACTGCGGAAAGTAATAAAAAAGTTAACAAAATTTTCACTTAGGTTTTATCAATTGTATATTATTTTTTTCCATTTTTATAAAACAAACAAGTAATAAATATCACTGTAGTATCAATTAACATAGATGTGTAAAGTAAGTAATTAAATAAACATACATTATTAATTATATTTACTAACAATATAGAATGAAATAAAAAAATTAATTAGTTTTCATCTAAATATAAATATTAAATTAGGTATACAATGATAAGTATTACATTATACTGGTTTCAATATCACTTGGGCTTGGTGTTAAAAAACACATGAGTTGTAAGTGCATTCGAGTCTTAAACTGCTCCAAACATTTCATGACAAGTCTGAAAAAGTAGAAAAACTTATAAACATTTTTTATTGTTACATGTATGTATGATAAATAGAGTTGTAAATAAAAAACCTTGTTAATATTTTGCAAATATGTACATATTATTCATTATATTAGTATTCAAATTTATAAAATATAATTAATAACAATTATTTTTAATTTTGGAGACATTTTTTTTACAGAGTTCAGCAACGATACTAAATTATTAAATCTAAAACAATAACCTTTCACTATCTTTTGTTTTGAACGGAGGCACTGCATCAGAAGCATCACAGAAAAAATCTCTTCAATAACAAAATAAATTATAAAACACATTATTTTATTATTATGTAATGATGTAAAACAAAAAAATACTTTGAATTAGGTGTAAAGTAGTTAAATAATGTGAATGTTAAAGCCATCAAATCCAATTTGGCTTGTAGGGCTCCATTTTCACTAAAGTGTGTCACACAATTCATTAGACGTGACATTTCTTCTGATATTGTGACCACAATTGCCGATAATACTCCATACATTAAATTTGGTGTGATTGTTTGTACCTAATAAATGTTAGATAATGATTATTAAATATTAATAATATTATTTTATTAGGTTATAATATTATTAATAAAAAAATCATTAAAAAATACTAAATTGATGATTTATTCAAACCTCAGAGTGTAAAGCAATCAAATTTGTGATAATTTCTTTTGCATATGGTCTCAAATCTTTTGGAGGTAAAAGTGAAGGCGAGTCCCACTCAAAATTTCCAACATACATTGATGGTTCAATAGTTCCTACTAAAGGATCACTTTTGGTTTCTATGTAAGTTTCAAGTAATTTACTTTCGGTATTCTCAAGTAAATCGGACGCACGAGCTATAACAATATCAATTGCTGGAAACCCATTCTCTTCAAATTCTTTTTTAAATTTTGGAAGCATGACATATCGTGTACACTGACTATTGCTAATTGTTACTAGAAGTTTTTGTTCCCACATCTAAAAATTATAAATAGTATCTATTATTATTTATTTATCAAATCACAAATAACAAAAAATTTGTTCTAGCCCGTAGTGTACCATCTGGTTTTATATTATTATTATCTGTGATAATGAGGGGATTTAAGAAATCAAAATACTTTAATGAAAATAAAAAATAAATGATAACTATTTTTTTTTTACAAACATTTTCTATACTAAATCAGTTTAAGATTGAATCACTTGCTCGATTAAAACTAATAATGTCCGCATAAGCGCACCATGTGACCGCAGCCTACTATATGCAATAAACTCTATTGAGTTTAAGATAACTAACGCATGCAGTGGGTGGCGGTCATGTGGTGCACTTGAGCAAACACAACGAGTGTTGGTCGAGCAAGTGGTTTAATCTTAAACTGAATTGAGTATAGTAACAAATATATAATTTTAGATTCTGAGCGCAGTAAGGAATGCATTATTTTTACAATTTTTTTTTTTTTTAGCTGTTTTCTTAGTAAATATTTTCAATGGGGATGCTCAAGACTGCGCAGAACCCACTCTAGATGAGGTAAAAATCAAATAAACAATTTAAAAAATCACAAGGCACCAGGGGAAGATAAAATCTAAGCAGAACTCCTTAAACATGGAGAGGATGAAATCTCATTTAGTGTGGAAACTGATCTGCCGAATATGGACAAATGAAGAATTACCTGTAGAATGGAGGACATCGGTGATGTGTCCAATACACAAGAAAGGAAACAAACAAGACTGCAACAATTATAGAGGAATAGCTCTTCTAAACGTAACATACAAGGTTCTTTCAAACTGCATCCTATCAAGGCTAAAAGGTAAAGCAGAAGAAATCTTAGGTAACTATCAGGGAGGATTTGGACCAGGAAGATAGACGATAGATCAGATATTCATCCTCAGACAGTTATTCCAAAAAGCATGGGAGTTTGACAAAAGAGATACACGTCCTTTTCATTGATCTCAAAAAAGCGTATGACAGTATCCACAGGACAAGCATGATCAACTCTTTGAAAGAATTTAATTTACCACATAAACTAATAAGTTTAATTGAAATGAGCATTACAGAAACTTTCATTAAGATCAAGGTAGGAGCTGCAGAAACAGAACCAATACAAGTAAAATCTGGTCTAAGACAGGGAGACTCCATACCACCAATTCTGTTTAACCTAATTCTAGAGAAAGTAGTAAGAGAAATGAACATACAACCACAAGAAGGTTTTAAACTACAGGAGTCGGATGTAGCTCTGTTGGCGTATGCGGACGATGTGGCTAATGAGCAATTCACATAATAATCTGGAATCACTGTTTACCCGATTAGAAGAAATGGCTAAGAAAGTAGGACTACAGGTAAATGAGGGTAAAACTGAATACATGGTCATGGGAAGAAGCGATAGCAGTACCATATTCCCGCACATGAAAGTTGGTAGGTATGAGTTCAGTAGAGCCAAATAGATCAAGTACCTAGGTTCAATAGTAACAGAAAAAAATTAAACTGACAAAGAATTTGCGGCAAGAATTGTATCAGGAAATAAGTGCTTTTATGGATTCTCAAAAATACTAGGATCACGATCCTTGTCATTAAAAATTAAAAAACAGTTATATACAACCTTAATACGCCCAGTGGTCACTTATGGGGCGGAGACCTGGACATTAAGAAAGAATGAGGAAAGAAAACTTATGATTTTTGAAACAAAAATTCTAAGGAAAATTTTTGGGCCAGTGAAAGACAAAGAAACGGGTGAGTGGAGAATAAGAAAAAATAATGAATTGGAAAGCCTATTTAAAAGGGAAAGCATAGTGGATGCAATTAGAGATCGAAGACTTCAGTGGGCCGGTCATGCTAGACAAAGCCAGAACAACATAATAAGGATGACTATGGACAAGAACCCAGTTGGTAAAAGACCACTAGGGAGACCTCGATTAAGGTGGGAAGACATGATGGAAAGAGACGAGTTGGCACTGAATAATTTCTTGCTTTGGATAGAGAAGGCTGGAGAATTGGATGTGTGACGGGATGGTCTTAATGACCGATAAACCCTAAAGAAGAAGAAGAAGAAATATTTTTTTTGATTGAAAGAATAGGCTCTCTGATTTTTCCATGTAATACCGAGTATCATAGGGTTTCGGGCCATGATGGTTCTTCAATGAAAGCGTTTTTTTAAATTTTGATTATTTCTTGAGTAATCAATCAAAAACCAAAATTTTTTTAAAGTAAATATGTGAATCGGTTTAAAGCTTTGCTGAAATAGCAACTACGCTTTGGAGCAGGTCTCAACTTTGGTTAGGTTGATACTGGTTTGATGTTTATATGAAATTGGTAAGCAATAGATTGTTTATAAAAATTACAATTCTGAGTGAACTTTATTAACTAAGTAATAATATTTTCAATGATTACTTGCATTTCGGTTTTAACACAATTATAATAATACCTAGTTAAGTGTTGAATTTTTAAACAATAGGTATTGATCATTTTTGGCCAAAATGTAACTTAAATAATAGATATTTTTTTCATGCTTTGTATAAGTTTCATATTTAAATTTGAATAAAAATAAATTCTACATTGAATGTAAGAATGTAAAAAGTATAAATATTCTTTAGTTAATTGGATCGTTTTTTTTTCAAGAAGTATTAGATTACTAAGTTCATTTGAATCTGTAATTTTTATTAGCAATCCATTACTTACAAATTCATTATAAACATCAAACCAATGACCTACCCAAAGCTATGACCTATTCCTATTCCTCTGGGTACTCCAATAAACTTTTCTCCCAAATTAACTATTTTTTTTTAATTTTTGTTACTAAAAAAACAATTCAAAATAGTAAACTTTTTATATTTTTTAAGACTTACAAGATCATTTTGTAATTTAAATGTTGTTACTGAAGATCCACTCAAAGACATAATTGTAGTAGATGAACAATTTGTATCTGCATTCAAACCCACTTGTTCCAATACCTTGACAATATTTAATTAGTAATTACAATATGTAAAATAGTAGTTAAAATTAATAAGCATTAAGTAATTTATTTAAGATAAAGAGACTTAAGAAAAATATAAAATTAATACTTAAGAATAAAAACAAAAAGAGTTTATAAATGTTAATATAAGTTTCAAACAACATTTACTGAACAATTCCTAATGTAAAAACCTAACCTGAATGCCTCATTATTGCATACCTGCGAAAAGTTCCAAAAACATTTGTGGAGTAGTTGTTGAAATTCATTCTTAGCAGTTTCATTATCAACAAGTGCAGTTTCTCTGCGCTCATCACGTATTACATATTCTTTAGCTAAATTCATTGCTTCCATTAAGATTTTATAAAACTCATTAGGCTATAAAAAAATACTAATTAATAATAATTATAAATTGTAGAAATTTAAAAGTATTATTATTGATTAAAAATAATTTATAATCAATAGTGTCATTAGTAACAATAAAAATAAAAATTAGTTATTACTAATTGTGATCTAGTTCCATGTTTTGATTGAAAATCTAATTTCCATGTTTCTGTTGCTTTTAACTGTATAATTTGTTCAGATGCTTGTTTGAATAAAATATTTAAACAATGTAGTCTAGTTAAAAATAAATCAGAAGTTAAAGAAATTTGTTAATAGTTATGAATCAAATAACAAACCTTAAATCAAATATAACACTAGAAATCTTAATTAAAGCTTCATTAGGAAGATCCAAAGCCATTAAAACAGTGAAAACAGATCGAATTTGCTTTAGACAATGTGGTAACCATATGATGGGAACGGGAGAAAATAAATTAGTTGTTGTAGTTGGTAACATTATTGTTCTGTATATATCGGATACAGTAATAATTATGTCTAAAATCATTTCCTAAAAAAAAAAAAAATGTTAATAAATTAAGTTTGACTTTAGAATATTAAAAACGAGTGAATAATGAATATAATACACTTACTTTAAAATCTGTTTCATGACTACAATCTGGCTTAACTGCCAAGTCACCAACAAAATAATTTTGACCAAGTTTCCACAGATCAGGGAAGAAATCAGATATAACAGTGGCTATTTCATCAATACATAATACCTTTTTTGGTTCATTGTTCTGTAAAACATATTTAACTTTAAATACGGCAATCATGTGTAAGTATTTTTAAACTTCAGTATATCATACTTGATATTCAATTTGCTGAGATAAACTAATATTTCTTTTATGTTTATTATGTGGATGCCTATTGTTCTTATCTAAAATGTGTATAGAACTCAGTAATTTTAAAAATGAATGTGTTCAACTAATGAATTCTTACTTACTAGGAGTATCACTTCCTTGTTCATCAGTTATATAATGTTGATAACTTTCTTTTATTTTATCAATAATAAATTGCTTCATGCAAGTAATTGCTTCCCATCCTGGATCACTGTTATCATTCAAATTAACTAAATTTCTGAAATAATAATTGAATTAAAAGTTTATAGGTATAAAGATATAAACTTTTAAGATTTACTAAATTCTATAATAAATATTTTATAGGCTATATAATATAAAATATAAGCATGCATTGAAAGTGAATGAATAATAAATTAAATTTTTTTTCAAATTGATTCAAATCTGTGATATTTAATTTCTTTTAAATGATAGAATACAATTTATATTACACATTTATTCAAAACATCAACATAAAAAATAGTAAATTACAGTGATAAATATTAACTCAAAATAATATTTACAATAAATTTTGTTTTATTAAATTGTATATACTTACAATTATTATCTACATTTATAAACTTTATAAATTTATTGGTTTTGTATTTTAGTACCATCAATGCATATTTGATTGATTTTGTAGTGCATAATATACTCTAGTTTGTTTAAGAAAAAAAATTATGACTATTGATTTTTGAAATTTTTTTTAGTTGAAATAAAACTAAAAGTTTTCAACTTTGTATTAAATTGTTTAAACTTTTTAGTAAAATTAAAGTTTTATTGAATAATACAACAAAAAATTGATGGTTTCCAAAAATATTTAAGTTCTGTAATAAACCCAATAATGGCTAAAAACTTTGAAAATTGTAAAATAATATAATATACTAATTATATTTTATTACATTTTATATTAAGGTTTATAATATGTAGAAATTTCAAGTTTTCGCATTAATTGTTAGAAAAGAAATGACCAAAAAAGAAACTTAAAATTTGTTATAAGATGAATGGTTTTAAATTTAATTAAATTTTTTGAGAGCTTTTGCCTATGCTTTTCAAAATTATGAAAATTTATAAAAATTAACCTTTAATGTTCCATCAACAAGACCTGTCAAAAAATGTGTAAGAGTGTAAAGATTGTAATTTATTTGTGGAAGTTGTTGTTTTTTATTGGGATAAGACAAAAATACTATATTAAAAACAACTCATTCTTCACTACGCTCAGAATTTAAAATATTCAAACATTTTTTAAATACTTTTTTAAAGTATTAGTAATTTGTATTTAAGTATACTTCCAGGTATATTTATAGAAAAATTTAGAGTTAAATTACTTTTTGTTCAGAACTTTTTAAAATTATTTTTTAATGTATTTTCTACATCACTGTAAGATATAGAATAGTATAGTAGTATAGTAGATAAGTATATAGTATACCTTTTAATATAACTTTTATGTTATGTCTACATCACTTAAGTTCTGTCAATATATACATCTTAGCACATTGTGACCCACTGCCAATTTATTTAATTCCAAGCCTTTATGCTTATTGAACTAATTCACGAGTACAGATTGTAAATTTTTTTAAATTACTGCTAATTAATACAACTAATTATTAACACAAGTTTATTATACATTAAAATAGAATTAAATAATTTAAAAAAATTATTATTTTTGAAATTAATTTGAGGAGTTATAGAAATAACCATAATTCATTGATCATAGCTTATAAACATGAAAAAATTTAATGTTTCTGTTCCGAGTAAACTGAGTAATTTGTTTTTGTAGTAAGCATGGTATTTTTACACTAAATAATAGTATTACCTAATAATTTTTTTTTGTTGCTTTAATGTAGTAGGCATTTGATAGAGTTTTATCTTCAAGTTAGTTCTAATTTCTTGTATTTTTATTTCAACTTCTTCTAATATTTTTTTGAAAACCTGTAATTAAAACATATTATAACAAATATTTTTTATTACTAATATTTTAGCATTATTAATTTAATATTTAAATAGGTACCCTAAAAATAAATATGAAGGTTAATTGGATTTTCCTTAATTTATCACACAAGAAAATTTAAATGTATAATACAAGGTATAATACTGTAGTTCATTCAGAGGGAGAACACAAGTTGACCAATAATTTAAATGATGGTGCTTTCTAATCTCAAAGTCTAATTTCTCTCACCAAGGAACAACAACGTAGTACCAGGCTAGTGGAAGGTCACAGGAAGCGCTATCTTGGCAGGGCAGTGTCAATGGTTAAACATTGGTTAGAGTACTTAGTGAGGGGCGCACATTTTTATGTTATTTGGTTGCCGCCAAGTTGTGTTCTTTCAGTGCATGAAGTATATTTGGGGTACAATGCACTAAGTTGTATAAATTTTACTTACAGAAACTTCAGTTTTTCCAAACAAATTTAATGCCCTTGCATAATCATTAATAATTACATCAACATCTTCATTTTTAATATTACGTTCAATATTAATAGGCAACTGAAATAAAAATTTATATCTTGTCATAACAGCCAAGGCATTTCTAGTAGCATCAGCTTTTTCTCTTCTGGTTAAAACTCCATGAAATAAATTTGTTGCTTCTTTTAAAGATTCTATAATATTATTAAATAATTGTAAAATAGATAAACATTTATTAAGACATTAACAGACAATATCCTTTAATAACTATAAGTCAATACTAACGTTTGATTGCTTCTTCAACTCTCAAGAGCGTTTCATTATTTTTTTCAAAATCAGATTCATAACTTTGTTTTAATGAAAAAAGAGTGTCCAATTGTTCCATAACAGATCCAACATTATCCTAGAGTAGGTACATTAAAAATATGCATTATATTACCCATGGTTTTCAAAAAAAGTGACTTACTTTCAAAAAAGATAACTGCCCTTCATTTTGTGAATCTACTTTTCTTTTTAAATAAGATAATCCTACTCGTAAATCATCAAAAGAAGTTCCATGGTGGTGTTCTAACAAAAACCACGCAGGTTCAAAGTTTTCAGACAGCAAATCTCCAGAGCCATCGGGAAATAATTCAGTAAGTTCATTTTCAGGAAATTTCCTTTAAAACATTCAGTAGTCAACACTCAACATATTCACGTTCTAATAGTAGTAGCAATAACAAATAAACACATACTCATCACCTTCAACAGATAGACCCAGAGGGTCGTCTAATTGAAATATAGAAACTGAACTATTTTGTCTGCCCCAATTAAGTGGAGCTTCTTCAACCCAAACCGCACTCTCCTTTAGTGGCCCAATTGTCTCATGATAACCACGAAACTGTACAGTACTTGTACCGGTGCCACCAGATTTGGTGACTAGGATTATATCGCCACGTCCCTTTCCTGGTCCAGATCGTGCAATAATCTTATTTGGAGATTTCCATTCAGCGGAAAGCATACACTCACAATCGCATATTTTTAAACCTAGAATTAACAAAATACCACAAATTGATTAATAAATTTTCAACAATGTTATCATTTGCATTACTTGAAATATCATTTGAATTGATTCCTAAATGTTCGCCTCTGATTGTAACCCTTGTCCCTGGTGGCCCCTCTTTTGGCGAAATGCCAGTCACAACAGGATTTTTAGCCATTTGTAAGAATACTTTAGTCAATTGGTAGAATTAAACAACAAAATATAATTTCAAATAACTGAAAACTTGCTTTAACACAACATAAATTATAATCTATAACTACCTCATTGAAAAATTGACCGTATACATTTTTTAACATGACAAAAATTAATACCACAAAAAAAATTAATCCATCACACTATCACAGGAGTACACCCAAATACACTGTACAGGACACAATCAGACCGTTCAGCCATCACTCATCGGTCTCCAATTTGTCTCCAATCCACAGTCTGTCCACACTCCACAGACTACAGAGTAAAGAGTCAGAAATCAGAATTATTCTGGGAACTGAAAACTGCGAAACATCAGATGTCAAATCTCTAAGTATGTGAAATTGACAATTGTGAAATGTCAAATTCTGTGTACAGAAACTTTGCATTTCTACCTACATTATTTATCAGTTATCAGTTATCTCCATAATTCAAGGTTCTTAGATAATAATCAAAATACTATTACCTACGAACCTTGTCTACAATCACGATTTATAAATTTAATACATATATAATATATAATAAATAATATTCATAGATAATAAAGGAACCTTTATAAAGGAAATATATATTTATAAGTTTCTTATTATATATCTATGCCGTGATCTATGCTATGGTGTCTACACGGACATCTATATTATACTATAATAATATAGACGTCTGTTGGTGTCTACCACGATTATAGATAAACGCTTGAAGACTAGAGATCAGCTCTATAGTCTTCGTGGATAAACGATTATAATTTATCTATAATCGTGGATTCAATAGTTAACATTTTGATATCGCTTATCAATATCTTGTTTTACTTAACATGTGCATTAAAAAGCCGGAGTTTTATTTTAAGAAGTAAAAATATAAATATGTACGCAGTTGTGAGAACTTTAAACAAGTTACAATAATTTTTATTGTTTTTTTAAAGTTTATAGTTAGTATTTCATATTTTAATTCGTCCAAGGGCTTAATTAGGGTAATCGTTTCAAATTAGAATTGTCTCAAACTATACAATTTAATACAGTGTTAAGTACCAACTCTAAATAGTGAACAAAAAATATTTGAGGAATCGGGAATGTAAAGATTTCTCCTTTTAAAACATTGAAATGTTCAACGTTAGGTCATTTATTGGATTACAGAATATATTAACGCGGTTACCTATAACTCGGTGAGTGCAAATTGAGTAATTTTATGTTTATTGTATTAAACTTTCAAGTACATCTCTATTTTTTACACAAGATATCTACTATAGTACCACAGATTAGATGAAGTTTTATCTAATCTGTGTTAGTACCATGTTAATAATATGAAATTAGATCTTTTAATTTTAGGACGCGTTTGCTATTTGTAAATTCTCAATTTTCTTCTATTCAATCTCTATCAGAATATAAAATATCAGACGAAGGTAAAGTTTTAAAATAATAGAAAATTCTATTTTAAGAATTTTAATTGCAAAGTTATTAATAATAAAAATGGTTTGGTATTAATTGGAAATCATAATTAACTTTGTTTGCAGCTATCAATAGGTTAAAAAGGAAATTTGCATCACCTCGTAACATTGTTTCAAACTTTTACAATCAAGTTGAACAAACACAACACATAAAAACAGGTTTGCATTTTGATTTTACCAAGAACAAAAAAAACCAGTGGAGCTGTAAGTTAAGTGTTCAATGGCCCAATTCCATTGTATTTTCAAGTGTTGCTATCACAAAAGTCAAAGCTGCCGAAATTGTATCATTAAATGCTATTCAATGGTTACAGGTAAAACAATTGTTCTTACTATTTGTGAAATTATTATTATGACCATATACACCTCTTAGGGTCCAACTTACCTAGTGTAGGTACTTTTAGTTATATGACTATTTAAATTTATATTATATTAAATGTAGGACGTCAGATTGTAATGTAATATATACCCAACTCTGTATGGGGGCCTGCACCCTCCCTATTAAGTTCATTACTTTGTTTTTGTTTCTTCATTGCCAAGTTATGTTGCCAGAGCGTTAGTGCTTGTGTTCTCAATGATGAGCAAATTCTATTTTTTTTTTGTTCCAAGCGCAATAAATGTCTTGTGTTGTATTTGTACACTTGTATATGTAGTGTTGCATATCTGATTTGGTAGTTAACATTAGTGTAATAACTTCAACCTAAAATATGTCTTGTTGGGGAATCAGATGTGTACACAAAAATAAATTTGGGGTTAAGAAGAGTTTCTTAACAAAATAAATAGTAATAAACATGTTAGTTGATACAGTAACGACTACCTATCTCTAAAATCTCCTTTTATGTAATATTTTTGGAAAATGTTAACTTCTTTATCCTCCCCCCTTCTGTATATGTTTACAGACCCTATTTAGCAAAGTAAGTTCTTACATTATATTTTACATTGTACACCTCATGAACATTTGTCTTTTTAAGATTTTTTCTAGCAAAAACTTTGGTTGGGGCACTTATTTTCTCCCTTAACTCTAATAAATATGTTAAATGTATGTGATTTCCCATACTCTAAACATTTTTTATCATATTCTGTAAATTTTTCTAGGTAATTATTTAAGTTAAAAGGTCAGAAAATTAATAACTTTTGAAGTTTTTAGTGTATTAATTTAGAAATAAGTGTAGCTTCTCATTCTGATTACACATTGTTGCAATGTAAAAACACGTATTATGTTAATGAACAAATCAAAAATGTTTACATGGTTTAAACTAAATTTTGTTTCAAGTTGCTACTCATTAGAATAGTTAAATTTTAAGAGCAGCTTAACATTTCATCTTGTAGAGGATTTTTTATTTCAGTAAGTATCTTCTAATATTGGGGTAAAATATTTGAGTAAATGGTTCTGCAAGTTTTAGTTTTACGAATTATAAACCCTACTTAATATAATTTGTTTAAAACAATGTTTGGTTTCACAACCAGATAGGACATAGTAAAATTGTTGTCAACAAAAATAATTATTGTAGTGCGGCTTTGAATGCCTACTCTCAAATATTTTATTTTATTTTTTTGTAATAAAATAAATATCATACATATTTTACCTGCTCTAAACTACAGTTTGTATTACTTTTTTAAGATAGTATCCTTGGTTAGTAACTAACACAAGTACATCCATGTTAAAAGATATATATTTGAGTAGGTATTTAAAGTCTTTTTGAAATTGGAAAACATTGTCAGGTAATTAAAATGTTTAATAATAAAGTATAAAATAATTTTACAGGATATGGAAAAATTGGACCACCTAGGAAAGCCAATATTAGTTTCAAGAAAACAACAAATAGATGTAGCATCATCTCCAATTGCTTCAATAGAATTGAGCAAAAATAATGTTACATTAATTTCAAGTTTAGTTCAGAAGTACAACCAGGTTAAATTTGTTTTTATTTGTTCTATAAAAATTGCTCTCTATTTCACAAATATATTTTAATTTCATTACAATTTATTAATAATAAAACATATTTTTGAAAATATGTTTATATTTTTATCAAAATATATCATAGACATTTAAACATTTATGTCTATAAAATATATCAATATAGTAATTCTTCTTCGTCTACAAAACTATTTAGGTTTAGCCAACTTCCACATCCTTCACACAAATTCCAACAGCCCTCATATAATTCGGTAGATTTCTATAGAAAAAATCTACCTATTGTATTCAATTCAATGACAGGACTTAAGGTATGAAAATTAATAAAGATGAAAATGATGTTTATATATTCCATTCTTTTTAAAGTTGTTTTAGATTTTTCAGTCTTAACTCAAAATCTTAGAGTGATAGTAAAGTAAATTAAAAAAAATATCTACACAAAGTTCACTCTCTTTTGATTTTACTTACCCTTTATGTTGTCAAAAAAAAAAAAAAAAAAATTACTTACTAATTGAGAATTTTCTTCTTTATTGAGGTCGTTAATAAAATAATAATCTTTTGGTGATAATCATTAGTTTCTTAGGTGTTTTGAGAATTTAAAATGATTTTGGATTCATTGACCGTTGTCTTTTATAGGAAATTCAACCAATAATTAACAAAAAAAAACAAGTAATAATTGAAGATGAAAATTGCTTTGAAGGTAGTTCATTATATTTTTATTTTTTTTATGTATTTTATATTTATTTGTAAACAAAAAACTTTTTAAAATTTTAGATCAATTACATTTTAGATTACCTACATTTTCGCATTTCGACTATTTAAATCGAAATAAATATCTGTATGAAAAATCAACACAAACTTTATCTCAGTTAGTCCAGTTACCTATAGATAACTATGAGTATGTTACATTGTTATAAATGTCTACATCTTGTCATATGTATGGCAGCGCTTGACTTATCAAAATGTTAGAAGAGGCAATTAAATAAAAATTTAAAATTGTTTAAAATTTTATTTTGTATTGATGTGCCTATACTAGACCAGGGTTCCAAATTAGAATGAGCATGCTAAAATAGTTTTTTTAAAAGAAAGGGGACCCCGTGTACTTCCCAAGTCAAGCACTGTATATTAATTTGTGTTTGTATTTCTATTGTTGCTGTTTTTCTTCTATAGAAGAGACATTCTAGAAATGATTGAGACTAATCAAGTGACCATAATAAAAGGAGAACCTGGTTGTGGAAAAAGTACAAGAGTGCCCAACTTCATTATGAAAAAATGGAGTCAAGACAGTAAAGGTGGTGAATGTAATGTGTATGTTACTCAGCCTAGAAGAATTAGTGCATTAACTCTTGCTCACAGAGTTGCAAGTGAACGCTCAGAAGAAGTTAGTTTTTTAATTTTTTATTTAATTTACACTTTTATTTTATATTTTTATTCTAATTTTTAGTTAGGAAATGTTGTTGGTTACCAAGTGCGACTGAAACAAATTTTACCCAAAAAACCAGGCACTATAATATTTGCATCAAGTGGAATTCTACTTCAAAAGTTACAAGTTGATCCAGAACTCAAAGAATTTTCTCATGTCATTATTGATGAAGCCCATGAACAAGATATAAATACTGAAATATTGTTAATGCTTACAAAAAATGCTCTAAAATTAAATAAAAGCTTAAAATTAATTATAATGAGTGCAACCATGAATGCTGAACACTTCCAAAATTACTATGGTCAATCAGCAGCATCTATTGCAATACCAGGATTTACGTACCCTGTAAAAACTCATTTCTTATCGGTAAATTTTTCATTATTAGTTTTACTAAACAATTTCAAGATTGATTTATATTATTGAATTTCTTATCTCAGAATCAATTGGCAAGAGAATGGGGTGTTAGTAATATTACAGTAGAGGAAAATGGAAAACCTTTTTGGAATCCTCAACTTGTAACAAATGTAATAAAATGGATACATTGTAAAAAACCAACTGGTGCTATATTATGTTTTGTGTCTGGTTGGCAAGACATAATTGACGTGAGAAATTTTATTAATGTTATGGTTCAAGACTATATTTTGTTTTTCTCACAAAAATTATGCTAAAACAGGTAAATAAACTTCTGCAACAAAGGTCTAATGATTTTGATATAATGTTTGCTCATTCGAAATTAACTCCTGAAAAGCAAGAAGAAATCATGCAACCTGCAAGAAATGGAAGACGAAAAGTAGTGTTGGCAACAAATATTGCTGAAACCAGTATTACAATAAATGATGTAGTTTATGTAGTTGATACTGGAATGCAAAATATTTCTAGGTATTATGATATTGTTATATTATTTACTATAGTAATCATATTTAATCATACAAAGCTTTTATTTACATTGGTTAAAATTATTTTATTTTTTACTTTTCTTGGAATAAATCTGTTAATAAATTGGTCATAAGATTAGATCATAGGTGCTTGGTGCCTACAGAATTTTTTTCAGAAAAAGACAAAACTAAACTTGAAATTTGTAGAAAGTGCTATTTGCTGTAGTGTGGTATGAGTTAGTAAAAAGTTTATTAACAATTATTAATAATTAGTTTTGTTCATAAAAGAATTTCTCCTATAAATGTTTAGAAGAAAACAATAGCATTGTCACCAATTTTAATGATGTAAATTCCCTTGATTTTTCAAAGTAAATTAAAACAAAATCCAATTGATTGGTACATTAGGTTTAAAGTAGAAAAAAAATTAAAAAAATACTCCAAGATTGTAACAAATTGTCAATTTAGATTGAAATTGTCTTTTATCATCATTAATTAGAATAATTATGCACGCTATGCCCCTGGCTATTTAGTCACATGAATACATTTGTTTTCTGAGTTATCAAATATCAATTAATTTAATCGTTGGGTTGAACCAATATACCAATAAATTATAAATTCATAATCAATAATAATTAATCCATAAATCTATAACCAAAAAAGTTGCTAGAAAAACATTATGTAATATAGTTAGTTTAGTGTTAATAGAATAAAACAATAATGAACCAACTTATCTCAAATCCTAGATACTTAATCATTAAAATAGCTATCAAAATATACTTAAAAACATATTAAGTGTTCATTAATGAGAAAATCGACTACTATTCTTAAGTTTTTAGAATATAAATTTAAAATTTCTTAATATTATTTGTGTAAAGTCTATTTTCATTTTTATTTTAGTTACCTAAGTTTTTTATTTATATGCTTTTACAATTTTCATTTATATGTTGTGACTTTTGAATAATTGTATAGTTGGAATGCTGAAAAAGGTATTAAATTATTAGACCGCTGTTGGGTTTCTCAAGCTAATGCAAAACAACGAAGAGGTCGGGCGGGAAGAACTCAACCAGGAGAATGTTACCATTTATATACATTAGACCGATTTAACAAGTGTTGTGAATATCCTATCCCAGAGATTCAACTTACTCCTCTTGAACATACTGTTATAAACCTAAAAGTATGTAATGCATGTAGTTAAGTGCACAAAAAGTACATTAAATATAATATTTTGCTCAATATTATGTAGATACACAGCCAAGACAAAGCAAGGGTTATACTATCTAAGCTTCTAAATCCACCTAATTTAGAAAATGTTGATAGTGCAGTAACCGAATTACAACTTCTTGGTGCATTAGATAAAGAAGAACAATTAACAGCATTAGGCAAACGAATAGCTGCGTTTCCTTTTGATCCTTGTCTCTCAAAAGCCTTAGTAAATTCTATATTTTTCAAGTACGAATCATATGTTCTTATAGTTCTATGCACATTATTTTAATATATATTCTTATTTAGATGTCTAGATTCTACATTAACAATTATCACCTACCTATCAAGCAATGTGAATATATTTAAAGAAACTAATGCTGGAAATTCACGAGCAATAAAAAAAAAATATTCTCAAAAAAGTGATCATTTGGCTGTAGCAAAAATATTTTCTGAATGGAGCGGCAAATACAATAATCATTATTCAACTGAGTCAAATAATCAAAATGACAGTTACTTACTGTCCAAAAATAGTCTTATATTAATGTATAGTGAGTATTTTAGTAATCATTTATTTATTTATTGTTATTTTCTATTAGTAATTAAAATAAAAATAATTGTTTCATTTTATTGTTGTTATTAATTTTAAATGTTATTTTATTTACGTGTTCTATAGGGCTTAAAAGTTTGTTTGCACAACATTTATACAACAGCATGCTTATTGAAGATAAAGAAATTAATAGTTTTAACTTGAACTCAGAAAAGTCTTTTGACCAACTTGTGCCAGCAGTTTTAATATCTGGATTTGGAAATTTAGTTTTCAAAAAATCATTTATGCGACGAAATGGACGTTTGGCTTTTTCTTATGTTAATGAGTATGAACTTTTTTAAATTTATATTGAATTTCTGTTTTTTATTAATTTTTTTAATATATTTTATTTAGCGATGGGATGAAAGTTATATTGCACCCAGAAAGTGTTAATTACAATAAAGATTACGAAGCTGAGTTATTAACATACTTCAGAGAAGGTAGAACTCTTGATAATGATGTGGTAATGCTTAATAAGTCTTCATATATTCCTCCTATATTTGCTGTTCTATTTTTTAATGGCCGAGCATCATTCAAGCATGTGAGTCTATTATTTTTGAATTTAGTAGACACTTAAAGTACACATTCCAAGACGCCTCTGACACAAAGAAAAGCACGGTGGATATAGGATTGCGTCTGGATGCAGTACACCTCTCAAAACAGTGCTGCTGTGTCAGACGCCTCTTAGAACACATACCTTAAAATAACACTACGCGACTGTACTTTGTAAGAATAATATAATTTTGCTGAGAAAAACCCTGTGTTATAATATAGTTATTTATTAAAATAACAAATTTTCACAAATTTTTTGACAAAAATTTTTTTGTGCTTTTAGAGTAGTTTTTTTTCTTTTATTCAAAAGTAGTACAAGTATTTAAATGATGGTCTTATTTTATATTTTTTAGAGACCATGTATGGTTCTTACCAAGAGATATGATTAATAAACAAATCCAAAATGTGTTGATTATTTATAATAAAATATTGATACAGGCTTAAAGGCCGCGCTCATCACCTCAACCGTGCGGTGCGCATCTGTCACCCTTCTAAATTAAAAAGTATCAGAATTTAGCTTATAATTTTACAGTGACTCAGTAACACGTAGGGTCCCAGGTTCAATTCTGATCTCTGCAAAAAACTTTTTAACCAAATTTATGATATTTCCCTGACCATCCCTCGTCACCACCAATATATTAATTTTTCATTTTTATATTTTATTGTATTTAATTTCTTTCAAGTTAGTAGTTCTATAGAGTGTAGATTATTATCTTCTTCATTTCAATGTTGTTGATTCAGGTTTCAGCCTTTTTAGGTATAGATTAATTGATATTTAGATTCTAACGTCTGCTTAGTGAGGACTATAATGAATTATCATTTTTTTTTTTTTCAACTCAAATTAAAAAATTATAGTAGATAACATATTATTTTATATTAGATGGTGCTGGTAATTTGTGTTACTTTACGTATGAACAGGGTTACCAGACGTCCCGGATTTCAGGGACATGTCCCGGATTCGCGCTTCCGTCCCGGAGTCCCAGATTTTTTTCGTAAATCATCAAAATGTCCCGGATTTCGAAAAACCTGTTTTTTCTAAAGAAAAACTCTTGAAAGAGCTAAAAAAAAAAAAAAAAGGTCATCAACTTTTGGCACGATGGAACAAAATGACGTCCTTTTTTTTTTTTTTTTAGCTCTTTTAAGTGTCCCGGATTTTCGAACTGACCAATCTGGTAACCCTGCGTATGAAGATTCCTTAGCAAGCAAAACATCATCAAAATATTTTGTTATATATGAGGGAGAGTGGTTATGACAACAAATAAATAAAAATTAAATATCTCTTCTAAATATATTATTATTATTATTATTATTATTGTCAATACATTTATTTATGCTTTACTATCTAAAAATGTTGAAATTTTTGGAATTGGTTGTCAACACTGGTTATTAGAATAGTAGCTACTTACTTAAAGCATACTATGTCATATTTATGTCTAACAACCGGTTTAACATTTTAACTTTTTCAGGATGGACATAATAATTGTATTATATACTTAAAAAATGGGAAACGTGTTAACATTTCATGCTCAAAAGAGTAAGTAATAATAGTACAGTTAAATTAATACCAGTAGTATACGAATTGCATAATGATTGATGTTATATTTTTATAACAATACAAATCAAATATAGAATACTAAAAATACTTAATTTGTAAAAACTGAAAGTGTATTTTTGTTTCAGTGATTGGAAAAACTTATTATCTCTGAGAAATGTTTTACGAAATTTTATTGATTACTTAATGGAAACATATGGACATAATAATGAAATTAATAATCAATCGACTAATGACATTTTGGAATTTCGTGATTATATGTGCTCAGTCTTGTGTAAACTTGTTGAAAATTAATAATTTCTTGTTAGTTGTTTATTAATCTTAGTTATTTATTGTCTTATAGTTTACTATGTTGTAAAAATGTTTGAAACAATCACTATTATTTTTTAAATTAATTATAGGCACTAGCATTGATTTTATATATATATATAATCAATGGCACTAGGTAGTATGTAGTGTACAAGTTATAATTTTCTTTTTATAATACATAATTTATTTTTATTTTTAAACATATTACAATAATGTCAGTTTTTAAAATAAGTGCATTCAGTTTTCATAATATCTTGTTCTTCTTTGCCTTTTTTCCAACTATTTAGAGTTGACCACCTATGTTCTATCCCTCCATTTATCACTATCATTCACTTCCCCTACACACAGCTGATGAATGGTAAATTTAAATGCATTACTTACTTTGTTTTTGGTAAAAGTAATATTAATGCCTTTTCATTTTTGCATTTAAAACATACTAATTTAAGTATCACAACCCTACAAAGTAAACAATACACAATAATTTGAATTATTTTTAAATTTAAAAGTTTAAAAAACTCATTAAATGCATAAGATTAAAAAAATATTGACAATCACAATAAAGCTGACAGCTGTATAATATTTTGTTTATAGATACTAAATAGTAGGTGTTTATTTTAGTATTCCACATAAATATTGTACATAAACATAACAAAAATGTTTTTTTTAAGAAAGAATGCATTCTTTAAAAAAAAAATGAGATTACACTAATTTCAAATATTAAAGTTCCAAACATCAAAACAATAAATTTACCCGATCAATTTTGAATTGTAATAACCTATTTATCATTGTTTTGTTCCATTTTAAAATTAATTGATAGTGGCTTATACTCTACAAATCATTATATCTTATATTTATTATTCTTATACTTATCATCATAGACTGCTTTAATAGTAACTCTGTTTTTTAAAAAAAATAGCTCATTAGTCAGGGATACTGCTACTGTTAGGGACATGATAAATTAATAAGATAAGGTATTTACAATTCTTGAAAATTTATACTATGTTTTATTAGTATTTTGAACATTAGTAAATGCTCTCTTTATGAAAGCATAGTCGTTATGTTATTGTTTTTTCATTATCCATGTTTTCATTTAGAAAATTTTGTATACTTAACTTTTTTGCCTAATAAATAAAAAAATCTAATAACATGATCATAGGTGTGATTATAGGTAAGGTAAGATATGCATTCTTGTCACCTGTAAGCACAAACAATATGACAGTACATATGATGATATTTATTAATGTTTAAGTCATTAAAAGGCTTGGTGAATGATGACTACAATTTTCATACTCGGTCCATCACACACGCAAATTATAGGAATTCAAATGTTTCCCATACTAAAAGAACAGCAAGCGGCGCACATTAAAGGGTACAGGGTTATCAGTTGACACCTCTGTACAGAGATGGGCAAGATATGCAATAATGCACCAAAATGTCATTTCAAATACAAAATAAAATGTGAAATGCAATTAAAATGCAATTAAAATGCATGTTGCAGAATTTGTTGAGTATAATATGATTAAAATATAATTAAGGGGCCTCTACACCTCAGGTTTTTGAAGTGAAATTGACCTAAACAATTTCCATCATAACTGCATAAGTTTTAATCCATTATTAAGTTTGAAAACGGTATTAAATATTTTATGAAGTCTATTTTGAATCCTTTGAGCTATAATTTGAAAAAAAATTTTTAAAATAATTGTTTTTGGACATTTAGTTTTCAGAAAAAACTAATTTTTTAAAAACTTAACATGAGATTTTCCCCTTAAAAAAATAAAATTTTAAAAATGTGGCTCGAAGGATCCAAAATAAACCTCATGGTAAATTCTAATCTGTTTTCAAAATCATTATCGGAGCAAAACTCAAGTCTGTATGATGGAAGTAGTTTAGGTCCATTATTCATAAAATTGTTGCGCAATTATTTTACATAAATGTACATAAATACATGTTCCAGTACTAATGTCACGATTCATTGGGTTGGTAGGGAGTGAAGATGTGAAGAGAAACTGTTGTGATAAAACTCACACATACTAATGTTCATTTACGACTAACACCACAACTACAAAACAATTTTAATGATGCCAGATAAATTGCCTACA
>CM029360.1:7967603-8017095 GCA_017140985.1 Hormaphis cornu | reverse complement strand
CATTTTGTTATTAATGGTAAGACTCAGGATTTATAGTCAAATAATATTGTAAACATAATATTTAACACACTTTCTTATTTAATGGTACACAAAAAATGTATAAAACAATACTTGTTTAAAAAAAAATTGATTTTTATTTTGTATTGATGTAAGTATAATGTATAAATTATAAATTATTTAATATAAGAGTATAAAAAAATAACACTCATATATTAAATTAATGTTAAAATATTCAACAAGTTTAGCTGATTAAAAACTAGTGCTAAGTGAAAAAGTCCAACGTTGTTTTTTACAGAAAAACTTAATATGAGTTTTATTTAAAAATATAAATTAGGAACGTAGTATCAAACATTGTGAACAATTCTACTATCCTGTGTTTGTTGAACTAAATAAGAAAAAAAAAAAATTAAATTTAACAGTTTACTCAACACCACGAGAAGTTTGTTTTAAATTGCTATTAACAAACACAGATGATCCACCTCTTCCCCGACGTCCTTTATTATAAGTGTTTCCACCTCTATAATTTTCATCCCAAGAACGATGCTGATCATTTCGAATTTTATTTTGGTCAGTACGATGATTTTTGTGATGTTCATTGTTATCTTGGAAGTTATCTACTTTATTATGATTATCATTACGGCCTCTAAAGTTATCAGTTCTAGATCGATGGTTGTGAATTACGTTTTCTAATTTCTGCGAATAACGAGAATTTTCTCTATTTTCAGTCCTTGTGTCTCTTTGCCTATTTTCCCAATCCTATAAAAAAATATATATATATATATACAAATCACATTTAAAAACACCTTTTACATAAATGTAGAACAAAATAAAAACATACCCTATTAAAATAGTTTTGTTGTGGTCGGTTATCATTTAAAAAAACTCTAACTGGTCCATTTTGATTATGTTTGTTGATAGTAGAATGTGAAGATGGAGGAAGAGGTGCACCACTTTTTTTGCTATCTTCTAACTTTTGTAAGTTTTCATAATGTTGGAAGTCATCAAAAATTGAGGTTTCATGTTTGAATGAATGTATTATTCTTAAAACTTGTACACCTTGATTATAAGGAACCTCTTGTGTGTCTCGAGAGTGAGTTACAGACTTGTTTTCATTGTTTTCCAAACGAATATGTCTTAAATTGCAATTGGGTACATCTTTCACATATATCCACCTGAAAAAACAAATCATATAGTTATTTTCACAAATATGAAATTATGTTAATTTATAGAATACCTGACACCAAATTGTCCTTTCCATTTATCTTGACACCATACTGAACTAGAAGAATTGTAATCAACAGCTGATATCATTTCTGCAACACCGCAAAAATGACCAGATCCATTAACAGAAAACAAAAGAAATATTTTCTTTTTGTCTGATGAACTAAATGCTTGATCCAAACGTCTGTTTCCATGATCAGTAGAACACCAAATTTCATACTTGATTGATCGATGTATATCATCTTCTGAGTATGATTTAATAACAAAAAATCTGGACCCTTCAGATGGATTAGAATATTCGGCAGGATTGTAATGATTTTTCATTTTTAATTCATCAATTATTTGACGTTTTGGTTTGTTTTCTACTGAAGATGTTACTACTTTTGATGTATCTGGTATTACTGGTATTGCTGAAGTAGGAGGCGGTGATGACATAAACATAGACGGAGGTGGTACATGTCTGATATGATCGGGTGGAGGGATATGGGTAGGTATTTCTGCAATGGGAGGATTTTGAGTACTCCTATGATTATTCCAGTTATGAGGTTTTGATTCTACAATTACAGGAGCTGAAACCAGCGATACTGGCACTTGAACTTGTACAACAGGAGGTGGAGGAGGTTTAGCCATAGATTTAGCTTCCCAATGACCATCAATTTTACCAGGTACCATAGGTTGTGGAGGTATACCAGCACTTTTTATTTTTGTCACAGAGGATAATGTTACCATCGGTTTCACTGGTTGTTTAGCAACAGACGCCCATGTGGTAACTTTTTTACTGTGAAAACTATTATTGTAATCATTGACATTTAATGCTTGAACATCGTGTTCAATAGTTTTTATTTGTTCATTTATTGGAACTCCATACATTTGTTCACCAGCCCTGTAATATCCTTCATGTGGTTTTTGAGCAATGTAATAATTGTAACCAGGCGTTGGAGTAGGAGGATTAAACTGAGCATTAAAAACATTAGGCTGACTATATGTCTCTGGAGATGGCAAGTATCCTCCAATGTATGTTACAGCTTCAGGTCCATTTGTCCAAGCCCTATCACCCATATTAAAAGCAGTTGTTGGATACTGATATGGGGCTACATGTTGGTACTGGTAAAATTGCTCTGGCAACATAGCTGGATTATAGTTCTGAAATTTGTTTGATAAAATAATTAAATTTTTGTAACTATGTATATTCCTGATTTTTAATGAATTTGTTTTTTAACATACAAATATCTTATCACTAAAGATCAAAGATTATTTTATCTTAAAATAAGTACTCATTTAATGCAAATACTAAATAATTCCAGACCCCTTTAAATATTGTAAAAAATAAAGTTTTGTGATTTCATTAGTGTTCCATTATACTGTTTTCTAATTAATAACGCACCACATTGCGCATTGTTATCAGCTGCAACACAACACGGGAATCCGAACAATTTAGTTCTATGTTTAAATAATACTTTAAAGCTAAAATATAATCATATTAACGGAGCAAGCGAGTGCCACAATTCCATAAAAATTAGTATAGTTATATACTATATTTGTTATGATATGGCAGCTAAGATAACATGTACACTCTGGTCTTTATAGAAAACACGGACATCCCAGTTTCTAGAAATATTTAAAACGCTTTCAAATACTGAACAGTTATTTTTTAAACTTTTTGGGACACAGATAACAAAATTTGTTTTTATTTATGGAAATTATATTAAAATGCATTTCCAGTTTTGTATTTCAAATAATTTGCATGACCAGAAAAAATTGTACGTATATCAGCTCAATAATAACTATTGCTTTAATACGAGTATAAAACTTACAGGTTGTTGTTGAACTCGTTGTGGAACTTGTGGGTGCCAAGCAGTTTCAAAATGCACACGTTCTTTTGATGTATTAAGGTCCAATGGTCCATTAACTACACAAAAATATAAAAGTCTATAGTTATTCAAGAAAATAAAACCATTATACTTAATGACATCACTATAAATATTAATTTCTTAAAAATAAACATCACAATAAATGGTAAACAACTTTTAACATGATACTTGACATAAAATTAACACCAATAATAAAATACACACTACACCACACCAATAATAAATGGTAATTAACAACACAATAACTAAACAAAAACTACACCAATAATAAAAGAAATAAAGTACCTATGTATTTACCTGGGTTTCCTTGCCCTTTGACGCGCTGAACGAGTACATAGAACATGACAGATAAATACAAAATAATATCGAAATATTATAAATTGTACCGATTGCAACAGTCAGTATCTATGTAAGAATAATGGTTATATTTCACCTGTTCAGAAACGCCGGCTGACATTACGACCGTGCAGGTACAGGACAACTAAAACTTTATTTTGAAATCTACTACGTTCAAAGAAACAGTAAAAATTATTCAGTTTACCGGTTACTATCAGCAAACGAGACAAACATACACAAAGTACTAACCAAGCACTCGAAACGTTCAACCAAAACAATGGCGGATCCGGACAAAATCGCAGCAGCCAGCAACTAGACTCGGAAGTCGGGATCTCGGATATCTAAAATTGAAAAAATAATAAATAGTAAACAAAAAAAAATGAATAGATAAGTGGGAGAAAAAAACCGTTTTGTTGTCGGTAGAGCGCGCACACCAATGAAATTTAAAACGGAAAATGAATGATTTTAATAGACATATGACATAATATTATAAACCTAAGGACTACGCGTAGAGAGAGAAAATAGGGGACGAGATGGAGTGAAAGAGGAAAAACATCAGATGGGAATTTACAGTGAGCCAGCAACCAAATAAATAATTAAGTTACAATAAAATTTCGACAATCCGTTTTTTTTAGGTTATGTATAATAATTTTTGTATGATAACAGCTGGCTGTTAAATGAAAGATAAACAAGACAATTGGAAAAACAATTGTACCCATAGTTATTCATCCATGATTTCCTTACTTTAAGAGGTCCCCAAGCATCTCTTTTCTATTTCCCCAAGCCATAATATAGGCAGGGCGGTGTGAAAAGCGCTGTCCACAGGTTTATAATTCTATGATTTTAATGGTATTTATAATCAATGATAGTATATACCACAGGAATGTCCATGATGTATTAAGCAGAAAACTATGATGATAAAATGATAAAAAAAAAGTAAAAGCCGCTAGTCGAAAAAATTTAAATTTCAAACCCTCTTATTCAAACAGTTAAAAAACTTCTCTGCTGGTTATATAGTGTAGTTGTGACTGTCTAGTTCTCTTACACCTATTATCTTATTACTCTATTGTTCTCTTTAAGAACCCCGTCCCCAATTTCGTCATTTATTATTGTTCAATTTCCTATTTCTGTTTGCGTGCCGATAGTATTACAATTATTTACGGACAATTGGTAACAGTGAAGTAGTCAACACTGAACATAACCAAACACTACGCGTGACGACTGACGCGTCTCTGCAATCTGGGTGGCAGGAGGAGTGGCACTTTATATCTCAGCTCTCGCCTCTCGTCCCTGTCTGGTCTGTGTCTTAATTCTGCCATTATTTCAAATTTGTGTTTCTGATTTTTGAACGGCGTTGTTGCCTTTCGGACGGTCATCGGCGTTTGCTGTATTTTTATTTCGTTTAATATTCACTTAACTTATTCTCGAAACTTGTAAAATGGCAGCCGGAAAGAAACAGGTACGTAATTTCCTTTAAATAAAAACAGTGATATTTAATACTTTTTGATTCACAAGTCACGTGTTATACATAGGTTAAGACATATCATAATTACTTATAATAATGCTAAATGATTTTGAATTTGAGTTTATTTCTCCATTGTCGTTTATTTGTAGTTTGTTGATTCAGATTTATAAATTACGTTTTTTGGTGCCGTGAAGGCTGATTTTATTAATTTTAGAAAAGTAACAAAAGTGATTTATGTTTTTGAAGTAATACTTATGTTTATCCCGTGTTCTATAAAAATAATCTCTTATTGTATTTAACGTGGTATAAATTGTTTTCTAATATTAACAGCATCTTTTAATTAACTATTAATGGTGTTATTATGCAATATAGAGTTATATAATGTATTAATGTGAATGTGGCCAATTAATTTATTATATTTTATTAATGCTCTTAATTTTGTATCATGTGAGTAGATAAGTATGTACTAGGTACACATTTCTGTATGTGTACCTGATGTATACTTTGTACCTTTTTCATGTTATTTATTAATATTAAACAAACACTTATATTAATACTTTTTTTTTATTTAAAGATTTTTCTATTAAATCAAGACGAGTGTTCCTCTACTAATACTTAACTAATACCAATCCTTTAGAATAACATAGATAATGAACCATGATGCGAAGTGTCTTCATTTTATGGTTGTAAAAATTTTTGTTTCATTATGAACTTCTGCACATAATGCTTTCATTTCACCAAAATCGAATTCACATGAGAGACTTATTTGTAAATTATGTTTTTGAGCACCAATAAATTTAGATAAATTTACAAATAAAAAATAATTTTTTTTGTTGATTAAAAAATATTCAATGGGGTTTCTTTTTCTTGATTAAGAACTATGATATTATTTATAGCAGCGGTTCCCAAACTTTTTTCATTCAAGGCTCCCTAATAATTAAACATTTTTTTCACGCCACCCTCAAAGAATATTCAATCTACAAAATTTTTATCGGACGTAAAATTAATCTAAAAATAACAATAAGTGTAAAATTCCAACCACGCGCCGCGCCGCCCTTGTTAAGTGCTCGCGCCTCCTTTGGCCACACAGTTTGGGAACCGCTGATTTATAGTATTTATCTAGGGAATTAAAATTATTTAATTTCACAAAGTTAAGTTCTAAAATTGGCTAACAATTAGGTATAGTAAGTATCTAGTAGGAGATTTGTTCAAAATTTATCCATTCCATCTAAAACATGAGATTCATATTGCTAAGAAAACGTACGTGGATGTTTAGGTAAAAAGAGTGTCGGAGACGCTCGAAGTCTGCCATTTATTTTATGAGCAAAATATAGGTAATATCTACCCAATTACATGCATTTAAATGAGCAACATTGGCTTAAATGAAAAATTTTCCTTTTTTGTAGGATCAACGTAATTGAATAATTTATTTTTAGATATGTGGGTAAAGTGTAAGTCACTTATCATAAAAGTTGTGCGTGAAATATACCTTATAACTGATATTTTAATAAAAAAAAAAAAACATTATTTTAATATGTTGGTTTTATAAGGTAGAACTTGTCTTGCTTGCCATGTTTTTGTTGAAAAATGGTATTAACTACATGCTCTTTTACTGTTTTATCTATATTATTTTGAATTTAGTTTAACTCTACATAAAACACATACAATTATATTTGTTAATTTTATCTAGTATTAATACCTATTAACTTTTTTTTTTTTTTTTAGAAAAAGGCTTTGGAAAGCATCAACACTAAGTTGGCTCTTGTAATGAAATCTGGAAAGTGTGTCCTTGGTCTGAAGCAATCATTGAAAACTTTGAGACAAGGAAAATCTAAGCTGGTCATTATTGCAAACAATACATCTCCATTAAGGTGAGACTGAGAAGTAGGAAGCCCCATTTCTTACTATTTTCTTTACGAGATTTTCGATTTCTTGGGGTTTACCTATGGAGTAGTCTCAAATTCCATAGACTGATATTTATTATGTTATTTAAATTCGAGTTTTAAACTTCAATTTTATAGTTACATTTCAAACTATATTAGTTCTATTTTGAACATTGAGAATAATGGAGCAATCAGAATTTGGTAGCTGACAATGGTTCTGAATTTTTACAAATTTTCATTAAGTACCTAAATATTTGTTTGGTTTTATGTATAACATTGCTAAAATGATACTAATCATGTGATAAGTGATATAATTTCAGAATATTTCATAATTAATATTAAATTTTATTATAATATTAATATTAATATTTATCATGAATTATGAAGTATTGTAACGTTTAAGATAAGAAGGTCAATTTAATGAGCATACTTTTTAATATATAAGCACAAACAATTTATTTAATGTTAGGACTTTGACAATAATATGAACAAGTATAACAAACCAATAAATGCCACTGCGGCCAGTGCTTATCCTTATTGGTTGTTGAGTGAAACACACAAACATTACAAGTATGAATTGGACATGACAATGTTGGTGGATTATATAGTCCGCGCACCGAGAGAACGCTACTCCTTCGCGCATCCAAATGAATTGGTTCCGCGGTGTCATACCCAAATTTCTCCCACTCTACTACCTACTCGCTATGCGTCGACCGTCGATCCGCAACGGTAGCGCCAACGGTGGCGGCGGCCAGAGTTGACGGCGGCCAGCGTTCGGGAAGGTTTAGTGGTGGGAATGCGCGAAAACGGACGTATTTTGGTCGCCGCCCAGTAGCGTTCTCTCGGTGCGCGGACTATAGAAGTGCAGGTTCCATTATGTGAACCTGTTGGTTTAAAACATGGTTGTATATGTGCCACATTCTAGAAGTCATTTCCAGTCAAAACTATAATTTTTCATAATTTATAGACAGTAAATCATTAAAACAAATGTTTGAGCAAAGAAAACTACTGAACACTGACACTTAGATGTTTATAGACATTTATGTAACCTAAATCTTGTTTCATAATATTATTTGGTGTTATTCAATGTACAAATATGAAATAAAAATATTCAGAATTAATTTCTCCCACAATACTAGTTTTGTGATATTATCAATGTTGAAATTAGCCTAACTCCCTAATATATTTGTTTATGTTTATTTAAACATAAACAGTTAATGTATTTATGTTAGAAACTAAATTACATTAAAATAAAATAAAAGTTATTTAAGGAAGAACCTAGAGGACTACAAGATTTGTATTATTAGATTACAAGATTTGTATACTTGATATAATTTTTATTTTATGTCCTAGTGTTTGGGTTGTGAATGATTCTACTGTTCCAATTTTTAAGTTATTAAGTGTATTGCTGGATTTATGTATTTTAAGGTACAAAAGGTTCAACCTCTAAAGGTTTTGAGGATAAAGTTTTGACTTGCATATGCAGATATGCTAAACTTTAAATTTGACTATATGCACTAGTTTTTGTATGTAGAATTTTTCATTTTTTTCACTTATAGTATGGATATTTTCAATTTTTGATGTTAAATAATTGTGAGAGCCCTAAGTTCAGAAATCTGGCAAGAATACTAGCTAAGTATTGTAAGAGTATTTTAAATCTAATTAATAAGAATATGTGTTATTTGAAATAAATTTAGAGACATTTGGATTTTTATGTTAAATTTACACAGCTATTTTTCAGAATTAAGTTATAAATAATAATAATTTAGTTATGAAACTGAGGTTGCATTGTCTCATTTCTATGAGATTTCTAAGATTGCTTTAACCAGTAACATAACATAATGTGTATGTAATCATAATAATTGTAATTGATGTATCGACCATGACCTTGTTGTAAACATTAAGTTACTACAATTACACTTTTGCTATAAAATGTTACATTTCTAGTTGTTTTAATGAACAATTTTACAAATATTTAACATTAAACCATATAATTGTCATGACTAGTTCAATGTGTCTGACCATTGATTCTGATTGCATCATTGTTTTCAACTTCAAGAACTATATTTAACCCATATTTTGAATCTTATGTTTTCATTGATTGAATATTTAAATTTTAAGTTTTTGGTCAAAGTTATTTTTTTTGACTTCATATTTGGGTGGTTGAGAATCTTAGAAAATTGGTACCCAGGTAAAATTAATCATTAAACAAAATATTTGTGATAATATACTTAGCTAATTGTTATATTTTTTCCACCAGAGTGTCAGAAATTGAATACTATGCCATGCTGTCAAAAACAGACGTTTTCCAGTATTCAGGAAATAATATTGAACTAGGTACTGCATGTGGTAAATATTTCAGAGTTGCCACATTATCTATCACCGACCCAGGTGATTCAGATATTATCAAGACCATACCTACTGACCAAGGAAACCAATAATTGATGTTTATATTTTGATTTAATAAATATGTTTCAATATTATTGGTTGTAACTTATTAATTATTTAAAACAAAATTTTATTTTATTCTCTAATTTATCAATGTTCCACACTTATTTAGCTAAATTTAAATTCAAATTATTACTATATACACACTAGAATGTTTATCCAACCATTGATTAAGTAAGTATAAGTACTTGGGTAAATAAGCAAAATGTATCTAAATTCAAACTTTCTCTGCCTCCAAGCTATTTTAGGTCTTCCATTTTTCTATACCTCTACTTGTCTTGATCGTTCACATCCCCTACACACTCAAACAGCCTTCATATTATTTTCAATTATTTCTGTCTTTTTGGTTTTTATCTACCCAATTTTTCCTTTAAAAATCATTTTATTAGCTATCTCACTGTTTCTGGGTCTGCTTCTAATCACCTGCCTAAGTCTTCACTCTCATCTTGTCCACTATATCTAATACCCAAACATCTTACATATTTGTTCCTTATTCTATCTTCTCTTGTTACTCTTCCCATTTATTTACCTCAAACTCGCTAAAATTTTTAAATTTTTCACACCATTGATTTTGCCACTTTCTTTTTTTTGTGTTAATACATAGAAACTATGAAGTTTGAATTCCCTGAAGTACCTCATACTCTTCAATTACATTATTGGGAAGAGTAAAACCATTGATTTCATTTTAAACAAATAATCCATGCTATTATTGAGGAATAAAAAATAAAATTATTATTGATGTCAATAATGTTGTTCACTGACACATTTGTGCCATGATGGAGTTTACAGTTTATTTTTCCTTTACAACTAACACCAATAGTACAGCATAATTGCTGAAAGCTTTTGATCTTGCTTCAAAAATTACTACAACATTGCTTATCTCATAATTAAAAAATTAATGATAAACCAATTCAGAACAGAGTGCACAAGTAACGACTGTTATCCGTATGGATATGTTCTAATTTGGCAGTTGTGTAGAAGGGGTCCAATCTATTAAATATTACAAAAGTGATAAATTTGCATTGGCAGCAATTTTTGGTCAAAATTCTTCCTCTACAAAGCAGTTGAAAAATTTTACAAAAAGCTCCCTGAAATGTGTTACAAATTCTACAAGAATTATGACGTTTATTGAAAATACTAATTTAAAGAGTTAAGTATGAAAAGGAAAAACTACAATTTTTTTTATGTAATTCAAAATATAAAAATACATTACACAATATTGGAATATAGATAACTACTTATAAAAAATTTTAACTTATTAAACATTTTAAATAGATTCAATTAACGACTTTTAAAATTGTATTTAATATGATACATAATTTATATGATACCCACCCAAATGTTTTAGACAAGTTTCAAAAATATTTCTCTATATACTATTTAAAAAAATTTGATAATCACAAATTTTTTTTTTTTTTTAAGTCATTGCTCCAAACGTGGTATAAAATTTAACTTAAATTTGAAATGAATGAAGCTCAGACGTTATAAAAATGTAAAACAATACGAGATGTTTGTATTGAACTCACTAAGCTTGTTTACAAATTCATTATAAAACAACAGACTACACTTTCCAAACCAGTGATCTACATCAATATCAAAATCACTAGCCTTTTTGATTAAATCTAACCATTTTTTTTCTTTTTCAGTCTGCTTCAATATTCAAATTATATCGATTTAAAAATATTGTTTTATTGAATATATAGAAAATTTTTAATTTTGGGGTAGCATTGTAGCAAACACAAACAAGATTGGCTCCCTCCCTCTTGATTACCATTAGATTCTAAATTAATTGATCAATTTTTGGTTTTATTGTGTTAATTTTAGTTAATATTGTCACTAATGAGTGTAGTTGGCATCACAAAAAAAAGCTGCATGGCGCTTAAATGCTTTATACTTACAAATTGAATTGGATTTCAACTGTACCGATTATTGCATGCAGCATATTATGTATTTTCAAGTAGGTGACTATAATTTATTTTAAATGCACCTAGCAATTTAATTAAATTTTACAAAAATCTTAGGGGCTCCAAAATGTTAATCTTACAAACCCATATAAATATTTGAGGTTTTGACTGTTATACCTCAATACCATCTAATTATGACCACGCATCATTATAACCATGAAATAAAAGATAAACCAAAACTTAGAATAATTAGGTCATAATAACTCATAACAAGTCAATAGTCACAAGAATCTATATATATTTAATTAAATAATAAGTAGAATATCATTGGAAAAACCAAGAGCTATTATATAGGCACCCTAGGAAAAACCATGTGTATATAATTGTAAAATAGACAATAATCAACAATATTCAATTTCACATAATTTACCAAAACCAATAATAATAAATTGAAAACATTTTAAAGCACAAATTTGAATTACAAAACAATATAAATTATTAATTTATGGCAGAATGAATTGTTTCCTTGGCAGCATTCATTATATGAGCAGCACCTTTTTTAAGCAAAGAGTCTGCCACATCCAAACCCAATTTCAATGCCATATCTAAATCTAAATAACTAAATTTTCCTGGGGTAACACCAACAAATTGTCTTGGTTGTTTGTATGGACACTTTTTTGGTGGTTCTTCATTTTCACTTCTATACTGATCAATGTGGCTTTGTATAACTGTTTTATCAGCTAACTTGCTATACAGCGTACAATCTACTACTTGTTTACCATTAAGACTCCACACAGCACCATTTAATTTTATGAAATTTTGTTCCAAATTTACATGAGATTCTACACCAACCGGAGCACTGCATCCACCACCCAATCGTGAAAGAAAAGCTCTTTCAGCAACGATCTAAAAATAAAAAGTACTATAATCATTATAAACATTTAATCTTAATAAATTCTAAAGATCAATATTAAAATGACAATACAAATATTCATCACATTCCTAGGTAATAACAGTTTAAAGTTCTTAAATTCATGGGTAATTAAAAGTATTTAAAAATATACAACATATTTCACATTGTCAGTTTAACACATTTATAAATTATTAAAATTGTATTTATTTAAATAGTATGATGTTTTACTTGTAAGACTGTTTCATAGTGATGCAATGGTTCAAGCAAATCTAAAATATAAACATCCCCTAAACGACATTCGACAGCCAAAGCTCCTTGTCCAACTGCATAAAGCATTTTATCCGTATCAATTATTTGAGAAACACGCTTTTCCCATCCCATTCTTTGAATTCCAGCTAAGGCTAAGATTATGCCACTATAGTTTGTGTTGACATTAATTGCTTCATTACTGTTATCCAATTTCTTTAACCTCGTATTTAAATTACCACGCACGTCAGATACTTGAATATTGGGAAATTTTCTTTTTAACTGTGCTGTACGCCGTAAGGAACTGGTTCCTATTAACATAATTCAATATATATTTAGGAATCAAATGTTCAAATTTTTGTACCAGCTATTGCCTATAAAGTACAATTTTAAATTGTACAACATAGTACTAATATATGATATAAATTTTTGATTAATTTACTAATTACTAAAAGTAAAAGTAATTTGTTGTTTATCCTTAAAGAGTCTAAATTAGTAAACTTATATCAACTTTTTTATTTATCAACAAATAGTACTTATCTAAAACTATAATCTTAAAGGTGTACAAAATAAAAATAATAAGTAATAACTTTAGAAACTAATGACATATTTAATATTTTATTTTATTTATTATGTTTTATCACACTTATCAATGTAGTTATTAGGTCATAAGCACTGAATACACCAAATACCAAAATTATTGTGTTATTACCATTTTAAATGAATTTATAATAAATGAAACCCAGATAAAAGTTCATCTTATCTGTGGTAATATTAAACATTTTCTACTTCTGTCTAAATGTTTTCAGATAGTACAATTATTAATCTGAATAATACTATAATATGCTTGTGAAGATTAACTCAAAGTAATAATAATTTTTTTAAGATTATCACTGAAAAAGTAAATAAAAGAGTAGTTGTCGCCAAATATATTTATGGGTATAAGTCTTATATATCTTGATGCCTATTGCTAATGAAATTAAAAAAATTAATTGAACCAATATTGGATATTAATCTTAATGATCAAGTTACCAATACTTTAATTATTCAAGAGGGTAATTGATTGCTTAAATGAATCTTTAATGATCATTAAATTTGTATTGGACTATTAGAGTGCTATTGGTTCAATAGCAACTTATTGAACATTCAAGCAACCCAGCATAAATATTCTGTTTTATTTCAACCTTTCAAGAGCTAATCGTCATTCATTCAGCTAAATATTATACATCAAATTAAGGGTAGTATAATATTTTCAAAAGGCATTAAAAACAAAATATCTATGTATCTCTGATTATTTTTTCTATAATTGACAATAAGTATCAAATATGTTTGGGCACCCTCCAATGTTCAGTATTCAAAATGTCTGCTCATGGTACTGATAATATTTACTGGTAAGTAATACATTAATATTTATTGTAGATAATCTTCTACATAAAACCAGAAAAAAATATTAAAGTAAAATTACATAAACATAAGCAAAACAAAATTTAAAATGTTTCAATTTCTGTGTTAGATACGAATTATTATATTTTTTAAACTACCTAGTGACATATTTTTAAGACCAACCTATACTTCATATACCTGAAAATGCTTTTGAAATCAAATGAGTAATAAATAATATAATAGAACACTATTATCATTTATCAACATAATACAAACAATAATACACATTATACAAACAGAAGTTTTTCAATCTACACACACTAATAATTATCTCTATACATTACATTTTTACACACTCAATTTGTCAACATGACACTTGTAAATGGTATAACTACAACACAATAATACACAGTATGCATTTCAATAATTAAACAATAAAAAATGAAACTTGGTAAAATTTGAAAAGTTGGGGTGATTAGGTAATTACCTAAATTATATTTATTTAGCAGTGTGGTTTAAATTGACAGAAATTAAAGATGAAGTGAACAATTCAAACTAACAAAAATGCTTTTAAGGGTCATGGGTACGCCATATAATATTATCAAAAACCCATTTGCAGGAAAAACTCTCACAGCTTCAATTTATTAAATATTTTTTTGAAATGCAGATTTTTTTGTCATTTATATAAGAACATTTTGTTGGGCATTTTGTAGGCTTCTATAAATTTTAGTACCATTCATCAATATATATACAGTAGAATATTTAAAAAAACGGCTCAATTGTATAGTCATCTTACAGGAGACCTGCGTACATAAATAGTTAAAATTTGATCATCACACCCTGTAAAATGTTGCAATTTTTACAGTAAATTTTATTAAAAATTAGCTGTGAGTTTTTCCCGCCAAACAATTTTTGTTCAATGTTTTTGACTGCGATCAATGTTGATGACATGCAATACACTGTTCATTAATAGCTGTAATAAAAATAAATTATAATATATGAATTACCAAATTGAACGATTTCAGCAAACTTATTCATTCACACTAGAAAATGGCCAACCTAAGAATTCAAAGCATTATAAATTTAAGAGTGAAAAAGTAAATATTGAAAAAAAAATATTTAAGATAAATTCAAACATGTACCAAAAAAATTGACTAGCAGTAGTGTGAAGTTAGTTATACATTTGACCGTGTGACTGTTTTGGATAGTGTTGGTATAGATTATATTGGTATTATATTAAGTATGAAAGTATTGATTTAAATAATAGTATTCCTGTGGACTGGACTATAAATAATTTACAACATAGACACTTAAAATATCTATCATATTTTGGTAGTATTAGGAAATTTATGTTTTAAAAATAATGTAATTTCATTCTGGCGATGAAAGAGTAAAGCATTCATAATTCATACTAACCATTCCTAATTTTTATTATGGATTAGATCAAATTATTTGTTAAAAAAGTAATGCATTAAAATACTTAAATATTTAATTTTTTTCTGATGGTAAATACCTAACTATGTAGTAAAATACCTATTTATGAAGAATATAGAAAGCCATTCATTCTGCTTTAAACATTTGTTTATATACCTATACTTGAGTTAATATTCCTACATAACCCAAATTAATTTACATTGATTTCTCATTCTGAAGATATTGAAGTATTGTATTCTACTAAAAACAAGACTAAAAACTATTGTAATACAATGAATGCATTATTTTTAACAATGGCCACTGGCGTTTAATGGGGGGTTTTGGGTTCAAGTCTGTACCACCTAACACTACACATAGTACATATGATATTACATCAAAATTTTTGTTCAGGTTTACTTTAGATCACTAAATTAAATTTTTTATAAAATATGCTTTGTTTAGTGGGGTATTTTTAAGGGAATAAATAGATACATAATATATCTTTATACCTTTACTAAGATTAAAAATTTGATGGCGCCCAAGGCCAGATGCCTCAGACCATTGTTTAAGAAACTAAAAACACAGACACAATAATATAAACTTGAGTTATATTAAAACCTAAGTAGATATAGGTAATATCTACTATAAAAATAGTAACTAGGGTATGTAAATAAGCACTGTGTTTAATTAATATGTAATTGATGATTTTCTTATATTAACTGGTCTTCTCGTAGAATGGTAAAATTTAAAATGATTTGTATATTCATTTCAATATAGATAAATGACACAATTTTTGGTATTTACTATAAATTTGATTAAAATAAATCATTTTATTACTCACCAATTAAACTGTTAGAAGGTAAAGAGTCCAAATCAAATTGTGTACAATCATCTCGAAGAATAAGAGCATCTCTAGCATCATCTCTTTTTAAAACAGCACCAATTGTAGTTCCTATTTCCATAATAGTTGGTAGATCTTTCAATGAATGAACAATAAAATCAACGGTACCATTGAGTAAAACAACTTCAAGATCCTTAGTGAACAAACTCTTTTCACCAATTTTTGGCAATGGTTTGTCCAGCACTCTGTCACCCATTGTGGTCATGGAAACTATTTCAAAATCAACATCTGGGTGTAGTTCTTTTAGCTGGTTTATGACAAAATTGGTCTGAATCAATGCTAGTTCACTTTTTCGCGAACCCACGCGGATTGTCTTACGGCTTTCGTTTTTGTCCATAATGTGTAAACGGAAATAAATTAGATAAATTATTGACACTGCAATAGATTTATCAAAGAATGATAATGATAAATATAGGTAACGGCAACTAAGAACTAGAAGAGACCATGGTGAGTGCCTAAACAAGAATAATTATCAGTTTAAAAAAAAAATTTACATACAAAAATATCATTCATTTACATACCTGTAGACTGTTTCAGCTATTGACATTCATTGCCCGACGGCGGACAGGGAATGGCGATTGGCGAATACCTACGGGCTATAGGTAGGCAACTACTAAGCCACTAAGGACAACTTACGTAATGACTAGTGGTAATGGAATATCACAGATGTATAATATAACGTTATATTATACATTTGTGTGGAATAATTACTATTGACTAATGTAAACAGTAATAACAAATGACGTATCACGTAGGTACATTTAGATTTAATTCAATAGATATGGTCGTTTTCAGTTTTAGAAAGGAAAAGCGAAAGGGGAATTTTTGTGTAACGTGTATCGAAAGGTTGCTATCAGCATAGACGTATAAAACCAAGGTTTATAGATACTAGTATATTAGTATCTATAAACCTTGGTATAAAACAACTTGTTTTGTAATATCTCTATGGCTATCAGTGTTTCGAGAATCAAGAGATTAGATTATATATTATTATGCTGTAGTTTATCCTATCATCGTGGTTATATGTAAATAAATATAACAGTTGGCCACACTGCGTCCACATATGCTACCGTGGTTTAGTCATGTGATCAATATTTTGGAAAGTGTAAAACAATAACACAAGTATTAACTATTATAAGTCATCAAAAGAAAAATTAATTTTCCATCACCATGAATTAAAAAAATTAATATAATTGGATAATATTGTGTACGCCGCCACGAATGTGTTTACTGAAAATTTTGAGCCGTTTTTGATGCGGTCCATCGATCGAGAATAGATTAACATTCTTAGATACTTATTTAGGTTGTTAATAAATTGCAATCAAAATGCCGTCAGAATCTAAGATTCCAGCCCAAATGGAGAAACCCAATCATTACTCGTAAGACTTACATTTATGTGCTCAATTAATGTTGTTTTTAACTGATTATTGATGATTGCACATATAACCTATTTAGTCAGTTGCAATAAAAGTAAAACAAAATATCGTAATGATACTGTCATATTAATATTATGTGCAAAATTGCAGATATTTAAAAGAATTTCGAGTTGAGCAGTGTCCATTGTTTTTACAACATAAATGTACTCAACATAGACCATATACATGTTTCAATTGGCATTTTATGAATCAACGGCGTCGTAGACCCGTTAGAAAAAGAGATGGTACATTTAATTATAGTGCTGATGATTACTGTACACAGTATGATGAGACTACTGGAGTCTGTACCAAAGGAGATGAGTAAGAAATTTAAGTTTAAAATATTGCAATGATTTAATGGAGAATGAAACAGTTACCAAAAAAAAAATTATTGTTTGTAATTGCTGGTTATCAATGTTATGAAAGGAATTGAAAGTTTCATATTTTTAAATTTGGGCTATGAAATAATGATTTTATTCCTATCCATATGCTTATAATCATTTGTACAAGTACCTAGAGGCTATAACAATTATCAACTATTAAGTATTGCATTATTATCTGTTACTACCTAATTGATTAGTATGCGTAAAACATTTGAGTTTAAACAACACATTTATTAAGACCAACTGTTCATAGTAATTCTGGTGAACTAATACTACTCATCATTATCATCATCTAAAGGCTATGTATATTTTATTCAATAATTTAAACCAATTACAATTCAACAAAAAAGTGTTGAATTTTTTTTATAACTAGCTTATTAGGATCTAAAATAATATTGGTGGTAACTATTTACTGCAAGATTACTTAAAAAAATTATTCCGAGTACTGGGTTAGTTTCCTCAAAAACATATTGTATGTATGTAAGCTTTAAAATATATTTTATTTCCTAGGATAAACAGTATTAAAATATAAACAACAATTATTTGTATTTAATGTTTAACACTCAAGTTGGTATATTTTGATCATTTAAAATTTATAAAACCAAAATACATAGTTCTAGAATAACTATACGTTCCAACAGATTTTATAATGACAGCTTTATAACATTCAACAAAATATGTTAGTTATTTTGAAATTTTAAAAACAATTTTCCAAATTCATATTAATGTTGTTTAGTTTTATTAAAAAAACATTTGGTTTTTATTTTTAACAAACATGTTTCTTATTTTTTTATATTTATTGTTTTTATTTACCTAACAAAATTACTTAGCAAATAATAAATACCACCTATACCTAATACTATTTGTAAATTATATATTGTATTAAATATGCTAGAATATCTTGTACCTATATGCATTTTAAACAAAATTGTAGAATGTTATTGTAATTGTTCTATTTCAACACTTTTTTATTAAGTGCATTTTTTTTTAACACAATTTTTATTGGTAACTGTGGTCTTAAAAAATTAACAATGTTTATAATGAAAATATGTTTTCTCTTGCTTTTGTTGTCATTATGAGCTATATGGTGTGTTTAGCATTTTAGAAATCAAATAATTAAATGATTTTTTCTTATTTAAGCTTATTAGGTACATTTCATACATTTGTTCTTTAAAATCATTTATATATATATATAATTTTAAAGAACAACAATATATATATAATATATGTATAAATTATACTTATCATCGTACTATTTTGTATTATTACTACTATAAAACTATTTTTAAATTTCTTGTAATTAAATATATTAAACTGTTTAACAGATGCCCTTATTTACACCGAACTGCTGGCGATACAGAAAGACGTTACCATTTGCGATATTATAAAACATGCATGTGTGTTCATGATACTGATAGTAGAGGATTTTGCACAAAAAATGGACCACATTGTGCTTTTGCTCATGGAAATCATGATCTCAGACCACCTGTTTATGATATTAATGAGCAAAAGGTAAATGTTTTTTTTGTTAATCAGTAATAATGATAATTAAAAATTAACTTTTATTAGGTAACTGAAAATGATATTGATGATAATGTAGACTTAGATGGACCAAATGTATTAGATAAAGAAAAGAATTTTATGTATGAAGATCCTAAATGGCAGGGTAAGAAAAATAAATACTTACCTAAATTATTGTCAGTGGCGTATTTACATTCAAACCTCCCCCCCCAGAGCCCAAAAAACAATATATTGAAAAATAAATTCTTTAGAAAGTTTTAAGTATTTCACCAGAATTTTGATGTTCAAAACCCCCATTTAAAAAATTATTGATAGTACGCCACTGATTATTGTAACTATTTGAAAATAATATATAAATTTCAATGTGCTTTTTTTTTCTGGTTATCTAAGACAATGTTTTTTTATCACAAAAGTTGTTTTGTGTCACTGAGAATTTATTAGTAAATGTATTGTTTTTTGTTATACTGATTACTAAGTTAATTTTTTTTGATTATAGAAAATTGTATTTATTTTTATCCCAAAGGTTTTATTTTTGTAAAAATATAAATAATTATAAATAGGTAATGAAAAGAAATCAATTTTACAAAATACACATTATTTTAGAAAGTTTGTTTTGTACTATTTGTAAATTATTTCATTAATTGTGTCTTAAAACTTATACTATTAAAACAATTTTTAAATCATTGTATAATTTTAAATTTTAGTTAACCTACTTATTATTTGTTTAAATTCATTTGTTTTTAGCCTACTTAATAAGAATTTGATTGATTATATTAATCAACTGGTGGGTTGTTATAATACAGAAAAGTGTATTTTTGTTATGTTGTTTTCAATATTAGCATTATTAGAACATTTATATTTTTCATAGCAGTATTTATCATTGATTTAAAAATAATTTTAAGTTTAAATCTATTTTAATCATAACACTTGTACGTACATGTTATAATTAATCTTGTAACTTATTTTTATTATTATTAAGATACCAATTATGTTCTATCAAATTATAAAACCGATCAGTGTCAACGTCCTCCTCGACTTTGCAGACAAGGCTATGCTTGTCCTCAATACCATAATAGTAGAGATAAGAGAAGAAATCCAAGAAAATTCAAATATAGGTTAGTTAATTGATTTTGGTAACATAAAATACATACAAAGGGGTGGTGCCTTTGGTAAATCATGTCCGTCCTAATTTGTAGTCTGCTTTGAATTTTTTGTACTTTGAGTAACATATTATTTCAATGGTTTAAATTAAAACAAAAGAGAAAAGTTTTTACTTTTTAGGTATTGATATTGTATATTGTGACATAATTGTGATTGAGTTTTTTTTTTTAGATTCTGAGCGCAGCAAAGAATATGTTGTTTTTATAATGATCTTTTTTTATTTTTTGTGAACAACTTTAAGGGTATAAAAAATGATTCAATTTTTAAAGTCGGAATCTATAAAGGTCTATGAACTTTGATGGTACTTGAGGAGAAACATGTTTTTTACAAAACAATTAATTTTTTGGCTGTAACAACTAAAATAATTGGAACAAATGTAATCTTTTACAAAATATTCAGATAGGTATGATACAAGTTTATTAAAAGTTTTAAGTGATTTCGCAAATTTTTTAGTACTAAGTATAGAACTTTGAAATTCTTAAAAATGTATCAGGATGTATACTAGACAATGAGCTCGCTCAGAATCGTATTTTCCAGAGCAATGATTTATCATTGCTTTTCAATATTAAATAATGCGTTTAAACCCCAGTTTCTAAACCCACGTAACCTAGAGTGATTCCAGCTTTTTTTTTTTTTTTTTCTAGTAATATATTTGATCCTCCTCAGTATATTTTGATCTCTTTAAAAAACCCATCTAGCACCACTCTGTACGTCCATAGTAGGAAACTACATTTTGCTTGTATAATAAATGTGTATTGTGTAAAAATGTTTTTAGGTCTACTCCTTGCCCTAGTGTAAAACATGGTGATGAATGGGGTGAACCAAGTAACTGCGAGAGTGGGGATTCTTGTGCTTACTGCCACACTAGAACCGAACAACAGTTTCATCCAGAAATATATAAATCTACAAAATGTAATGATGTTCAACAAGCAGGTTATTGCCCTAGAGGGGTTTTTTGTGCTTTTGCTCATGTTGATCGTATGTATTCAAATTAATAATTAATTATTTAGCATATATAATACAGATTCAAATTAAATTTTTAGAGGAAATGATTAATGCTCGTGAATCAGCTGCTGGATTGGATTCTTCAACAGATTTAGGAGATATACTATCTAATGCTTTACCTTCAATAGGAAATGAATGTTTAAGATCTCCAGTAAAAAAAATAGATTGTGACAAAAATAGTTCATCGGTTTGTAATTTTTAAATTTTTACACTCATATATATGAATTGTTTGTGTTTTATGTTTATAGAATGGAAGTGGAGATCTTTCAGATTGCACTTCAAGTATTGGTTCTCCTAATAAAGCTCCTGGTGCCCACTTAAATAGATCTGAATTTAATGTACAACAATTTCAAATAGCCCATGAAGATACGATACAAGCTGTAATTGTTGTCTTTTATTTTCTTTATTAATATTTTATTGAATGTTAATAATATTTAATGTTATAGCTTTTAAATTCGTTTGATTCTCAATCACTCTTACCCAATGTGGAACCTCAAAGGAGACATAGTTCCATATTTGGACCTGTTGTATCTAATGGTAATGGTAATTCATCATATTTGAATCATTTTTCATCTTATCAGCCAACCACTACAATGAATGGTATTTTTTATTTAATAATTGATATTATGTTTACCAATCTAACATGTACTTATACCCTTATTTAGGTAATTTAGATGATTTAGTTTTGGAAGATAATTTAAATTTTTCTGTAGATCAAGACAGTGAATCTCCAATATTAAATAATCCTTTATCATCAAGTTTACAAGCATCTGGTAAAACTTTGTTTGTATGCACTTTATAACCAGATGAGTTACCTAATTTTATTTTTTTAGATATGTTAGGGAGTTCAGCTCCAGTTAATATTCCTCATACTCGCCATAATAGTATTGGTCATTTTTCTCCTACAATAGCTTCACCATTAAAACATGTGCAAAATAATATGATTCAAAAATCTAGGTTTAATCAACAAGATGGTTTAGGGCATCTTAATATTGTTACTGGTAACAATTATGGTTCAAGTGGTTTATTTGGTATTGGTTCCCCAGGAACTTCAAATACATTTCCAATTAGTCCTTCAAATTCAAATGAAGTAATGAAATGCATGTTGTTATTTGACTCTATTAGTAACTTTAATTAGTTTGCTAATATTCAATAAAATAACTTTTAGGTTCAAAGGTTACAAGAAGAAGTAATAAACTGTAGATCAAAATTAATGTCTTTAGAATCTGAAAATATAATGAATGTTAGAAACACTTATGATGCATGGCATATGGAGACTGATGAATTAAATACTAAGTTAAAAATTGCTGAGCGGCAAAGAGATGAAGTATGTGTTTTATTTATAAAAAAAAATTGTTTCAAACTAATAATTTTCTTTTAAGGCTATTAATCAAGCAAAATCATTACAACAAGAAGTAGATTTATTACAAGGGTCTCCCTATCTTCATGGACTACGTAGGGTTTCAGAAATTAGAAATTTATCATTATCTGTACTAAAATCATTACAAAGTCAAATGAGAAATGATTTAGAAGAAATTGAAAAGGTATTAATTTTAAAATTACCAGTATAACCTTAGACAGATAGTTTAAATACTACTTATAGGGATTGTAAGCCTACCATTTTCTTACTTGTTTAAGAATTTTGTATGTAAATAGTAAGTGATTGTTGCGTTTTAGTTTTTATTAATTATATAACTGAGTCATAAGAGAAGCTCACATTGAAAAAAATTAGTATATAACATTTGTAATGTAATAGTTTAAATTTAAAAGCTTGATAAAGTTATAACTTCTTAAGTAGATTTAAATATTCTAAAAAACTGACATTCTAAAATCTAAATAGTCTGCAAAACAGAACACAAAATATCCTATATGAGTTTGTTATTTTACGATTTGAACTATCGTTTAAATTCAAATCAAACTTGTCTCAGTATAACTTTAAGCAGATAATATGTTGTAACAAAGAATTTTCCAAGTTTATTATAAATTACATTTGTAAGTTGAGACAAACATTACAATAACCATTGCGCAACATTACCTAGCTCTTAGGTCTAAATCATTAATTACTGACAAAATACTTACAATCCCCTTAAATGCTTATTATTATACAATAATTATTTTACTTGACTAAAACTATGAACATCACCTTTTTTTTTTGTTACATTGCATTTTGTTTCAATTGTCATTGTTTAAATATTTAACATTTGATTTAGGTTTTATACTTACAAACAGCTACTAAATGTATGTTGTGCGAAGAACGCAACAGAAGTGTAACGTTGGGACCTTGTAATCACTTTGTGTTATGTAATCAATGTGTGGATACAATAAAAGATTGTCCTTATTGCTCGACTCCTATATTATCTCATACCAATACATCAACAACACAAGCATAGATTTTTCATAATATAATTAAGCAATCAAATCTTTAATAATTACTATAATATATTGATAATAAAAAAATAATAATTAATGATTAATATAAACTATTAAAAAAATGTAGAAAACTATTAAAAATTTAATAATGTTTAATGATTGAAAAGTATTGTAATAATTATTAAAATACATAAAACGGTATTTGCGTTTTACGTCATTAGTGTGAGCTTTAATATAGAATTTATATTTTGTTTTTTCATAGAATTCTTTTTATATCTGTTTCTTTTTTACATTAAATATTATGAAACTAAATGTAATGATAATTTTTGAAATTTATTAGTTTGTAATTAATGTTATGATTGTTAACATTAAATTGTTTTTATTGATTTCTCTAAAAATTAAGTTTTGATAATTGAAGCCAATTTAAGTTGAATTCCTCATTTGATGTATGATTTTTTGAACTTTAAGTAATAAAAACATTAAACACATTTTTCATACTTAATAATGTTACTAAATCATCAGTTTCATATTTCTTATAGGTCAATGATAATTAAATTTTTTGTAATTTTTTTTGAAAAACTTACAGGAAAAAGGTATCAACAGACAATGTTAATCATCACTAGTTTTTTCAAATATTATGCATATTTAAAGTTTTATGCAAACATATCTGTTACATTCTGCATACATTATTCTTGCTCTTATACATTATAATAAAATTATTCAAATCTATTTTAATTGTAGTATTTACCCTACTCATTTAAATTTTAGAATAAGTCACAAATTATGCTTTAATTTATGGATTTTTTTTTGAATGGGAAAGTTTAAAAACTAACACAAAAGAATTACTTGAACAATTAAAAAAAGAAACAGTTTTTAAAAAGTGTACTCTACTCAGCTCTCAAGACATTTAAAGATACTTTTTTGCAGGAATTTCAATTTTTAATTATTTTATTGTTTTCTATGTTTTTAAAATGTGTTGAAAGTTATTTTTCAATTTAAAAAAAAATTAATATGTTCTTGTGAAATCAAATATTGAATAAAAGTATATATTAATATAATTTTACCAATTTTTGATTGAACGCTACTATAACCTTATTTATTTAAATTATTTCTGTGGTAATTATTTTTAATGATTAATTCCTATTTATCTTGATATACTAAATATATATTTTTTTAATTATAATATTTAAAATCATGATTTTGTAGTGTAAAGTGGTTGTCTGATGTGTTTTAAATTTTTATAAATTCTCTAACTTTTTTATTAGACATACTTACCATTAAAACGCGTGTTTATTGTGCATATAGCAATTATTTATAGGTATCAAAAAACCAATTATAAATTATAAATCATATTTTTTTTTTTAGATATTTCTTTATTTGTATTAAATATTAATCAATAAATTTATAACCAGACATTTCTAATTATTTTTGAAAATATAATAAATTATGTAAAATGTTGGTTTTAAAATGAATTTCCTATTGGCTATAGATTCTTATAGCATGACTATACTAAGGTAAAAGAATTAAAATATATACATTTATAAAATTGTATTGTTGATTGTAATGTTTAATATCACTTGAATATTTGGTTGTAAATTGTAATGAAAAATCAGTATTATTTAATAACATAAAAAACAGTATTGTGCCAGTTGCGTAAATCTAGACAACTGTGAACCCATATTTATTTTTTGTAAAACAAAGTAATTTTTGTGATAGTTTTGAATGTTTTATTTGCTTGAACCCAATTATTCATTTGTAATTTTTCTTTCATTCTATATTATCTTTATTTATTTTTCATTTTTTTTTAAGCTTTTACCAAGTACTTACTACTTAATAAAATATTGAGGATAAAAAAACCCTTTAAAAACTCATTTGTGAACTTTTTAATATGTGTGAATTTTAATCTCTAAATTTTATAGACACCATGTGCATTAGTTCTCACATTTTTCAATTATAAAATTATTAGTACTGTTTAAGAATGCATTTTGAACAAATCATTGTTTTAATTACCATCCAAAGATTACATTCTTAAATTATAACGTACTTATTGTATCTACCTATATTCTTATATTTGTCTGGTTTTTTAAAATTATTTTGTATGTATGTGCCCATGTCATGTTTATAGATAATATACTGTACTACAATTTAGTGCGAAGAAACAAAATTTATTTTTTTTTATAAAAAAATATTTTAATACAAATCGTGATTAACTTACCGTCATTTTTGTTTTTTCTTAGAATTACTAGTTAACTCAAAAAAAAATAAACCAGCTGTTAGGGAGCTTTATTAATATTTTATCTCATTAAGTGTTTTTGGCAATAACTCTTCATTAAATTGTTTAAATTTAGTTATACTTAACATATTGAAATGGATAAGTTTAATGTTAAAAAAAAAAATTAGAGCAAAGTATAATACTAAAATTGGCACACAACTTTTTGAGTGTTCACTGAGCTAGGTCTGAATCCTTATTTTGATAAGCAATTCATTACTTACATTAAAAATTATTTCCAAACTAACAATTCACCCAAGGCTGTGACCTACTCTTTTTCAAAGTCACTTTGTTTTATTGTTTTTGTGTTAAAATTATTTGAAGGTTATTTACATTTCAGAAATTATGCTTGTAATAATTAGTGATTACTTATGAGTTGTGTATGATATAAATGTATTGTTAATTTTGCAGGTGTTTTAATTCTTATTATCTTATTGAGTATACATTTTCTATGAGAAACTAACATTTAATAGTTTAAACTTAAAAGATTTAAAAAATAATGGTACTGAATTTTTACATAGAAGCAAAAGTATAGGAACTAAAAAAAATGATTTGAATCTTATTTACAGTTTAGAACCTATTCTTAAAATAATTATTTAACCTGTAAGTTGTGTAAGATATGCCTTAATGTATTCAGTAAAACCTCCCTTAACGGATACCTCCAAATAACAAATGTATTTATGGGAACAGGGACCCTGTTTGTTCCTCATTTTCCCCCTCTGAATAGCGGACACCTCCAAGTAGCAACAAAATTTTGGTGACCAAGAGTGTCCGCTATTCAGAGGTTTCACTGTAATTAATTTTTCAAGTGGTTGAATATTTATATGAGCATTGATTTATGAGCATTCATGAAATACAGATTTGGGTAGCAAGAGGCTCTTGTTCTCTACTCTCCGTTCTTAACGTTGAATACCACATAATAGTTTGGATTTTGGTTATTTTCTGAGTTAAGTATAAGCCAAAATCAACAAAAATTAAAAAATCACCAAAATCAAACTCTTTTAAATGGTAGGAACAATCTTATATTTGCGCTTTATACCACAACAAAATTAAGTTTAAATTAATTTAATTTAAAATATTGTTTATTAAAAAAAAATTTTCAAATTTTAATATTTAGCAAGTTTAGATCTGAGAACTGTAAAAGGCTTAAAAGCTTGCAGGAAAGGCAAAATCAAAACCGTTACTATTCTAATTGTTTAAGTTGTTTAAAGTTGGAAAATTGCCAATAGTTGGTCATACTTCTCGTATTTGTTATTTATTTTTCCAATACAATTTTGTAACCAACAAATTTGTAAGTAGTTAGTGCTCTGTTCTTTTCATGCAGTACCTCGTAGAATAGGTTGTTAGACCTTTATTTTTTTTATTTTAACACATTTCTGGCTTGAAGAAGTGATCTCTAATTGATTATTAATGATTTATGATAATGATGAGTTAGACAAAACATAATTAGAAAAATTAGGGAAAAGTAATAGCATGCTGTGGAGTAAGGTAAGTTACACCTCTGAGTGGGTTACTGTTTTGAATGGTGCACTATTACATAGTAGTATTACACAAAAAAAGGGTGTAAATTTGATGTTAGTTGAGAAGCTGTTTGGCGTAGCATTTACTTTTTGGAGTGGATCTTTTATTTTTGTTTTTAACAACAAATAGCTCATTTATCAGTGTTTGCATAAATTAAAATTTTAACACAAATTAATAACACCTTATTTATGTTTGAAAGTGTTGAAATTCTAAATGATGATAGTTTTTTTCGTGGTTTGTTTCAAAAATGCATGTTATACGTGTGTTATAAATTTGAACCTTATAAAGTTGTATTTCAGGTATTATAGATGTATACTTTAATATTGCTTATATTTATTATTAAATTTGTTTTATTTTCAATACGTAGAGATAACTAAGCTTGCTCAGAATTTTTTTTGAAAGTAAGATTTAATGGGATCTGTTCAAAATCACGACAATCAAAAAAAAAGTGGGTCAACTGTCAAGTAATCAAGTTTATCTTATAAAATGATTATATCATGAGTGGTTCATGATTTTTAATTTTCTTAGTGTCTTGTCATGGTTTGTCAAATTTATATGGTTCAGTTTGAAAATAAGGTAAATGCTTGCAACTCTTGCTTTTATGCCTTCTGATAACTTACCAGCAGAATTTAAAGAAATGAAATTAAATTAAATAAGATATCTTCCTGAAGGTAATAAAGTTCTTTAATGGTTTGAAGATAATTACGTGATGTTGTCAAAATCAAAGAAGTGGAAATATAGCGTGAGCAGATCCACTTTTTCTACCCAAACTATGTTTATTTCAGATTTGGCAGAGTACTCCCAAGGACTCAAAACATAGTTGAAGAATGGAATAGAGTTGGAGTACTTTAGTAGGTAAAGCGCACGCAGGAGTCTCTACTAATATTCAGGAACCAGAAATGTAAAAAAGAACAGCAGCGAGTTGATTTGGAGATCAAATGTATAACAAGAGGAAAGCAACATCCAGTTAAAAAAAAAATAAATTGATTAATAGAGAGAAAATAATACGACGAAATTACGTCATTTGTGATTGTCAATTGTCACAACCGTAGCAAGATTAACTTTCTTTGTGCATTTGATCACAATATTGCTCTCTGAACGTCATAATTATTTAACTTTACGTTTTTTTTCAGTTCAAATTCTAGTAACTTAATTATAAATAAATTTTAAAAAAATCCAAAAATAAAAATACCTTATATCTCGTGTATATGCCAAAACAGCTTACATTTCTTGTAAAATGCTAAATAAAAAAAGGAGATAGGTTAGGTTAGGTTAGATTTCAAATTGTTGGCAGCTGGAATTAAAAATAAATAAAAGATAAAAAGACAAATACAGCAAATTGATGTTATATTTTGCAATTCTAAACTAAAATCTAGGGCAAATAAAATACATTTTTAGTGTTACATAAATGATGCAATAAACAAACCAATAAGACAATTCAAAATTACAAATTATTTTCTGTACCAGCTCTGCGCTAATGTCATTCTTTTAATTTTTTTCTGAAGTTGTAATATACCATACATCAATGCTTCAGCAGTTGGAGGACAACCTAAAAATCATAACAATATTGTTAAATTATTTAAAATGTTTAATTATTCAATTATAGGAAGTAAAGTTATGTTTACTGTTTACTTGTATTTTTTTATAAATAATAAAATCATAGATTTTCACACACGTAACACAAAAATTTAGATGTTTTCTTTTTTCAATGTATGAATCTAACTTATGATTCAAATAGCTTTTAGCATTTAAATTGAAAAATTTAAAATGTTAATTTGAACTGTATACGAATAAATTTGATATACAATAAGTAACAATTACTTAGATAACAACAAAACAATAGGTACTCTATTCACTAGAGTAAATTTATACCCACACAGACAGAAAAATTATAATCATGTTACATTCAATTGTGTGTTTTAAGACCAATTTTAGCTGTTATTTACCATACATTTTTAATATTATACATATTTTAATATTTAACATTTTCCTAAATTAAATGGTTATTTATTGTTAAAATATCTAGTTTTAAATTAAAAGCCAACATGAAAAAATTGTAATTCTTTAAATTTTTCTATGATGCTTTGTATGCTTTGTTCTATTATATCCGTGTCTTAAATCACTTCAAATTCTTTATCATTTGTTGACGAAAAAAAAAAACTGTGTAATGAGTTGGCAGAAAACACATTGCATTATAAAGTACTGTGATACATTTTTTCTAATTATACATTGAACATTGTTTTTGCTTTTAATAATGTTATTCAAAAACAATATGAAAAACATTTTCCATAACCAATGGCAGATACCTACTCTAAGGTTGTCACACAGAACATTTGTTTGCAAGACAAAAAGTAATAATTGCTGCTGCTGAGATAAATCATTTTTCATAGTACACAAAATAAATCTAGTAAAAAAACTTCAAAAAAATTAATTAAAAATACAAAACTAAAAGTTTAGTAAATTTAAAGCTAAAATAATTTTGAAATTTACTTCTACGATTATTTCTCACTCGACAAAAATTTAGGTGGTTGAATTTCAAAGAATATTTTAAAACTATGCCAAATTGTGTAGATATTTTAAAAAATATAAGAATGATTTGAAGGTCGCTGTTGTGTGAGAAAGGCATAATTAAGATCAAAACAGGTTGAGGTCTAGGGCAAGGGTGGCCAACCCCAAATATTTGGGAGAAAGGTAAAGGTGACAGAACAAAAGAAGAAAAAAAGTGTAATATTATTAGATTCTAAACAAAGCGAGGAAGCTATTTTACAAAAAATTTTTTATTTTTGTCTTTGTGACGTGCATAGTGCTTTGAGTATTGCTCCGATCTTAATAGTCGACATTTTCTAAAAGCCCAACTTATATCCTAGGTGCATAAATTTAATGTTTTATCAACATTTTTAATTCCAAAAAAGTTATACCCAAAAAAACAAAAAAAAATTTGAAAAACCCGGTAAAAAGTACAGCAAACACAATTTTGATAAAATTAATCTTGTTATATGGTCATAACTTCCATAATAACGATTTCTTAGAATTGAAACTTTTACACAATATTTATGTGGATAATATACAAGTTTGATATCAATTTCAAAATATTTCAATCATTTGTGAGCTAAGTATGAAATTTCAAAAGTTTTCATTTTATTTGTACATTTGAAAATTAAAATTTGTCTTTACCGGGAACATAAATATCAACTGGGATAACTCTGTCACATCCTCTTACAACAGAGTAAGAATAATGATAGTAACCGCCACCATTTGCACAGCTTCCCATGGAAATCACCCATTTTGGATCAGGCATCTATAAATGAAATTCACCAATAAAAAAATTTAATTTTTAAAAATTTGTTTTAACTAAGGAAACTTACTTGATCATACACTCTCCTCAATGCTGGAGCCATTTTATTAGTTAATGTTCCTGCTACAATAATAAGATCGGCTTGACGGGGTGATGCACGGAAAACAACACCGTAGCGATCCATATCATATCTAGGAGCAGCAATGTGCATCATTTCCACAGCACAACAAGCTAGCCCAAAAGTCAAAGGCCATAAGGAATGCTATGAAAATAATTTCCAAATAAATTATTGATCAAAAATAACAGCTGAAAAAATAATCATTGTTATTTATTACTTTACGACCCCAGTTTAAAACATCGTCTAAACGAGCAACAGCATATTCAGCCATATTGTTTGTTTTTTGAAAAGGAGAATACGGACGATACGGTTTTTCTGAATAATTAAAAATTATAGACTTTTATTACGTACAAAAACAAATTAATATGATATAGTTTAGTACAATAGATGGCAAACCTTCAACATTTGTTTCTTGAGATTTTGGTTGAACTTTAGTAGATTCATTTCTCAAGCAAATTTGTGCAACTGCAGGATTTTTCAAAAGACAGTTAAAGTTTCTAGTGGCCGATATAATTTGGGCTGGCCGACCTAAAAATTTTAATTGTTTTATATTATAGTATCAGGGCCTGGAACACTTTGATTTTATTGATGCCAGTTAAGTGTTTGATATATATATATACACACACAACTATATATTTTTTTAAAATTAATTTGGGTTTTGGTCTGGACTCTGGTTTAGAAGGCATTAATCTTTGTGAAAAAGTAGGTGCATAAAATGCTTCATTTTTATTTTATCTTCTAAAATTACATAATTTAAAAAATGATTGTAGAAGTTCGAGTTAGGTTCAAATTTTAATTTATGTTCCAAATAATTTAAAAATTCCCGTTTTAAAGCTTGTTTTTTTTTTTTTTTTTTTTGTCTGGTTAGTATTAAGTAAAATAATTACGTGAATTGCTAATTGCAAAAAACTATTTATATTGTTTTTATTTGTGGGATTAATATAAGTACATTTATAATTAATTATAATAAATTAGGGAATAACTAATAGTAATTACAAAAAGGTACATGTTGTATAGGCAAACTACTCACTAATCATTTTCATTTTGTAGCAGTCCCAAATTTGTTTGAACAAACTTACAATTAAAATTAAGTCGAATATAATTTACAGACTACAGTTATTGAGAATAAACATAAACACAGACTGATAAATTACAGATTTTTGGCTTTAGTAATTAGTATGTTTGTTTTATGGAACGACCTCAAAAATCGTCAATCCGACGATCTTACTAACTACGTAAAAGTATCTATTATCACTTGTTTTTTTTTTTTTTTTGATAACAGCCTAAACGTACAGCAGATGATTATCGTAGACATGAATGCATAGATAATAAGATTATTACTCTGAGGGACATTTATATCACGATTTTAAATATCCCATGCTGATGTACAGCGTACTGTGTAGAGATGTGTGATGACTAAATCCCTTTGCACTTTATGATTAAACAATTGTGATTTCTAATTTCGATACTCTACAGACTACACTACTACATCTCAATAGCAGCTATAACTGTCCTCACTTGGTCTTATCCATAGACATATAAACTATAAACTACAAAAAAAATAGTTTATGTCTATGGTGTTATCCGTGTATTGTTTGTGATTTACATACTAATACTTGTAACTTGTACTTTAACTTGCAATTTTGGATCAATTAAATTTTAAGTACCTAATATATTTTCCATTTTTTACCTCTCCCCTACGTAAGAGAACTGCATTTCATTTTTACCTCCCCCCTTAGTTGTTCAATTTTAGAAAACACAGTAGAAACATTTCATTATTTAGAGTGTATGCCAGTTTAAAAAAAAACTGACCAAACTATAATCATTTTTTTATTTTTACTCATCCTTTCACCTAAAGGTTGAATTTTGATAAATTATTGACCAAATTTCGATTCTAGATCAGAATATCCAATAGCTAAATTTCTATTTTATAATATTAAAAAACGTTTTGATAAAGTATTTTTTCAAAATAATTTTTGTTACCTTTATAAAAATAAATTAACATTCAATAATTACAAAACATCAAAATCACAAATGTGAAATGTCTTATACTCAAATGAGTATTTGAGATTGGTATTTGACTTTTGGGTATCGTACCTACTGTAGTTTTAACTAGGTTTACTACTAAATAAATGACGTAACAGTTTCTTTATTAAAAACTCTTTTTTCACGTCAGAGTGAAAATATGAAGCTAACAAAAAAAAAAATTAGATTATGATATAACCCCACATTAAATCTTTCGTCCCTCCCCCTTCCAATCTCAACACGAGCACTGTTTGCCTGACCACAAAAAATGTTTACAAGCCGCCACTGGTATAGTTAATTGTTTTCTATTAAACATGTAATCAATTACAAATTACTTGCAGAGTTTCTGAGTTAATTTAATAAAATACAAATTGAATCTTAAATGTCAAGATTTTGTTTAAAAATATAAAACTAACAGTTGGTCTTATACACGATTTCAGATAGTCTTAAATCGTGGTCTTGTCTCATAAATTTTGAAAATACACAGTGTCAAAATTGTACAAAAATTGTGCAATTTTCAAAAGTTTTGGTATATAGTTAGAGTAACGTAAAACTGATGTTGTGTTCAAATTTCAAGACGAAAAACCCAAAATTAACCCATTTATAAATGAAAAACCTCAAAATCTAAAAATGGCTATAAATAGCCTAAAATTAAATGAAACTTTTTTTGAAGTTTTATAGCACAAATTTACATTGTTGTCTAAAATTTCAAGACTCCTTGATGATTATTTTCGAAATCATGAAGAAATAACTATACGCGTTATTGACAAAATGCCGTTTTTAGCGGTTTTTCCCATCGCGTTAAAAAAACTATAGAGAAAATAAAAAAATGACGTCTCTAAAGTATTATCTTGATCTAATTTGCTTAAAAAGGTACTGTATGTAGGAATCGGTGCACTCTTTCTGGTAGAAATTTTGTTAACAGTATATATATAAAAAAATAAAATAAAACATCATTGTAAATCCACTAGCTTCCTCGCTTCGCTCAGAATCTAATATCTATGTCTACGTGAGAAAAAAAGTATAATAAGTGTAACATTAAAAATGAACATTAATTTTTTTTTTTCTTAAAGTTATCCTTTTCCCTTCTATTCAAAATTTCGGGCAACGCCATTGAATGGACATGAATAAATATCTAAATTATACACATGATTTACGCCGAATATTTCGTCAGATATCTCATAGTTGTTTTCTGCAGGTACCTACATAAATTATAAATTTATAAGTGACGACGGAATAAGCGATGGTCGGTCACGGCCCATTCAGTTTGCAGCGACGAGTCGTGGAGCGGCGTAGCAACTCGTCATGAACCGCTGCGCGGACAAGGCTCAAAAACGAATATAACACGGCCGCGTCGTAGCACTCCCTCAACGCGGCTTCGATGGAGTCCAAGATCTCATGCAGCTTCGGCGTCAATTCTCCGACCGGAGCACACGTCGTGCACGCCGTGGACTGGGTGCTCGCCGTTGACTTTGGGCACGCGGTGGGCCTGCACGCCGTGGGGGACTTGGTGCAGGCCGTCGTTTTTGCGCCCCCGTTTTTACGTTCGGCACGAGCCAACAACTTTTGTTGAACGATGGCGCTAATCTGTTTTCTAAACTGGCGCAGGTCGGCCAGGTCGCGACACTGCTTTAGCGCCACCTTGACCTTGCAAAGTACGTCTTTTACGTCGGCTTGGGACCATTGGTTGTCAAACGGGCTGCTGCCTTCGGGACAGTATGCGACGTCTCGTGCTGCAGGCTCTGCGGCAGATTTGAGAAAGACGCTTGGAAAGTCTTTTATCACAGCTGTTGAAAAAAAAACATGAATCGTGTTTGACGTCTGCAAATTCGACGCGTTTTTCAATACAGAGAATTTTTTTTTTTTTCACAAAATTAAGTATTCAATTTTACTGTAGAGTATTATGACGTATACCTGCTATAATATTATAGGTAAATTATTTAACGTTATGCCGCACGAACAAACGCGTGTACATGAATTTATTGTACACATAAATTTATGTTAACTATATACATTATAGAGGTACACTTTGAATCGCGCTGGTCCGCGGTTTGTAAAAACATTTTAAAACAATTCGTATCAACGCTTAAAAACAAAAAAAAATCGAAACATAAACACGTTACGTATTTGTTTACAACAAACGACTGAAATCCAAAAAGCAATCAATGAGCCACTGCTAACTGTCCAAGAATGCATCGCGTTACAGACGTACTTCAGTGCGCGTACAATAGCTTAAAACTAATAGCCTATTATATAAGCGAGCGAAAACACGGAAATCAAAAACTTATAATTATAAGTGACCGCGTTTACTCGTTGAATACAACTAAAATCATCGTTTAAATCTCTGTTGATGGTATCCACGCGGCGGCGACAGCGTTGTTATTACCGCCGTTTGCGACACATAAGAAGCCAGCCAGCAATACAAATGGAACATTATACTTCATAATGTTGACTGCTCATAATGAATATAACTATAAAAAAATAATGAAAAATTCAAAATGCGTTTCAAATAAAGAACTGCGAATTTACGTCCGTGTATGTACCAATGAACTTTTAACAGACATGACCTTAAATGCGATTGGACCACCACTCCCTTGCCCCTTCATAATTTAATAACCGTAACACATATTAACGTTATTATATACTGTAATAATAAATTAATAGCTGAAGGAATGGCTAGTGTAATATAATATAAGATATACCTATTGTCGTTGTAACTCGACTTGAGGGAAAGTCTATACGACGATACGGCCGTAGTTCCTCGATCGGTGGGTGCTTGCTAGAGAAACACGGACAAAACAGTATAATATTATTATACGCTGCAGGCCGTCACCCACCCAGCTCTGTCCATCTCTCCCGCAGATCGAAGACGAATATTTAGCGCGATATTCCCTCGGGATCGTATATTTTGTGTAAATATCCGTCCAGATATGCCGGCGGCGGTGCAGGACGACGACAAAGAACACGCGTGCACGGAAATGGGACGTATGAACGAAATATTAGTATGCGGAGACGGCTGAAAGATACGAACCATTGTCGGTTAGGGTCACTCTTGTTCCAACCGTCATCGCCACTTCCTTTTTTCATCTGATCACTCCAAACATCGTATGTAATAATATAAATTAATCATCTCGGTGGTGGCGCGTAGTGGTGGTGCCCTAGATATTGTATCTTCAATTTTTTTTTTCATTTCTTAATTTTTATTTTTTTGTAACATTTTTTACCCGGAAGAGCTTTTCAGCCGCCAGTAGAGCCGAAGTATAAAAATATAAGTAAGGCAAACAGTATTTTGTACACCACTCGCCCCGCAAAATGTTTGTAATAACCAAAATATTTTGTAACATAATAATAAATATTACTCGAAGGACTAATCCATTTTATGTGTAGGGCACATATGTTTTGGCATCTCTGCATATTAAACACAAATTTCAACCATGGGGCGTACATAGTCGCAGTATGCGTTTAGAATAAAACACAAGTACTTACCCATTATTACAATAAAATTGGTACATTTAATTCAATATTTTATTTTTAAAATAAACCACATTGTGTCAAATTATCTTACACACATATTTTGCAAACATATTATAACAATTTTGTTTTATTTTTATGAACCCTAAACGTAATTTTTAAATATAATAATAATAAAAACTATACACCAAAATATCAACAATAAATTTTACCAATAAATCACAAAACAAATAAATAATTTTTGAAAACAAGTATCTATCTATATTATAAAAACCTCGACATATTTACTTCTTTACAACTTGTAAAATTGTTATAAACAAATAACAGACTCCAATCAACAAGCAAAATGCAGCATACCATACAAACTGTAACAAAGTGTCATTTAACAAATAATATTTACTACAAATATTAATTAGAATAATTAATTTTTGTTATTTACTAAAATTTTAGAAGATGACAATCCAGCTGCGTTCATGGAAAATGTAGCGAATGATTGTAATAAAACGGCAATGAAGTTATTTATACCAAACACAAAACCATGTTTATTTTTATTGACACATTTAGCAATTTCTGAGCTAGGTTATAAAATTAAATTAAATAAATGGTATTTTAAACACTAAATATAATAATAAAATAACGATAAATTCTGGGGCGGTCAATTTTAGTACCAAGGTCCAAATAGTTTTTTAGTACAAAAAGTTATATTATAAAGATAGTTACTTAATTTGGTTTAGGGTAATTTGTCTTTAATAGTACAGATATTGATGAATTGTAATACCTAGCTCCTTACATTGTATTGTTCAAAATAAAGACTCGAGCTTTAAAATAAAATTGGGCCAGATATGTTACACTACTTTTGAACCCGGCATCAGTCCGCTCTTTGTAAATGTTTGTTACATTAGTATATCTAACCTGGCAATTGTCATCATTGCTTGATAAATTGTACTGTAAACTATGTAATTTATGTAAGATATGTAAATTGAATTATACATAACTGATGTATATAAAGAAACACACTGTATAATAGATGTAATTGTAATTAGTAAATTACTATATTTGTCCATGTTTAAATTTACTGTGCCACATACAAATGTAATTAATGTACCTAAAACAAAGTAACACAACAAATAAAAATATACTTTTAATTTACAACTTAGGTGTTAACTATTTATAAAATAATATATTTGTATTGCTAGTAATTTTTTTATCAATTAAAATACAATTTGTAAGTTTAAATGGCTGATTCTTTTATATATATATATATACTAGGTACCTAATTGAACTATTTGAGTTGTGTCTTTAGTCTTATAGTAGCAAATCTGATGAAACATAATTGACTTTTAGATTATATCAACAAAGTAATGAAGTACCTAAAGTTATACAGTGATAGCATGAAGTTATTTTGTACCCAGAAACCATGGTATGCCTAGTGGATGAGTCAATAGGAAATTCATTAACAAATTCATGAACAATAACTGAAGGATAGAATTTTTGATTCTTGAGCAACATTGCGGTACCATAAAATTGTAGTATTATCAATACAAATGAATCCCAGCAAATAGCATGTTTATTTGCATTTATTAGAAGAATATACTGTTTGTCTATTTGCTGATTTACATAAGAAGCAATTTTATACCTTTATCCACTAATGTCAAAACAGGAATCAGTAGTCAGTTTGCCTATCCTTACAACACACGAGTTTCTTGTATATCATGCCGAAAATACTTACTACTTAGTCAATAAAAGTGTTTTTAATATTTAGTTCCATTGTTTCTTCTAACTCTATAGACTATAGTAACTAAAAATGCATATCAATATATTACAAATTAAGTTCATTTTAGACATTATCCAGCAGTTGATCATTATTCCGTGAAACAAATTTATGAAGATAGATTGTGAGACAAACAAATCAAAACATTTTAACTGTATCACTATCATCAATCGTCATGCAATAATATAATCATCACTAATCATCTTTTGATTAAGAAACATTATTTACAGAACTTAAATTGATATTGGTACTTGTTTTATTTACATGTATTTATTTTAGTACTAATCAAAAAATCAATGCTTAAAATGTGTTACTACAAATTAGGTAATATTATTAACCAGTTTTACAACTTAAAATGTGAAATACCTAGGTAATATCACAAAATAATTAAATTTTACCATCTTTTCATAAGGTTGTTGGGTGTAATTTTTTCCAGTGCTTACTTAATATTGTATAAATAGCATCAACACCTCCATTCCATTCTGAAGTTGTTGTACACATACTTTGAAGACATTTATTATGGCTCAATGATTCCCAAAATGATTGAATATAATATGAAACCTAATGACAACATAAAATATGACAAAAATTACTAAAACTTAAAATTAACTACTTAATTAAGAAAAACTACTAAAATTTAAAATTTACTTGATTAAAACAACAAGTTGCTGTAATCACCCAAAATGACCATTTCATAACATACAAATTATTAAATTCGTTGCACATAGTACTAATATATTTCCATGACAGCTTTCTATTCTAAAAAATAAGTTGATATTGTTTTACATTTTAAATAAATTAAATGACTAATTAAAGAGTTATAATAATATTAATAATAATAGGTATTTAAATATTAGGTAGGTACCGGGTAACTACCTAACAACATAGACCTAAAACCATGATTTATTCATTTTTATAAATGTATTTACATCTTTTGTATTTCTATCTGATATATCATCTTTATGACCTAATTGATAATCTTCCGGTTTAGGAGTTAATTCTATAGTTAGTTGTTTTGACTTGATGTTATTTTTTTGTAGAGGAGGCAATGTTAAAGTCCAAATCGTAGCAGTTATTAAACCTGAAAATTAAAAAGAAATGTCACAATTAAACAATACATAAAATACTGTACAGTTATTAACTATTTGATTATTTTTTTCACGTATATGTACAATTAAATCTTACTAACTTCCTAATGTCACAAAATTTAAATGATATAAATCAACTAATTTAGTTGAAATAAACACTTGTGCAATAAACCCAGAAAAGAAACGCCCAATAAGGTGAGCAGCTCTTGTGTAGCTAGTAACTTTTTGGTAATGTTTAACATCAACAACAGAATAAGTATACGTATAATATGCAACTTCTGTTGCTGTAAACATGCCATACAAAATTTCAACTACCTAGAAATAAGTTATAAAAATAATGTAGGTAATAAAAATAATAATTATTTTAATTTTAATACTTACAATAATAGACGTGAAACTTGTGCATAAAGTCAATAAAATATAAACAGCAACACCACACAGTGCTTGAAAAACAACAACAATTTTATATCTCAGCCAGTCAGTAGTTAATGAAACTAATATCATTGATATCATTGTTGCATAAATACCAATAGGGAGTATTTCATTATTTACCTAAAACACGTAGTGAAACTTATAGTTTAATAAAATTACATACTTTTGGTTAAAATATTAATAACAGATAACTATTTTTATTTTATAAAAATTGTTTTGCACTTAAAAATGTTATTGCGTTGGAATTTAATGGAGTACTTTTGCACATTACTTTTTGCACATTCTTGAATGTTTGTAGGGGTTAATGTAATAATTTTATTTAACATTCCCAAAAAACTAAAATATGTATTTTTTAAATACCTAATTTTAACTATCTAACCGTTCCATATATATATTATAATAAATAATTAATTAGACTTAAACAAGAACAACTAGGGTATGTATTGTACAAGAATAATGATTGTCAAAAAACACCATACTCCAGAATAGATAACATTTCCTCTATTCATTTCTGTTGACCATATGGCCATGTTCAATTCTAAATATTGTTTAATTACTTTAGGATTGACTAAACTACATAGTAGTTGGTAGTTAAGTAATAAGTAATAAATTATAGTAATAAGTAGTACCTTACATTTGTATTTAATTTAAATTTTGATAAAGATGTTTTTTGTAAGTAAAATTACTGTAGAATATGCTGCTTTTTTTTTTTTTTTGCATTATAGACCATTTAAGCCCTTTGCTGCTAATATTAAATTTATCCACTCCTCTCTATTATACGCATGATTTAGGTCCTCATGCCATTCGGTCTCAACTCCTGCAGGTCTCTTTTGACTACATCTAACCACTGTTGCTTTGGTCTATAAAATAAAACAAACTACTGTATAATATGTATTATGTAATTCTCTACTTCAAACAAAAACTCTGCTTAAAGGAAGTTGATATAACAGTGTATTTTTTTTTTTTTTTTTTAAAATCTACATTTTTAAATCAATACCTAGTTCATTTGTAAATATCTATAACTCAAGTTTACTCAAAAATGATAAGTATTAAAAAAATATAAAGTACTAAAGTAGAATGAACAAAGCCATATTTATTATAAATTAAAACTGTATTCTACTAAACAATTTGAAAGAATAGATTTTTCAAAAATAATGTTTAAATAGGTACATAAAACTGTTCTATTCATAATAGGGACTGGGTTCTTAATTGTAGTTATGTTTTTGGCCTTAACTTTTTTTTTTTTGGGCCCCAAATGCATATGTTTTTGGTAGTCATATCAGCCCTGCATTATGTTTTTGAGGACCATAAAAAAATTTGCATCCCGTGTCTAAAAAATTCAGTCTACTTGTCATTCCTAAAATAAGTTGGTGATGGGTAAACATGTGAGAATTTATGATTTTTTCTCAAAATAAAGCCTTTAAACAAATCCAAAAGATCCTTATTAAGTATAAAACTAAATTTTTTGGTATTAGGTATAATAATAGTTATTTACTGTATTTATTTTGTACATGAAATATATATATATTATATTACTTGTTCTTCTGTAAAATTCATCCGTGGACTATGTAAATATGGAATTATGTATGACTCTGATGGACGAAACTCTTTCAAAACACCATAAATACACAAACAAAAAGATATAGTTTTCCATGACATTTTTACAACAAAGGCTGAAATGAAAACAAATCTATTTAAATAATTGATATTTGATATTATGTACTGTTTAAGTACAACAGCTACAAATTATTATCACCCAAAGAAAGATTTATTATGATTGACTGTGTGTTTGCAATAACCTTTTGATTAAATACTACAATATTTTTATTTATACTCCGACAACAGATGAACAGAGGCAATTTATGAAATACATATTACTTATTACGTACCTACTTATAGATAGCAGTTTTAATAATAATAAAATCAAATTGGATACAATTTTACAACATACAGAGTGTTCAAAAATTAGAAAAATATTTTACATATTGTTAGTTATGATTTCAAATTAAATTTGTTGTGTAGGTACCTACTTACATTAATATTATAATGTAATAATAATCGAGTTTTTTTTTTTTTTGTATACATACTTTAAAAATTAAATAAAATTTTAAATAGTGAATTTTAGTCCGTTAGTGATTTAAAGTATAGTCTATTGAGTTTGAGTAGTGTATACTACTATATAGTATAGTCAGTCAGGCGTGTGCCGTACATTCAGAGATTTTTTCAGGTGGGACTGATAAAAAAATCTTTTAAATAATTTAAATAATAAGAAATCAAGGTGAACATATATACATCCACCTTATAAGACACACTGCATAGAGCACGTCTGTAGATAATATAATATCTAAATAAAATTAAAATAGATAAAATAAAATAATAATATAGATATACATTATCTACAGCCGTGTTTATGAGTAAAGTAGAGAATAGAGATCATACAAATCATAGTCTATGATATAAAAATATACTAATATGTGGTAATATAGGCTCTCTAGTCTCTATAAAAAAAGTATAGTCCGTGCTAACACACCATAAATCAAAGAACTTGGTAGTCAGTTACTTTATCATAGTATTATAGAGTTGAATATTTCAATTTCTAATTCTCTTAATTACTCACAAGTCACAACAGTATCGTTGGACTGATTTTTGGAATTTTCGATAATATTTATTGTTATATTTTAAAACTTGAAAATTTAAACGTTTAAATACCTACTTTGCAAACTTATCTATTTTACAATTTACATTTGTTGTGTTGCTTTGTCTGTTGGTTTCTATTCCCTTTTGTTTTTTCAATTATGACTCGACAAGAGTTTATTCAGTGGATTTGTGATAAACTTTCTGCAATTTTACAGTTTGAAGTACAAAATGACATGGCCGAGTATGCATTATAATCTTTAATTTAAATTCAGTTGTGTTTATCACCATGTTTATTCTTATAGGTACATAATTTCTATGCAATCAGAAAAAGACTTGGATGATTATTTTTGCTCACTGTTAGATACAACAGTTTTAGTTCATAAACAGTTTTTGATAGATTTGAAAAAACGTTATAGACTTTGTAAGTTTACTTTTACTTTTATTATTATTATTATTAAATACCAATAATATTTTTAAATTTAAATTTTATTGTCTAGTGAACCATAAACCAACATCCAGTAATCCAAGCAAACTTTCTAAATCAAATTCAAAAATTCTAGACAAAGGTGAAAACATTGACACAGATAAAAAACCAAAGGTAAAGTGGTTTAATTAAAACATTTTAAATGATTGGTAATTTCTAATTGATTTCTTCATAGATAAATGAATCTAAATCAAAAAACAAAAAATATGTCAATGTGTTTTCAGACAAAGGGCTTAATCGCCAAGAAGTTCTTCTAAAAGGTAAATAAATTATTTTTGAAAATAAATAACAGTATTAAATTTTGTACTTGTCTGTTGTTTAGGCCGTCACAAATGTAATTGTCAAGCATCTAAACATACTTTAATAAACAACTGTTTGAATTGTGGTCGAGTTGTATGCAAACAGGAAGGATCTGGTCCATGTGTTGTGTGTGGCGAATTGGTATACTTATGACAATATGAGTTTACAAATTATTTTAAGATAAAATTTAAATAATTTTCTTTTTTTCTCAGGTATGTTCAAATGGTGAGAAACTCTTGTTGAATCGCAATAATAATAAATCCAAAGAGTTATACAATCGATTAATCGAACAAACTGTAAAACTAAATGCAGATGATAAAGCTCTTGAACATCGAAATAAATTATTGGAATTTGATCGTACCAGGTAAGAATTAATGATATGAATGATATGATGTGTATATAACTAAATATATGCCTATTATTTGACTTATTCTTCTACACTTTCACCCAACTACTTATTAGGGTTTGGTCACGTTTGTTCTAGACCTTCCCTTGTTTAAATCTGTACATATCCTTTCGCAAACACCAGCAGTGCTCATATCATTATCAATGACATAAAACAATATTTTTTTCAGTATATATCTTTCTTTTCTTCCTTAAATGACTGCTTCTGAGTCCCAAGGTCTCTAATTTTCCCTACTAAAAGTGGCATCAACGTAATTTTCATCCCTCTTGTTACACAAGCCACACAAGTTAAAAAAAAAAAAAATTACATTAGGTTATTTTATTTTTAATGTACAAATCAAGATCCCAAAAATTACATCTATTTTGTTCTTTGGATTCTGGTTATGCCTATATTCTTCAGTATCTAATGGATCAACTGGAAACTAATCAAATGGAAAATAGAGGTGGAAAGATTCATTGTGTTTGTGAAAATGTCTAGTTTTTATCAAATCCCAATTTGGGCCTTATTTTTTTGAGGATAATGGGGCGCTCCATCGCCGTACCTTATGTTTCAATGTTAGAAGAGTTTTTTGAACTGGAAGAATTAAGTGAGGTGAACAATCTTGGAGGCATCTGGTTCTAACAGTTATGGCCCATACTGTTTGAATTTAAATGACGGAATTGCGACAAATATTCCTAGAGCACTTGGTCTCTTTGACGTGAAGTGGCCTGCGCGCTCTCCAGATTCAAACATTTGTGACTTTTTTTTTGGGGAGAATGTGTTTAAACATTGTCTTCACATCTTAGAAAAACTTAAAGAGAGAATCATAGAAAAAGTTATGGCTATACCCATCCAAATGTGTTAACAAGCAGTTGAAAACTATCAGAATTGCCTACAAAAGTACATTGCTGCTGTTGGTGGCCATTTTAGAGATGTAATCCTTAAAACTTAATGTAAAAACTAGATACATTATTGAATCGAAAAATACCAACCCTATTTCTGCAAGTTCAATAGTTTTTATTCTACAGCCTTCAATACTAATGTGTATCTTTTGCCCTACTCTGTAAGTGACTTTTACCCCTGACTGATACTACCTTTTACATATTTATTTCTTATTCTCATTTTTGGAACACTTAGTCTCTGATATATTATTGTGTCAACCTCCCAAAAGACATAAAATATAGCTAAAATTCTCTTATAAAATTTACCTTTCAATCTGATCAGAATTATTTTGACCCAATAGCCAATCACATTAAGATATATATATATATATATATATATAGAGTTTAACCGCATTCTTAAAGCTCCTAGCTTGCAAAAGATCATAAATAGGGATTTGAAGTTATTGCAATAAAACTTCAAAAATTGATTGCATAATTGTATTACAAAATACCTGAAATTGCCATTACAAATTAAAATACATTTCTTTTTCATCTATGAAAAACTAACAAAATTTTATAAATAAATTTATATTTTAACAATTAAGAAAAAACAAAATTTTACAAATTTTAATTATTAAAAAAAAAATAAATTATGTAAAAAACATTGAAAACAACTTAAAATCCTATTAAAAAGTCAACAAAATTGTAATAAATGCAAAAGTTGCAAAAATGTTTAAACTTTAATTTGTCCTTACATTAACAAATTTATAACCAACTTAGCAATAAATTGCAACATTGAAAAAAAAGTTGCAAATGCAACAATTTCCTAGCCTTTATCATAAATACTTAACACTCAGCCTTTAACAAACCTTTTGTTGTCTTTTTGACTATATATTTAATTACCCAAAAAAAAATTGAATTTTTTTTTTATTAAAAAATGATTTGTGTTTACTTTTTTTTTTAATGTCATAGTGCTAAGCGTACTACAATTATAGATGATCAAATGGATTATTACTCAGTCAATAGTGGGTGGTTATCATCAAAGCAAAGGAGTCAGCTACAAAAAATAGAAGAAGACCAACAAGAAAAGAAACATGGATCAAGAAGAACAAAGAAATTCACTATCGATTTTGCTGGTAAATTGTTAGTAAAATAATTATTGAAAAATGTATTCTTAAAATTTTAACCACAAAATTAGGAAGACAAGTCTATGAAAATGCAGATGAAGAATCTAATGTTGACACTGTTGATCTGGCATATGATAATGAAGAAATCCAGCCAATTGAGATTAATGGTCATTTAAATAATCCTTTAGTTAAAATAGATTTTAAGGTAAGAATTTTTAATTATTTACATATCAAATTTAAATACATTTTAAGTATATAATTAATATGTTTGTCTTTCAGTTCAATGATAACTCTATACAAAATATCAAAAGACATCCCATTGATCTACAAAAAACATTAACACAACATAATCAAGTTCTCAATAAAGTACAAGATACTAATCTTATGATAATGGTGGATCCGGGTCTTTGTTTGAGTATGCACCAGCCAAATGCATCCCTCTTATTACTCAACATTAAAAGGTATTTATACTGCTTTATCAGTAAACTTATGCTCAAATACAGTTTACTTTGGTCTTTGAGATATTGTAATATTTACTCAATTAATTTTTTCAACTATTTGAAATGTATTTTATTTTTTTATTTTACTAAATTATATTTTATAGTCACATCCTATGTGTTTTGTCGTTTCTATTAATTTTTTGGATTCATTTTTAAGTTGTTTTTTATTTTCCAAAAGTAGTACTCTTCTAAGTGTGTGGTAATGGATAATAGTTCAGGAAATACTAACTTTGTACATAATTATTTATTAGTAAATGATACATTTATTAACTTAGTCATGAAGGTCGTACTTGGTATACACCACATCGGGGAAGACTTTGGATTGCCTCAACTGCTAAAAAACCTAGTCAAGAAGACATTGTTTGTGTAGAGACATTTTATAAACATTTAAAAGGAGGTACTGTTGACAGAAAATTAATATTTTTTAATTATGTAGCTGAAAATAACATAATGATATTTTGTAAATCTAATATATCTGCATTTTATTCATCTGTCGAGTTAGATATTGAATTTCCAAAACGATATCCAACTGGATGTTTAATGGGTTGTGTAGACGTTGTGGATTGTTTGTCACAAGAAGAATACATTTCACAGTACCCACAAGCCGAAAATGAAAGTCCTTTTATATTTATATGCAAAGACCCCATTATGATGGCCAATCATTTTCCAATTAAAGGACAACATAAAATATGTAAGTAAACATAAAAAACATAAGATATAACATACTTGTTTTATCTTATTAGAAAGATAAATTGTTTTTTTTTTGCAGTTAAATTAGAAGAGAAAATTCATAATGCAGCTCAAAAGTGTTTATTGAAAGAAATAAGTTAATTTATGTGATAATATAAGTATATTAAGAGTATGTTATTTGTTAAATTACTTGAAAAACATTTAATTACTAATAAAAAAAACATGAAAATAATTGATAACCATGTTTTTTATTCAATTAATAGTTAAATTTATAGTTTGTCTTTAGATACAAATAATTTAATAACACATCAGTTATTAGATAGAAGATTCAGTCCAACGATGTATACAATGCGGATTGGTGCAAACATAGTACAACCGCATTTCTTCCTAAAAATTAAAATAATAAGCAAACATTCTAAATTAGATACATATAACAACAATTATTAAAAATAGAAATATTTTTTTTATGTCGTGTATATTATCGTGATTCTTATAATTTTAAAATTAAAATAGCATTTAAAACTTTTTATTTATATATTGTGCACATTAAATTTTTTAATGAATTTTGGATAGACATAGTTATAAATGGCATATCTCATTTTCCAACGCACTAATAACTAATTAGACAAAGATTTACCTCAGCACGTCTAGTTTGAGCCTGAAAAAAGACTGATTCACGGTGTTTACATTTAGGGCATGGATGGTCTTCAGATCTTGGCAATGTTGGATCAGATGTCACATCAGAAACAATGTGTGTAAGTTCACTAGAAAAGATGGAAGTTCAAAATTATAATTTAACCATTACAAATTACAAGCCCATTACTTGATTTCGTGCATAATTTTGTTAACATAAATACAGTTGCTGTCAGCCAGTTGTCTGTGATCACAATTACGGCACTAAAAATAAAATAGACTAAAATGTTACTTTTTATTCACACCATTTATATATATTATACCAGATAAATATTCCAAAACCAATGCAATATCTCACAGGCATGTGTTCCCTTTAGGTAGGTAGTGCTATTCTAAACAGTGTTTGCATAAATCGACTTGTGTCAAAATATAACTAGGGGCCTATATCCCATGGCCAGTATTAAGGATTCATTTACTTAATAACAACAATAGGCTTAGCAGATATAGGTAGGGGCAGGCAAAAGACTAATTTTGGATGAATCATAGAAAATGCAAAAGCACATACGGCACAACATGTAACCAAACCTAAGAATATTATTTTGCATTAGATCTGTTTTCACGCAGACCCTTGAGGGGTTCTTAAAGAGTCTATTTTTGAATTTTAACCTCGGGACCTCTGTAAAAGTTTTTAAAAATATATATAAGTTGAAAAATATTAATTTGTGTACCAAAAGGGTTTAAGTTAAAGTAAGATTTCAACACTTATGCACAAATCAATTATCAATGCATAACTTTTTTCTTTCATCTTAGTTTGAGTTGAACTCAAAAAGTTTTAATGGTTCTTTAGCTAAGGCTACAGAAAACACCGTCAATCATAATTATCATATCTCCAATAATTCATACTTGTAAAAATTGTTGTCAAGAAAATTAAAAGAAAAATAGGCATTTTTTAGTACATTTTTAGTTAATTTTCAAACCAAAAAAAAAAAAAAAACACAACAAGATGGGATTGTTTTGTTTTACATTAAAGAATATAATTTAATCTTAAACACCATTACGACCTATTTAAATAAGTTACTAGAATTTTCATTGCATCATAGATCAATAAATTGGTTCATTTGGCAAGACTAGAGATTTGTGTGTAATAGACAGATAAAAAAAATTGAGGTCTCCAAACCCTTAAGATAGTAACATTTATATTTTACACATTTTTAAAAACAACTTTTTTCAATAAAATCTTATCTAGGTATATTACAAAATTCATCTACATTGATTTACAACTAATATTAATTGTATCAATTTGACAGTTTCTTTTACTATTAGTAAATTGTATGTAGTATATACTGCTGCTGTTTTTTGTCTTTTGTCAACTGTGGTAATCTTCCGTATATTTTACAATTTTTTCTGCACAGTCAGTGACAGTTTTTAAATTGTTTACAAAAGATAAAGCATCTAAATATAGCATTTATATGTAGCCTATTTTGATGGATGAATAGTTAGAAATTCTGTTATTAAATCAAATCATTTAAAATATTTAAAAAATAAATTTTAGTTTCACAAAATAATCTAGCTCTTTATCTTGTTTGTCATTAATTGAGTAAACATTGAAGCACTTTTATCTAATGGAAACTTTTGGGTATGATATACATTATACGTGTTCAGAAAACTTAAAGCTATAAAATCATCAAAACTTCAGTTCAAACTAAGGAGGAAAAACGTTACACATTGATTTGTGCCCAAGTGTTGAAATTCTATGTAAATTCCCATTTAAACTTAAACCTAAGTGGGACACAGGTTAATATCAATATTTTTAAACTTTTTAGAAGTGCTAAGAATAAAATTAAAAATCTACTTTTACTCTTTGCTGAAGACAATAAGGTACCTCTCTCCTACAGACACACATAAACATGCAATATTTCATGTTTTAGTACATTCATTATTATCTATTTAACATAATTATTATTAACATTCAATGTTACATCTTTCCATTTTGTATTTTTGTATTTTTGTATCATTGTTATATTTT
>CM029360.1:7924897-7967593 GCA_017140985.1 Hormaphis cornu | reverse complement strand
TTCATGAACAGAATATAAAATTCTAGTTAGTACAATATTGATATTGTGTTTTAGTTTTACTTATTTTTATTAACTTTACAACAATATACTTGGTCAAATATGTGTGTGCTGAACAAATTATTTGTGATTTATAAATTTCACTTATTATTTCCATAAGTTTAAGACAAGTATTATGTAAATTTTAAACAATATAGCAATCTGATTTTATACTTTTGTAATTAAAAATACAGCAATTTTGAAAGGTTCTTATTTTATGACTTATTCTTTGATTCAATTGTATAAAAAAATTGCAATTGTACATTGTTTTAACTGTACGTTCAAAGTTAAAAAAAAATGTAATACAATCTTCATAAAATACAATTTTATTTGGGGATTTTTATTATTATATTTAAGGCAATTTTAAGTTAAATTTATCTTATGAAAAAACATAATTATCAATACATTAAAAAATTTAACTATAAAAGTACACAGTGTTGACACAAATACTCAATGTAAAAACAAATAACAAAAAATCAACTAAGAGCCATTATTTAGGATTTTAAGGTCAATTTAACATTTATATTTATAGTATAAAATTCATTATTCACTTAAGCATAAAAATAAGGTACATATCATATGTAAGACTAGGTACGGTTTACTGTTTACACATATTTTATGAGTGACAATAAGTATACATGTAACTTACAGCGTACAACAGAACTTTATGCTCTTTATCTTCTTTTGGATACAACATGTTGTTACTAAAAAATAAAAACAAAAGATATCATGAAAAATCTAATAATTAATCAATATAATTCCAAATAGTTAACTAATACTTATTTTAATGAGTATTAAAAAAAGAGCTTTGATGATATGGAAAATAAAGCTAATACATTCAAATTATTATTATTCACATTCCAATCTATATTAATAATCCTAATTAGACTTTTATAATTTTTAAAATTATTACTGTTTTCTTAGACTACATAACTTAATTTGAGATTGTAAAACATAATGAATTTTTAAAAAAATCAACTAAAAATTCATTTTAATTAAAATTTTTGACAAACTTAATTGTTGTACCTAAGAATTAAATGGAATTATAATAGATGACCAATTTGTCAGACTGTTGAACAATTATAGTATAATTTTAGTTTATACTTATAGTTTAATTTTCTATTTTGCAACACTAGTCAATGCGCAGATTCATGCATTATAAAAAATTACCTACAAAACTATTTTTGGGCTGCTATTCTAACACGAGCAGGACTACGTTTGTGTATAACATCACCAAACGCTTAGCAGACACCAATACTGATTAAAGTCGATAACAAAGTATGCCAATCTTTCTAGAGTTATGAAGTTCCTATTGGACTTACACAATATGTTTTATTAAAATCAAACTTAAAATTCACTTTTTAAATTAACTGCTCTCCAAAATGTAGGTATTATACAATATAAGAAAATTACCATTCTTGACAGAATCGAATGCCAACAAAGCCGGGTCCGTCACTTCGAGAGTCATATCCAGACATATCCCAGAGTTGTAGAATAATTTGTTGTCTACGCAAGCAATACACAAAACTCAAAAGTAAAAGTATTAAGTAAACCGTTAAATGTTATTTACGCGGTGTCGTTGTGGTGCACAGAAAATGTAAATAATGATGAGATGAATAATATTATCTATTATCTATAAATCTTGGGAATGAACCGGAAACCGGACCACGATTATATATAATCGTGAACCGGACTAATCAAGTTATCAGTTACGGATAATATCAGTTATCTGTTATCACAATGATCACTGATCTCCATATTTAATATTTATATACTCTGTTCGATGAGAAAACGCACGGAATCCGCGCATGTAGACTGACGGCGGAGCCAATCAAAATGCAAATCTGCGCTCTAGTGACGTGCGACCGTTCCCGCCGACCACTGTCGATTACGGACATCGGCCGGTAGTGGGTGTGACATGCGCAGAACAAACCAATTTTCGTCGGGCGGCCCGTGCGTTCTCTCATCGAACAGAGTTTTAGACATAACAACTTGTTCTGTACTTCAGTGTTACAGTGTTTAGATTTTTAAAACGATTGCGCTGTTTGCGTTTTGCTTTTTAACTTTTCAAGCTTGAAAATTTCAGGCCAGTCGTATACTCAAAAAGTCTCAACGTGTTTCGAGATTTTGTGTTCTTAACAAAATATATATTTTAAAATAATTCTATCACGAGTTCAAACCACAGAGTAGAATATCTAAGTAAGTATTCTGTGCCCAAACCGATTTAAGCCGTGCCGATCGTGCTCGTTTCCATAGCCGGAAACCGGTAGTGGAACATTTAAAACTTTCTAAGCTTTAAAATTGGTAGGTCGCACCGGGTTTCTTCCTATCGTCTTCAGTGTTTCTCGTTTTGCTCAATATGAAACTGATAACGCACAACCTGCTCTCGTCAAAGTGCTTGAAAGGAGTCAAAGTTGGGTATCCGCTTCGTATCGTTGTGAGTGACTTTTAACTTAAACGTCGGCTCACTACTACTTAACCTATTCAAATTTTAACGTTCATGTAATTTACCGTGTGTGACAGGCAAAAGACGTTAAGATAACCGAAATTGAGTTCAACCAGGAATTTGTCTCAAAAATGATTGCCAAACTCGATTGGAAGGTCTTGGTCAACGCCGCCACGCAGGTATAGTATTATTTATTTTATTTTTCTTATATTTTTGTTGAGGGAATTGTACGCGTCTGTTGTTGATGAATGATGACAAACAGGCGTTCACAATATTCAGTTTTACAATGGGGTTTTTGATTCGCTATTTTTCAGATTGGCCACAACAATGGTTTGCCAGAGCAGTTGATTGAAAATTACGAACAAAACGAAGAGTTTCTCAAAAAAGCACACCACATACTTATGGAAGTAAGTGTACATCCGCCCTATTAATATTACATATTTTGATGCACACTACAGTACAGTACAAAATATATAAAATTGGTACCTACTGAAATTTTGTTCAGTTGTTCAGATTTTTTTTTTGACGTATAACTTTTATTTATAGGTACTGTACAAACAAATTTGATGTTGTGTTATTTATTTAGAAAATAGTTTAGTGTAAAAAGTTATAGCGATTAAAAATATCACAAAAGTTGATGTAGGATTTTAAAAGAAGTCATGCAATTCAAATCTGTATATTAGATAATACTGTGGTTTATTAATTAATTATAACTGAATTGTTAGACATTTCATACAAAAAATAAAATTATTATAAAAACAATAAATCTTTACTGTACAGCTCTAAACAATGTTAATTAAACTTTAAGTTATATAATAGAGTTGGTGTTGGACATGATTAGCTAAATAATTTATAACTTTCATTTTCATCAAAAAGGACATTGGGGTACCATAGTGTATGTTTGCTGATGATATAGTTTTGATAGAAGATCTGGAAGAAGTCAATATGTTGGAGAGTGGAGGTTAGCCCTGGAAGCAAAGGGATTGAAAATTAGTAGAAATAAAACAGAGTATATAGAGTATGACTTTGGAGGAAGAGGCCAAGAGGTTGATGGAACAAGAAGAGCAATGACAATAAGCGGTGATGTGATAGGTGAAGTCAAAAGCTTTAAATATTTAGGATCATTTGTACAAAGAGAGGCTTTGGCATGGATGTGAAACATAGGATTAGGTGCGGTTGGATGAAATGGAAGGAAACGTTGGGCGTTCTATGTGATAAGAGTATTCCAATGAGGCTGAAAGGTAAATTTTACTGTAGTGTAGTGAGACCAACTATGCTATATGGTTCGGAGTGTTGGGCTGTTGGTAGGAAAATAGAACAGAGTATGAGTGTTGAGGAAATGAGAATGCTTAGATGGATGAGTGGATGAGAGAAGATAGAATAAGGAACAAATATGTAAGAGGTAGTATTGGTGTAGCTTCGGTAGTGGGCAAGATGAGAGAAAACAGACTGAGATGGTTTAGGCATGTGATGAGGCAAGAGGAATCAAAAGCAGTAAGAGTAGCTATGAAAATGAACGTCGAAGGGAAAAGAGGAAGAGGAAGACCAAAAGAGATGGTTGGAAACAATTGAGAATGATATGAAGGCTGTCGGTGTGTAGGGGATGTGAAAAATCAAAACGAGTGAACGTTTAGGACCAAGGTGGCCGACCCCAAATTGTTGGGAGGAAGGTGAAGAAGAAGATGATATATCATTTGTATGTTAAAAGTCAAGGTTGAGTTTTTATGCTTGAATCCCCTTCTTTGAAACTTTTCAAAAACACTTCAATACACTATAATGTGCATCACAAATAATTATACTGAAAAACAAATATGTATACGGTCTTACGGTATATTAACCAACATTGAGAACAACACAAGGCCAAAGCCAAAAATATATATAGTGGCCATAACAAAGAATGCAGTTTCCACAAAAATGGAAATTGATGCATGTCAGACTCTCAACCAAACAAGGAGAAGTTGTGTAACAGCCAACTTGGCCGTGAACCTACAGAGTGCAGATCACTGTACAGCGTACAGCCAAGTCATTAGCGTACGAGTACATTAGTACATATAGATATATGTGCCCAGAAAATAGTATCTCAATATATCCAGCTGATGCACCTCAACGCTTTTAAGCTCCAGTGAAAAAAATATAAGGAGTAACCAAATATGCAGTGTTTAAAGATTGTAAACAGTTTCCTCATTATAAAATAATCTTAAAATTCAAACTAAAAACGGTGTTATTATTATTATATTAATAGTAACCCAGATTGATAGCACGCAACAACACATAATTCTAATAATTAATTTAAACAACTTAAAAACATTTTTTTTTTTTTTTAAGGTTTATTATTTTGATTAATATTTTGGTATGAATTATTTGTTTTTGTAGGTAGAAGTCATCAATGGTGAACTCATATGTCCAGAGACGCAACGGATTTTCCCAATATCTGCTGGTATTCCTAACTTACTTCTAAATGAAAACGAAGTATCCTAAGCCTTGTAAAATACATAACCAAATGTATGTAATAAACTATTTTATACATTGTAAAAAAGTTTTTCATTATTTGTTGGATTTTATTGAAAAAGAAAAAATTTGCTCATAGTTTTTTTTAAAAAAAAGTAGACATTTCTAAGTCGCGTAAGTAGTTTGATAAGAGTAATGACTTAGTTTTGGAATATGTCACTATTTTCAGTTTTAGAAGGTTGAATTTTTTTTTTTTTGATTTTTGGATGCAGATAGCAAATTATGTTTTACATAGTGTATCGAAATTTCAAGACTTAAATAAATTGTCTATTACAAATTTTTTTTTAAGTACAAATCACAAATATTGCTTTATAAACACTTCTTTTTACATTTGAGGAAAAAAATTTTGATTTTTTTTTCTACCACAGAGAGATCTATGTCCTTAAGCTTGTATTAAATTTTCAAACCTTTTTCTAGTACCGTGCAACAAATTAGAGCTACCTGAAACTAGGTTTTAGTGTAAAGATTGGAGCATCTTTGTAGAAGTTCTTATAATAGAAATTATTCTAAGTATTTATTTTAATAATTGGAAGATAAAATAAATATAAAAAAAAAAAAAATAATTTCTTGTACTGACCAAATGCAACTTTTTTTTATGTTATCTGCAATCAAATTTTAGTCTTTCAATAGATAAAATCATCAAAAAAAAGTTCAAACTCCTCAGTACATGTGAAAATAACTCATACCTTATTGTACATAAAAACAACTGCTAATTATCACGTATTTAAAATTTGTTTTGCACCAAAATATTATTTTCCTTAAATATTTCTTAGGCAACCACGCATAATTTAACATAACTGCGTTAGTAATTTATGCATTATGAAAACATGATCACAAGCTCAAAACTAATACATTTCTAATTATTTAACTAGTTATTATTTTGTTTTATTTATTATTAATACGGCTATTCCTTTATTATAAAAAATGTTGCCAGTTAATACTAAGTTCATACATAAATACTTTATAGTTATTAGTTTATACAAAACACAATTGTCTAAAACTAACAATTCAATCTTAGAACCATTAAAATTATTAATTTATTGAACAATTTAAAAATTGATTTACAAGAAATGAAATAAAAAAGTTTAAAAAAAAATTAGTTACATTTTTTACTTTAAAAAAAAAAATAAAATTTAATAAGTTGAGTAAATGAGTAAACTATTTTAATTGCTATGGTGTCAAAAAACATATTTTATACTCGGACTCTTAAGCTACTGATTTTTCGGTATCTGAATCTTCTTTATTTTTATCACTTTCTATGACAGTATCAAGTGAAGCCCAATCAAATTCATTTTTCATTTCTTCGTCCTGTTGTATATGTACACTTGATTTATCGTCACCATTGTCTGAAGCGTCATTTTTGTCTTCATTTCCAACATCCTGAAATCGTAATAACTTGCATTAAAATCAAAAGAAACAGTTGCATAATAATTAATAAATATTGAACATAATATAAGGATGGATGAACAAGTAATTATAAAATGGTATGGAAAAAAATATAATATTTCAGTTTGTACAGAACCTGACAAGCAATAGACTTTTGGATTCTGAGTATATTGAAAAACGTATTTCTTTAACAGTAATTTTTTTCTCTGCTGTAAATTGTTAGGTTAGGTTATATGTCATACCACAAAAAAACGTGACGAAGTGTACCAAGATGGTTGCTTCATTTCAAGCATTTATTTAAATTCTACAAACAAAATTGTTATTTAAATTGCTCCAAATCAGTTAAACAAATTATGCAATAAGAACTCAATTCACTTTGTTTTGGACCAATTTACAGAGCATTGAAATTTTGTCATTATTGTTCTTATGTGTTTTCAGCCATAATTGCTCCAAAAATTATTCAAATTTTCATTTATTATAGGAATGAACAAAGGCAAAACATTATACCAATTTCAAACAGTATTGTTAAAGAAGTCATGTAGTTTTTATCTTCATTCAACATTTTTACACAAGCTATAAAAAATATTTTTTATATGCTGTTAAATTTTTTTTAACCCTTATTTATTACATTTTTCTTTCATTCTTTTGTTGACAATAATAAAAATAAGTCAAATAAATTGAAATTTTCAAACAGTATACAAACTAGAAATGTTATACAAGTTTCAAAATAATTAGAGCCAAATATATAACTTCAAAATTTACAATTTGACTTTTTAGCTTGCTTAGAATCGTAATTTTTATAATAATCCATTGCTTACAGATTTAATACAAACATCTAATTACGACTTCCAAATTAGTGACCCACCTAAAGCTATAACCTACTAAAGTATCACTACTCAAATGAGCTTTCCACCTGACCTAGGATTTACTTTTTTTTACTAGTGTTGTGCTTACATAGTTAAAATACTTTAATACTAATAAGCGGGTTTTTGTGAAGGTACCGGAAGCCAACAGTTGGCTGTATAATCGTTTTGGTAAATTTTGTAAGACATAACTGTTTATTAGACAAAATGTTTGCACTAATTAGTAAAATGCTTTTCTAGTTGTTTCATACATTTGGTACCACCTTTGAATTTTAGTGATGAGCAAACTATTGTTATGATTCTGATATCAGTAAACGTACAGATTTGTTTTTGTTAACTACCTTCAACAAAATCCACCTTATTACTGGTTTTTTTAACATACTTTGTTGGATGAGTCGCTGTCTGATTTTGTTTCTTCTGTACTCTCTTCCTTGCTGATAACTTTGGAAGACTTCTCTCGAGACTTGATTTTTTCACAATGTTGTACATATCTTTGAAGATGAACACGATTACGACAATGCAGACTCAACTGCTGTTCAACGTCATCATGTGGAGGTAAATTAAACTTGCACAGCTCACAATAGATAACTTCAACTTTTTTACAAAATTCTTTTCCTGAAATAAAAAGGTAATTTATACTCAGCATGCACATAAAAAAACAAAAACAAAAATTTATCTAATAAATTCAATCATGGTATCTAAATTAAGAGATTCAAAAAACTATAATCATAACTATTAAATTCAGAATGTGTTCATATTTTATAATATTTGACTCAATCTATTCACTTTAGTAAAAGAAAAACTCACCCAGACTAATTTCTTTTTTTGGTTTAGGCTTTTTTTTTTTTTCAGCATCCTTACTATCTTGAACGTTTTCACTTTCTTCTGATCCTTCATCTGAATGATAGACATTATTTGCTTTTTATTTTATAGATAAAAATTGATTAATTACTTACCATCGCCAGAACCAACAGAATCCAAAACCATAAAATTGTCCATGTCTACATCTCCATCAGCTTCGTCTGCACTTGGAACAGCAGCCATTCGTTTAGTTCGACGTTCATATACATCAACTTTCTACAATGAACAAATAAATTAAACATGTTAAAATATCTGAAATTGGAAACCATAATTTAATACCTTTAAATGGTTAGTGCTACATAAATGATGTTCATAGCGCATTGGTGATGCAAACATCAAATGACAAACATTACAAGCTGGTTGTAGAAATTGTTTGATTTTCTATAAAATACATTTTTTACATATTATTAATTAAAAATATTTAATTCATTAATGCAAATATGAATTTGCGCTAACCTTGTGCAAAGTACTACTAAAGTGATCACTTTTTGCTTGTTTGAAATTCAATTGACACAATTTGCAATAGTTTATGTCTGTTTTTGGATCTTCTTCAATAGCCTTTTCATCAATTTCTTTTTGTTCCTTACGCTGCTCTTGGCGAAACATAAACAGTTCATGCTTCCGTTTACGGGCCAACTGAGACATTGCTGTACGATGACGTATTTTTAATAAATGTATTTCATATTCCTAAAAGTAAACATCAAAAATACATATTGCTTACAAAATTTAAATATGCAACTAATTTAAAAGTTAACTAACCCTAAATGTCTTGCAGGTAACTTCACAGTGTGGACATAATAATTTTATAAATGGTTCACCTCTAGAATCCAACAAATTATTTTCAGTTTTTCTAGGCTACAAAAAAAAAAAAAAAAAAAATAGTATTTTAAGATTTAAATATAAATTTTATATTATTTTACTTTTACTTACTGAAGATTTAATTCCTGAGCTAGATTTGGACGATTCACCATTCAATTTTTGTTTTTTAACCTTTTTTTTAATTACTTTCACAACTTTTTTCATAACCTTTTTTTTCTTTTTAGGAGATTTTTCTTTTTTCTCTACATCATCTTCTTGTCTTTCACTTTCACCTTCACCTTCATTAGAAGATTCTTCTTCTTCTACTTCTTCTTCGACTTCCTCTTCTATTTCTTCTTCATCAACAGAAGGAGATCTTTGACGCTCACGAAGTTGCTAACATAAAAAAATGTAGCTATAGCTATCTAAAATTCAAATTATTACTTTGTGAATACAAACCCGTGTTTTTTCTCTAAATTCAGCAATTTTTCTGGCCCGGTAATCATCATTGTCTCTCATACTTATTCTGTGAATCATATTTTCAAAATAATTATTTGGAACAATAATATACATTTATGATAAAAAAAGTATATCTAATTGGTACTTAAATACATTGTTCTGATCAACATCAGTGATGATTAAATGATTTTAACTTCAATAGAAAGAGAAGAAGTTGATTTTATAACTTTTTAGAAAATAAATAAGTAACTTTGAAAATAAAAATTCAAGGCGGACATGTTTTCTCATTTGCTTCTATCTACTGATTTACAGTAACATAGTTATCATTTAATACTTTAATTTGGTACTTTATTTGAAATAAGAACATATTGAATATAACTGATATGATTAAATTTACTGATTGAAACTAAAACTATAGATCCCAAACCATTTAATTATTTTTGAAACATGATTACAACAATATTAGTTTTAATGTAATGTACATACCGATTTGTACTTGTAAATTGGTACTTAAATAAATTAGTAAATACATTATTCGTATTTACTAATTTATTTAAGTATTAACATAAATTATATGCTATAAAGCATGTGCTTAGATCAAACTAGAAATCACAAATGTTTGAGTAAAATTGAAATGATTTTTAAAAATTATACATTAAGTTGTTAAAATGCGTTTTTATTTCATGAAAAACTTACTTAACTTAACTTAATATTATAACCTCCACAACAAAACATTTGAAGTTTAAAAAATTGTTAGAACAATGTACTTTTGGTGATATGAGTTATTGTATAATAATTTAGGTTAATAAAAAATAGTAATTGGAGACTATTAGCAATCAATTAAAGCAAATACAGGTAAAATGAAAACTAATACTGAAACATAAATAGATAGTGTAATTAGATGTTTATATCAGTCAACACAATTTACAAATTGTATGATTTAGATTTTAGAGTGAAAATGTTAGAAGAAAAACTTATTGTTTAAAATTGTTTTAAATTTTGAGCATAGTGAGGAATGTATTGATTTTACAGGAAAGTTTTTATTGTTGTCAACTTTTTGGGAAGTAGAATTTTTGCAATCTTTATTTTTTATATATTTTACCTAGTTAGGCAATTGGCCCAATATGATACTTTAATTGAAATTTTTATTATTTTTCAAGTTATAACCAAAAAAAAATTCAATATAGTTTAAATTTTTCTTATACTCAAACATTGACCACCCAAAGCTGTGATTTATTTCAAGCAGTCACTATACACTTTTTATTGATCAAAGACTACCAGAAATAAAAACTGTCTAATTCTTATCAAGTATCAAAATATGTTATGTTATTACTGAAGCGTATACTCAGTAAATTTTTTTTTTTTTTGTTATGACTAATAACAATAATCTATGTTTTCTAATAGACAAATATTCACGAGTCATCCACCATGATTATTTCACATAGTTTCAATCCATACATATAATCTTCTATTGAGATTTGAGTTTGTATCAATTAACACATTTTTTATGTGATATATTTTTATCTCATGTTGGAAGATTTAATGTTGGTGTCTGTATATAATAATTGTTTGTAGATTATACATATGTATATAAACTATATATACATCTATATCTTATTAGTTCAGCAGTAACAATCCAAATTTAACTCAATGTTGTGAATTCAAATACTTTCTTGAAAAATAATATCCATCATATACATATATATATAATAAATAATTGAATGCAGTAATAATTAATAAATTTTAGCCAGAATATTTGCAACTAATTATAATTTATACTTTGTACTGAAGATCTTAAATTACTTGACAAGTCATTTCTATGATTATTCAACAAATAAATTGTTCATACTTTGCCCAATGGCCAATAGTCTATAAATCAAATATGTATCATTTGTATCGAAATGTATGTATACCAATAATAGATATTTACTGTTTTTCATCATTTTTTGTAATGCTTCATACAAACATGACAGTCGCCATTAAATTACCTTTTGACTGTATGTATTCTTCTATTGGCTATATCATATCCTTTACGAATGGAATTTGTGCGCCAAGAAGAGGGAGGTTCCAGTCGTTTGCGTTTTAAAAGACCTGCACTACCTCCAAATGATCCTCTATAAGACACAGACGCAGAAGATCTACCCCTCATACTAGATCTATCAGCAATACGGAATCCTCTAGTACCCCTGCCTCTATTTGGAGGCCCAGAATATCTAGGGGAAGGTGGTGAGGAGCGATCATCATCAGGAGGTAGTGGCTTACGGAAATCTGAACCATAATCACGCGAATTAGCACGACCTCTGTAATTGCTATTTCCTCCATAGTTATTATCCGGAACATAGGACGATCTACTGCTACGGTCTTCTATATAACTGCTACTACCACTATAACGGCCATAATCATCACCGGAACTTGAATATCCACCCATGTCTGAGTCTCTGTGACTTCTTCCACCCTGCGTGCAATTTTCAATCAATGTGTCACTAATTGTTATCAATTTATTCTAAATATTAATTATTAATTATGTTGTATATTTTCAAATGTCTGTAACAATATGCTAAATGTCATTTCAAAACTCATCAATAAGAATATTGATAACAACTTCAATTGTATCAATTAATAAATATAAATGTTTACAAGCGCATAAAAGTATAAATACTCATATGATTTTTTATAGATATTATCATCGTCTTGCATGGAAAATTAATACTTAGAGACACTGGACACTCTTCAATCGAGTTTATATAATGGTTAATGGTAGTAGTAATATAAGACAGTAATAGCAAAGTCTCAATCTAGCAACTTTATCAAATTTGTTAAGTATTCCAATTCAAAATAAAATCTTACATTGCTCATTTTCTTTTCACTTGCAAAAGTTCAACATTAATAAACAAGAACAAGTAGTAACATTGTTACTTTATAATAATAAAATTAGTAATTACTATCAAATCATAATAGATCTATCTATAACAGAAATTAACCTACTTTAGTTAACAATGTTAAGAAATAATTTGAAAAATTGGGTGAAAGATAGGAGTAATTTTGCTAGTTCTATGTAACACATGTTTGCACACATTTCCATGTAAAATTTTTCATTAGCAATATTTTTATTTTTATTAGCATTACTAATTTCAGTTTTTTTTAATTATTTATTTAATTTTTTTGTATTTGTTTATTGTACTACTAAAAAAGTAAAACCAAAAATAAACACTATGATTAATACTAATGAATGGACAAATAAAAAAACAGATCAAAAACGATACATGTATGAAAATATTCATACACTTGATCATTTTAAGTGCCATACCTATTACAATAATAATATTCTATTTTTGTTAAAACAATGCACTAAACAAGTATTGTAAGCAAAATTGATCTACCACAATTTGAAATTATAATATGTTAAATATTTTATTTTACATACCTCCTTATACCGTCTATAATCATCATTTTGATTACTTGAATATCGATCATTATTACCTAAAATAGCAATCATTAAAACACCACAATTTATAGTTAGTATTAAAATAATAATATAAGCAAGCACAACTAAAAGAGTACATAACACAAACAATTATTTTTCTTTTCAATTTATTATAGACATAAGACAGAACAAGAAGAAATTCTTTACTAAAAATCCAATGTAAAAACAAAATATTAGGTAGATACTTCAGGAAATATTTAGAATAGTCTAGCAATTGAGAATTTTAAATTGATTATGTACAAGAACAGCTTGCTTTACCTAAACCATGTAGTGTACATCTAAACATTTAAATTACCAATGTGACCTAGAGTGATTCCGGCTTTTATAATAATTTACCACGTTTTTTCCCAAAAATTATTTGGTACTTAGTAGTGAAAACTGATTATAGTTTTACTTCATGTAATATTTTAAATTATAACATTTGAAATTTAGAAAATAAAACAGAAAACCCTACCTGTTTCACCTGCCTCTACATGAGTCTAATATTCTCCTATTTCCTATGTAATGTACCAACTGGCAACTAATAACCATAGTTATTAAAGATTGAAAAATCCATGACTCACAGACCCCAAAGTGGCTGTAACACGTTTGAACACAAAACAATGTTTTAACTAACACATTGGGAGAACGATTGGGTACACATGTTTAGGTAGATAAACATTTTTCTCCGACACCAAAAATAAATAAAACTTAATACAATTTGTTCATTATAATTTATTTATTAGTTATTATAGCCTATTAAAGTTACTAGAAGAACTAATTTTTTTGTAACCTAAATTTAAAAAAAACACGATACCACTCACGGTAAATGTGGAGTAGCAACTATCAACTACCCTTTGAGTGGATCACGTCCTTGGATGTTGTCAACGTATGACTAATTAGATTTTTAAAGAAAATGAAATTGAAATAATACTTTATATTTAAATAAAAAAACGGGATCAGTCTAGTTGTGGTTTAAACGCATTATTTAATTTCTGAAAGCAACGATAATCATTGCCTTTGAAAATACGATTCTGAGCGAGTTCAGTTGTCTAGTATACGTCGTGGTAAAAACAAATTTAACGTGAAAAACTTTTATCAAATCTACATCTTAGCTATTTTGGTATTGTGTAAAAGTTTCAGCTTGGTCCGATTTTTATTTTGGATGATCAAAATAATCTAAATCGATGTGTAAAAAACACGTTTCCTGTAATTATTTGTTCCTCCCATAAGAAATACACGGTCGTCCAGAATGACGAGTTTTACGACAAAATAACAAAGTTAAATCGGCTATAAATCAAAATTGTTGGTACCAATTTTCTAAATTTTTTAACCACATATGTAAAACTATCTTGTTTGAATTACATAAAAGTTTTGAGACTTAAAAGTAAAAACTAGAGGATTTATAGAACAATAACTGCGTAAAATTCAATAATTCAAAAATTTCAAAATTCCATAACTCCCTCAAAAATGATCAAAAAACTAGTAATATCAAGTAAACTCGTTAATCTTTTTTTAATGACACATATAAATTTCAAGTCAAACGGAGCACTTTTGGGAATTTGACCGTTTTTGTTTTTTCCTCAGAACTTAAAAAATAATTCAAATTTTTAAAAACACTTCAAATAAAGTATCATCTCGGATCAATTATCTATCTTTTGAGGTATTTTACTTTAAAATCGGATCATTTTTTTTACTAGAAATAGTGATCACAAAAATTAAAAAAAAAAAAAAATCTAAATTGACATGTAAAAAACACGTGTCCCATAATTATTTGTGCCTCCCATAGTAGTTCCACATTTTCTTCAAAAATGATCGAAATCGACTGAAATTTCAGCAGAACACTCATAGACCTTCCTAAATGACATATATGAATTTCAAGTCGATCGGAGCAACTTAATTTTTTGTTTTCCTGAGAACTTTGAAAATAATCAAAATTTCAAAAAACGTTTGTTATAAAGTATCATTTCAGATTTATTATCTTTCTTTTAAGGTATCATACATTAAAATTGGTGCAGGTTTACTATAAGAAATTTAATCAGAGAAAAAAAAAAAAGAAAAGAAACACATCATTGTAAAACCAATACATTCTTTGCTGACGCTCAGAATCTAAAAATAAACAAAGAGTTAAAGTTAGTTGATTTAGGATCATTCTATGATTTCTTCTACAATTTAAATAGATACCTACCTAACTTTTTGTTCTTGTTATTACCGATGAAATGATTTTTAAAAATTTAGTCAAAAGTTTCAATGATGACACCGTGATTACATTTATACAAAACAAAAATATAGTTTAAGTTGAGAAAAGGTTTGTGAATGAACATGGTGTGTTGATATTAAATACATGTCTATTAAGAGATTGCAATCGTGATGCCATAAAAAAGGTTTAACTGGTTTAAGAGTTAATTATTAGCTAACTAGTTCTAAACTGGTAATACTTTGTCTACTTCACAATGGGCCCAAGAAATTACTTTGGGAGAATAAACAGATAATCCATGCTATAGAAATTTTTGGCGGCAAACTATCGAACACTTTCAGCCGCAAGTGGCGTCTGCTTTCAAACCCCGTTGTAGAACAAACTGCTATGCTTAAACAGTTTAACATTCAATAAACACTTACACAATTACAACTATTATTAAGTATTAATTTATAATTAAAAAAAAAAAAAAAGTATTTATTCAACCAAAAACGAGGGAAACAACATGTTGGCTTTAAAATTAAATTAATAGGCCATTTTTCAAAATTTGGAAATGTATTATTTAAAAAATAATGTCATGAATGTATTAGATTGTAAATTTACTATAAATATACCTATCATAGATTATTTTATAACAAAATTAGGTAGTGCTATTACCAGAGTAACGGTTTCTAGAGTCGTAATTAGAGTCTCCTTGCGATGACCAGTTAGATCCAGAATTGCGATTCATGTTGTTATAACCACCAGACGGCGAATTATTTGACCACGATCCGCTGTTTCCTCTATTGCTTCCACGAGATCCCCGATATGTGCCACCACCACGGCTTCTGTAATTATCGTTATAGTTGCTGCCACCGCGATTACCCCTCGAACTCCCATAATTCGAGTTATACGAATTTCCGCGGCTTCCTCCTCTGGAATTGCCAAAACCTCCACGGCTGGACACGTATACAACAACAATTACATTATAGTTTATGGTTTGTTTAAAATGATCAACGGCGTTCAAACGATAAAATATGACCATAGACATAGATACAACACTACTAGGTATAATACTGAAAAATTTTTGGTCTTCAATTTAGTCAGAAAGTATGATGGCATAACAATCATTGAACAAGACACAATAAATGGAACACAAATAAAGTTCACTATTCCATATTTACCTAGGTCTGTAGGACATCGTGCAGAGCGTACCAGGGAACGAGATGCAAATAGCTGTTGGAATACACAAATGTTACTTTGGTCAATTATTTTTAACGCGCAACAGCGTAAACGACTAACGGTAAGTGTTATTATAACGATTTAACAGAACACCGAACTGAGAAACGTCTATCAAAGTGAAATGAACATGGACAAATCGGTACACAAAATTCGCCCAACAAGAAAACTACAACTCAAATGAACCAACTCTATCTCTGTCTCAAAAGAGAACGAGTCTTTAGTGTTTACGGTCTTTAGCTGTGTGCACGGAACACGGTTGACGGTGTGCACGGGGCAGAAGACGACGGATCAAAAAAATCACCACAAACCGCGACCCCTCCCACCGTAAACAAGATAAGCGTTTTGCGCGATACGTGTTAGTCGCTGGAAGAAAAAACCACGATTATAGATAATCCACAAAGTACGATTTGGAATTAATAATATTTTAATTTTAACACGAGTTCAGAGCACGGCTATAGCTAGTTATTTATAGTAGTATCTATATAGCCGCGATTAGAAGTTGGACAATTAATATTATTAATTAGTACAAATGTACAATGGAACAAAATGGTAGTGACCCGTACGGTTGGATGAATAATTTTCATGGAAATAACAGGTTTTATGGCTGTGAATCATTATGTTTTTTTCGTTCTTTAAATGTGAGGTTATGGGCATTTGCCATTTAGTATTCGTCAATCGTGGATCGTCCACCTTAGGGCTTACTTTACTTTACTTTTGGTAGCTTTTCGGTCTTTTGTGGTTTTGCGTACTTTCGATATCGTCCCGTTTCTCTCGGAAAAAGGAAAAATGGTAAGTCAACTTTTAATCGGTTGTCTTTTGTACCTAAAAGGTTTCATTCGTTGTTATAATTCACCAGTGGTTGCATTGTATGGTAATTTGGCATGTTGTGCGACAGTCTTCAGTCTTGCCGTAAATGTTCCTCGATACTTACGTCGTTTATAAACACGATATGATGCATGTTCATTTTTCTATTCTATCGACCTACTATAATGCGTACTTATCAATTACTAATGTCACGTAATTTTACATGCGTATTGACAATTTATAGTACCCGATTGCAACTGGAGCCACAATGTTTAAAAGCCGCAAGCTCTTAACACGATAAACCAAGAAAATCTTTTGGGTTGTTCTAGGATTTCGAACATGCAGTCGCGAATTCATACCTTTATATTGATAGACTTTGGTGATTGGTCACGAGCACCCAAGTTTCATGTATAAATATGAATATATGTCATGGGTGTTTGATTCAGATAATGTCAACATAAACCAGACAATGTAACATTAGCCAATCCATTCGGAATTTTTATAAGAAAAATTATAAAATATTGTTTTCATAAATTTATTTTTATATTATATTCTACTAAATCATTTCTGTATACAGATAGATGTAGGTAGTCGATGGGACTTATAGTTGAGATGATAAATCACGTACAGTGTCTGTTTCAGGTTGAGCGTTATATTAAGTCCTAGAAAGGTTTTGGATGCACTAGGTTTGTTAAGTTATTATCTGTAATTGCGAGAGGTCTGCAAAGCGGAACTCGATTTTCGGAAACAAAGCCGGTGGTAGATGTAACAAGCGCATCCTTGGTTTTTAGAACTATGGAGTGGAGTATAATAACTGAATTGGTACTAACTGTTTGCTGTTGTTGCCAAAAAAGGGAGTACAGTTAACTAGATTTATGCTAAAACAAGTTTCCACTGTTCTAAAATTAAAATATTGTATAAAAGTAGGGGGGGGGAATTGCTAATGTATTACAAATGTTAAACTACTTTGAATCTATATTAAGCAACTATAAATTAATTTCTTCTTCTTTTATATTAGCCATGATTCACTGGATAACGTTAACGCTACTCAGATAATACTAAAATTATGTTGCTATACTTAAATTATCCATAAACTTATGGCTAATGTATTATCAAACAAAACAACAATAATACTTGTGACCACTAGCAAGGAGTACATTTTTTAGGAAATATTTAGTTAGTTTTATATGGGTACAATAAAGTTGTTCTTATCCGCCTGAATTTGGATCATGCTGCCCCCCCCCCCCCCCATATGTTTCTAAAAAAAATAACAATCATTTTGATTCTAATTCGAATGTTTGAACTTAATTCTAATTATTTGCTGTTGCAACAAAAAATTTTCTGTTTAAAGTACATGTGTTTTTTGTATTCTAGTGTAATTATCCTACTGGACAAGTTATTTTTCCCTGGAAAAATTCTAATTTATATGAAACTATTAAGGATCTCTTTCAAGAGAAAAACAATGTATGCGTCATTCTAAGTCATATTTAATCCATTCAATTTCATTTATTTTTATTTTTAAAAACAAGTTTGTTTCACTAGATAAGTTATGATTTGATGGGAAAAGCGTATGGTACATAAATTTAATGAGTAATGAGAATTAATTATAAGTACCTACTGGTAAAGGATGAGAGTTTGAAAATGTGTGGGTTAACATTGAAAAATCCTCATTAATTTCATATAAAATTGAATTTTTGAGGATAATATAGCTTGTCCAGTAGGATTATTGTGCTAGGATCCAAAAATCACGTGTATTTTTCTATTTGATGTATTATTAAATTAAATATAATTATTGTTAAAGAAGCATCTAATTTATAAATTTATAAATTTCACTACTTTTCACGTTATTAAGCTAACTGCTGGAAGTCATTTAAAAATTTTAACCACATAACACAAAAATCAATTGTTTGTATAACTGTACAAAAACAGTATTATCCTAACCTAATGCACAGTATTGTACAGAGCTATACTTTCAAGTTTTTGAGGTAGTTAACAAGTTTTTTGTATTTATTACAATTCATAACAATATAACAACTCACTGATTTTTAGCAGATAGTTAGCAAAATATGTAGAATTATTAAGTATAGTTATTAATTGTAATAGACCCTCTTATAATAGTTTTGCGTTTGGCCAATTTAAACTTTTGTGAGGTAGGTACTTTTGTATTATAATGTAGTTAGACAGGTTAGTTGTTACTTACATATGCTTGTTATAAAAAATCAAACACTAATGTCTATTAAATTAATTCCAAGGTAGCTATATAACCACAACTGATTATTATTGGAATTTTATTGTGCACGTTTCATAATTTTGTATTATGTAACTATTAAACAGTGGCCTTTAAGTACGTTAACTAAAATTTACTTTGTTCTAGCCTTTCAAGAGGTTTGTTGAAACTGGCCGAGTGGTCTATGTTGTTGATGGGCCTTACAAAGGCAAAATATGCTCCATAGTTGACTGCATTGATCAAAAAACCGTAATTATTTAGTATTATGTTTTTGTATAGTGCATAATTTTATATTGTATGTATATTTTACTTATTTATGTGCAATCAATAGGTTTTGGTTGATGGACCAGAATCTGGAGTACCTAGATCTAAGATGCGGATTAGCCAAATCCACTTGACCAAGTTTAAAATCAACTTCCCGTACAATGGTTCAACCAGGACTGTCCGTCAAGCATGGAACAAAGCTGATCTTAACAAATTGTGGATTCAAAGCAGATGGGCTGAGAAAGCTGCCAATAGGGAGAAAGTTAGTATTTTGTTTAAGTTTTTTTTATAGTATAGATTTATTTGTGAACATTATTTTATATTTTTCAGCGTGCTTCTTTGGGTGACTTTGAAAGATTCAAGCTTAAACGAGCCAGAAAAGTCAGAAATAAGATCAGGACTAATGTTTACCAAGCGTTGTTCAACAAAACTTATTGTCCAAAAAAAAAAACAGTGAAGACCGCTAAGGCTTAATAAATTTTTTTTGAATGTATATGGTTTTGTTTTTATTTCTTTGCTATTTGTTGTCATATTGAAATTACTGACTTGAGAAAATATTGAGTATAAAATTCCTTTCATTTAAAACTGGTTCCTAATTAATTGTTCTTGTTTAAAGAAAGTATTGGTTAGGTCGCTCTTTTGTGTGTTTTAATAATATATCAAATTCTAAGTCGAGTGGGAAGTAAATTGGAGTATGTGACATTTATGGGTTGTATGGCGAACCAGTTGACTGATTTGATAATTGTGGAATAAATATATTATATAAAATCTGAAAGAAATGATAAACCAATGATTTTGATAAAACAATTATATATCATGTAGTATTAAACTTTAAATGCTATTAAAATGATAAATAACTTAATATATTTATGTTATGCCAAAAAAAGGTTATGTATGTTCATTTCTCTCCATTGTGCACGTCTATTTTAAATATACAATTGTATCATTCACTCAATCTTGGTACTAACATCAGTGTGCAGTACATTATGTATAAAATCCATGGTCAAATAAAGTTTTTTTTTTTTTTGTCATCTATGGTTAATTGTTATTTGTGCGTTTTTTATTTTATTAATTTTGTTTAAAAAATAATAAAATATATCTTTACCCACATACATTTAATATCATAATAGGTATATGTAATATTATTTCCATGGATAGTTTTAGAGACATAATAAATTTAAACACTAATTAGTAACAGACAACATTGAAAAGTAATTTTTCCAGAAGAAAATAAATCTCAAAAGCTTTAATAAAAAAGATGTGTGCACATAATTTAAGTGCTACTGACATTAGAGATCTAATCCCTTTTAGTAAGTCAAATTCAACAAATCATAACATATAACAAACAAATTAAATTTATTTAATGAATATTGAAACATAATTTGTAGGAACTATAATTTTATTTTAACTTTAACTCAATGTAGTTCCTAGATTGAAAGAAATGTTTTTGAAATGGGCATCTTTAAAAGATTATAGTTGTGTTCGTCTAAAGCTAATAGTGGAGCAATGTAAAAATCCAGAAATTAAACCAATTATTTCTGCTTTTGAGCTGTGGGATGATTTGCAAAATTATGGTAATATTTTTAGAATATTTAATTTTCATGATTTATTCATTTTTATATTTTATTTTTTTGAAAATTTTAAAATGTCTATTTTAATTTTGTGGATCATATTAGGAAATAATTTATACAACACGAAGTTTATTCCTTTCTAGTTTATATGAACTCATTTTATTTGCCTTATTGATTAACTAACTCAATTGTCACAAAGGACTATAATTTTACAAGAACTTCATAGTAATTTAAAGGCACTACTATTTTAATATCAAAAAGTTATATAAACCATAAAAATAGCATATTTTTTTTTCTGAAATTTTAAAGAGTCAAAACTAGTTAAGCCCTTTTGTCAAAATTGGTTTAGTCTAGTTAAAACTAGAATTAACTCCCTTTTTGTTTCAACAAAAAGTGTTTAATTTCTTAATAATCATTCCAAATACGCGGTATTATCTATAATAACAGTCTGTATAAAACAGAATCCAGAACTTCCTCCTGCAGGACCATATGTACAGATATGGTCGATGCTCGTCACTCGACAGTGTGTTATGTCAAAAAATGGAACAAATTTTACTAAAAAAAAAATCATCTATAAGTTAAACAGATGACCTAAATGTATTTTGAAGTTTAGGACACGAATACCAGATAAAATTATTTTAAACACTCGAGGCTATATTTGTATTCTGAAAGTATTCAAAATACCAAAAAAAGGAATTTATATGACAAATTGATTCCAACAATACTTAAGAACGGACGTACATCTTTCACATATTATTATGCTCTTGAGAAGCCCCGGCGTTTTAACTGTTTTACGACTTGACTATACCGACGGGAAGCATGGAGCTAGTACAGAAGTTGTAGACAGTCTGCTAACAGATGCAGCGGAGCTAGTAGCAGACACTGAACTTGTAGGAGTTAAAGGGAAAGGCATATACTCGAACTCCAGTTGTATCACAAAACGCCGACCGTTTCGTTTCATATTATGTCGTATGCTTTTCAACGATATCTTCATTGTACAAGATTTTCGTGAAACCAATTCGTCACAATCACAAACGCTTGTGCGTTCAAAATGATTCGTTGAATTCTCGTTGAACATCATAATGCAAAAGCCAATAAACAATCCGAATATTGTCAAATGTGTCACCACCAAAATCCAAAAGCAGAGCTGCTGTTCGTCGTTGTTGTAGTCGTAACCCAACATCATATGTTCGTACTGCGAAAAATATAAAGCAATATGTAAGATATTAGTCATCAAACAATTTATTATTAATTTATTGCACGGTGAAGAACGGATTCTGGTTAGTTCAGAAAAATTCCAGAGTTATATTATAATTATCAAAATTTTAAGTTTCAAATTTGGTGACGAGACAAAAATTCTGATTTAATAAATTATGTAGGTACTGCAGTTGGGTGTTCACATTAAAATTGTTTTATTTTTGGAACATAGGTACTAAAGTAGTAAAAAGCCAAATTCAAATTTAAAACAACGATTTAAAACTATTAATTTTTAGTCATATCAAAGTCGTATGTGAATATAATCAAAACTTTTTTGCAAAAGAAATCAAAAACACGATTGTATGATGTTAAATTTTACCATAAAGAATGTTGTTTTACTAACGTCATTTAGATTTCGGAGATTTATAGGTTATTATATTTGGCCTTATATTGAAACTATATATTTAGGTAAATAAAATTAAAAAAGTAAAAAATACGTTAATAAATCCAACTGAGACTTCGCTCAAACATAAATTGAACTTCATGATGATAGATTTTAATGTCTAGAACTTACCAACTGATTAAGATTCCATCTAGAAGACATGTCGATGACTATAATTGTTTTCAACAACGGTATATTGCAGTACAAATAATGTATCACGTTTGCTACAATATGAATGGAAAGATCAGAGAGTACAATCAAAATTCATAAAAATTAATCATAAAGACTAACAAAAATAATAAATTAAACAAATGTTTGCGGCATATAATCAAACGTAATATAAACAAATTTTTAGCGCTAGACAACCAAAACTTTCTGGCCAGAAACAATAAAACTATTGCAAATTTTTACTGACAAACAACTCAGAAAATAATCGAAATATCAAAAAAACGCTTTTTCAATATAAACATCGGAAAATATTTTATTTTACACGAAAACGTGATAATAAACCTGAAAATTGTACGTTATTCCCCTCAACAATTTTTCGAAAATTTTTTGGTCTATGGCCCATAACTCAAAAATGTTTCACATAGATTATACCGTCCACTATTCAAATATTTGGTACATTTTGTTACTTCAATTTAATGATATCAAAATTATTTTGATATTTTGAAAACTCATTTAATGAGGTTGTCGAAATTAGTTTTAACTGAACAAATTTTGAAGTATAGAAAAATCAGATTCTTTGTCAAAATAAATATGATAAAAGTAACAATGATTAGATTATGAATAGGTTCCTATATTTATCCAGATCAAAGTATTAGTATTTTTTTTTTATGTTTTTTCACTTTTTCATTTTAACTAGATAAATTCTAGTTTTTATCAATATATTTCAGACACAACTAGTTCCAACGTTGAGGGCCCTGGATGCAGTGGCGTAGTTGGAAAATTTTTCGGGGGGGGATAAGCTCATTCAAGTCAAATTTCTGAGGATGAAAGTATTATGAACGTAACTCGAATTACAATCTGATAAAGTCAATGGTACCTTCCGCAAAGTCAGTTCCAAGTTTTTTAGGATAAACATTATTTGCATTATTCCGGAGAATATTGAATTCAGCATTAAGAAATGGACAATTGAATTGCATTTTCCACGTCAACTTTATGAATTTATTGAACATTTTCCTGATATTTATTCATGAAACCATTTCTGAAAAAGCGTAATTACACATTTGATGATTGAAAATAATGACCATTTAGCATAATAACACGCGTCATACAATTTATAAATCATTGGATAACATAGAAATTCTTGAAAAATGATCTTTGTTTTGTCTGATGTAATCCCGAAACTGACTGACCTGACTGGACCTGACGACTCGCTATATGTATTAGTATTATTGCGTAGATCCAAGAACACTTGCGTAGAACATTCGAGAACGCGTCATTAATCCCCGTAAAAACCCCGCCCAATCGGAGCACTTGAAAAATCGGGGAAAACCACACACATACCTATCGGCACAGAACGTTCTCGAATGATCCAAACATTCGATTTTATATCAGCTGTTGAAGAAATGAAAATTTATTACACTTTCCATACAAAATGAGTTTCCGATCGGCCATAAGGGAGAACTATTTTCTCCGGAAGATATTCGAACGTTATCATTTTTTTTCTAGCAAATGCGTTTTTTTAGAAGCCAAAAAATTTCGGGGGGGGGTTTTGTCCCCAAACCCCCCCCCCCCGTTACTACGCCACTGCCTGGATGGTTCTAATTTAAACTAGTTAAAACCAATTTTGACAAAAAGGGATCATTAAAACTAGTTGTAAAAAATTTTGAATTTTCATATTTTTATATATATATTTATATCTTAAACTAAATTATAGAGTATATTGTCTATGGTCAAATGACCGACAGAGTCAAGTTTCTGAAAGGAAGATTTGTCACATCACTGTGTTCATTATAGATGTGTTATTTTAGGCAACTCAATTTTGAGCTACTATTATATAAAATAATGTTCATATTCCTTTTTTTTTTTTTCTTTTTTTTTTTTGCAGTTAATGATACATCTTAAAGAGAAATTTGTATAACAAAAATATCTTGTATTTACTTCTAAATCATTTTGGTAAACACTAAGCAAGAATAATTTTTATATATAGGAGCACCTGGAGTTGAAATGGAGTCTGTCTATTGTGAAATGAACACAGCGCTAAAAGTTGAGAAATCTTGTGCTGCATTGAATGAAATAATACTTCATGTGGCAGATATCAAAAATACTGGCGATTTTATTTAACCTTTTGTTTTAATGAATATTATTATTTATTAATAAATAATATTATACAACATAAAAATTCTTATTTGTAAAATCATGTTATACATCACATATTTAGTACATTGTTTATTATTTGTATTACACAAGTAGTTTTAATTAAAAAATCATAGCGTTGACCTAGAAAAAAAAAGAATAACATAATTTTGATTTTAAACTTATCTTCAGTAGAGTTTCAAAGGAATTATGCAAGGGATTCGCATGGCCGGTCCTTTCTAAAACAAAAACATGATTTACATGTCATGTAATTAAAATAAACAAAAACGTTCTAAATTAATATTTTATCAAACATAATAGTTAATTAATTGAGTAGTTAAATGGTTACACACTCTTTTAAATTTCTTGAAGTTTTGGAGATGAGAACTATTTCCTTGAACATAGCTTTGTGCTGTTGTCTGTTTAGGTTTGGACACAACCAATTTTACAGTCTCAATAATGACTGTATTTTTCAAGTTGTTTCCATTACACTTGTTGACAGACTAAAAATACAAAATTTACAAGTATTAAAGTGTTGATGTTTTATGTTCATCTTATACAAATATAAACAATGTTTAGTAAAGCTCAATAATCTTTATTAAATTGACTACTACAATTCAATACAATACATAATCTACTTAAGTTAAAATATTATTATATTATAGATTTAACTGGAGTGGCACAAAAATAGTTTACTGCCCAATATAATTTAAAATTATATACACATATATAAGTATAAAATACTGAAAACAATATGATTAGATTTAGTGTTCTCAACATTTTTATCAATACTCTAAATGTGTATTTAATAATACGAAATCATTGATCTACTACCGTAGATAGAACTTAAATTGAAAATTATTTAAATTTTTCAATAATTTATCTATAATGATACAATTTTAGAATCAACTAACACACACCATAGATCACTTAGTCTACTCTATATTAAATTACTTACCAAATTATTAGATGGTTTGCTTGTATCAATAAATTCTCCAGTTCCTTTAGCCGTAGAAAGTAAATTCATGATAAAATTTGGGTCCACTGCTTTGTTGGCTTTTGGCTCAGCAGTATCTTGATTTTGATTTTTATTGGTTGATGCTGATGTTGTTACAGGGAAAAACATGCAGTGTTCTTTTTTCGGCTTCTTTTTAGGATGTTCCTCAATTTCATCAATATCCATATAATCAAACGGGTCATCATCATCATCACCGTTGTTGATAAATGAACTAACATTGGATATCTTTTTTTTAGTAATGACTTTATTTTCAACAGATTTTGAAAGGAAATTCTGAGTATTGTAGTTATCATTACTGTTAGTTATGTTAGTCTGAAGCCATGCAGGGTGGCTGTTTTGATTAGTAATGTTTAGTGAGTTGGCCATTGTGGTCACACATGAATCAACTATGTTTGGCAGAATAACTGGTTCTAAAGATACTGAAGACTTAACAGTACAATCACTAAGAGACACATTGAATTCAATTTTATTAGATTGTTCCAAATTCTTGTCAACTTTTATTTTTTCACTGTTGTTACTGTCTCTTAGGTTATTTGACAATAATGCTCGTTTTGGTGGTAATACAAATTGATTGGAGTCTTTTATCTCTTCCGTCTCAAATCGTCTGAAAAAAAAATATGACAATAATAACTAGATTATGAAACTATTTTATACTTATATTTTACAGCTGGTATGTTCATGATAGATTGTACAAAATATAATATAGCTAAATTATCATTATTAAATGATTACGGGCCAGTCCAACAGCCCTCAAGCCATAATATAAATATAATATGTGGCAAATGTAAACTCTTAGGTTTTTAGTTAAACAAAATATTAGTTATTATTTAATAATATAGTTGGTTCTAATTTTTAATGCATGTCAAGTTTGTGATTGGTCAATTCCACAGTCGTAACAATATAACATAATATACATTTTACATACCTCTTGAATGCACTTAGTGTTTTAAGATGAGAATCTGGTACAACATTAATAGATGTGCCTTGTGTTTCAGGATGAGAATCTGGTATAACATTAATAGAAGACTTTGAACTGTCCACAACATTTACCATCTACAACATCAAATAAAATGTATAGAATTGTTGTATTCAATTATCTCTTGATAAAAAAGATATTATTTAAGACATTAAAGTACTTCAGTTTCAGAAGCCAGGATTTCGGGTGGTTCTGTTTCTGTTATATTAGATTCTTGAGGTTGAAGATTAACCAAGGAAGTGTTATAATCAGGGTTACAATATTTTGCAGTACTTGAAAAAATAACGGCAAGACCAATATCATTCTCAGGTATTGATCTTTTACTCATCAATTCTAAATTTTCTAAAATCAATAACAATAAAGTAGGTATGTCATCAAATTAATTTTGAATATATAAAAAATATTATTTAATATACATTTTTATTTTTTAGAATCAAAATTAAAATAATACTTAAAAACTATATTATAGTTTGTAATTATGAATATTGAATATTATTTTAATTATTTTCAATACTTCATTATAAATACCCAAAATCAGTTTATATGTGTTATTATAACTTTCTGTATTATTTGGATCTTGTTTCATAAGAATATACTTATTGTTGTTCAAAATTTCATCATCAGATAAAATACCATCAGAATAGTTTAAAATTCTACCACCTAAAAAATAAAAATTAATAAATTTTAGTTCACTTTTAAACATTTTTTGTTTATACTGAGAGCTTATGTTCCCCATACACTTCTATATAGAAAAAAGTGCAGAAATCTGAATATAACTTTTATTACGAATTGGTCATTCATAAATATTTCTATTGTATTGATGACAGGATAATTTGTTCATAAGTTAAAAAATTCTTATTTTTAAAAATAATAATAAATCATGCCCTAAAAGATTTTATTTTTGTTAGGTATTCAGGAATTTACCAGCTGCTTTGACTATTTTTGAACTACGATTTAATTGTTCCATTGAAGAACAAACAAATACTTTGCCAAAAAATAATGTTTTCCGTTTGTTGTTTACTTTCATAGATACTAAATTTGGGTTTAGAAGGTTCTCTGTCAAAACAGGTTCATAGTCTTCACAAAATGGAAGTTCTGTTAACGATCCAGGTGATAGTGCTTTACTTAAGTCAGTAAAATAATTTGTAAGTACAATGGACTTAGCAGACGCTAAACATGTTAATACCTAAAATAAAAATATTCATATATTACAATAATCCAATAAATTATTTAGTACTCAAATTAGGAGGTCTTTTTAAAAGTAATTTAATGGTCTAGAAGTTGTAGTTCAAACATATCATTTAATATCTAAAAGCAATAATTTATCATTACAATTTACAATTTTTATTAACAATTCTGTCCCAGTAAAAACCAAATTTAAAAAAATCAAAATAACACCGTTTAATCAATACTTTTTTTTTTGTATCCACATATAAAGAATATTAATTTAAAAAATTTCAAACTATTTGGACTATAATATGAGTTCAATTGCATAACAGTGTTGTTTTAAAGTTTAAAACTCTTTGTGGAAAATAAAATTTTATACAAAAATAAGAAATTTTGAAAATTTTATATAAAAAATATGAAATTTTGAAAATTTTAAAGCTCTATATTTAGCTCAAACATTTTTAAAATGACTAAAAACTTGTACATAAACTGTATCATACCTATTTTAATATTGTGTAAAAGTTTCAGGTTGTTACAATTGTTATTTTGGAAGTTATGGCCAAAAGAAAAAATCGATTATATCAAAAAACACGTAAGTCGTAATTTTTAATGAGTTTCCTTAATGTTTTTATGAAACTTCTTCAATTTTGAGACCTTTTTTTAATTTTCAACCTTTCTGAAAAGTTACTGACTTTAAAAAGTTTACAGAATAAAAAAAAAGCATCATTGTAAAAACAATACATTCTTCAATGGGCTTAGACTAAAACAAGACTTTTATCAAATACTTTAAAATGACAATACCAGAATGTTTATGTGCAATCGACAATTTTGCTTTCGATTTCTGTGAGACCATACTTACAAACTAACATAAGACCTATCCAGGCTTACGGTTTTGATACTTGGTCACACTTAAATTGGCTGCAGAATTTACTTGGATTTGATTTGAGAATTTGTCGTCCAAAATATGGACTGCTCTCCGGTACTGTCATTATTAAGTATTTTTATGTATCCCCCCTCAAATATATATATATATATATATATATATATATATATATATATATATTATATATGTATTGATAATACAATAATACAATATTACATATTTTAGTAATAGAATTTCTAAATAATATATTTTTGTGTATGTTAAAAATATATTTGTATACATGATTATCTTTCTTATCTAAATAGATCTGTCGCTTGGTATTTGTAAATGCCATATTACAAATGTGAAATAAAATGCAAAATTGATAAATATTATTTAGAAATTAAGATCAGTTTGTAAAATTCTTTGTATTCATAAAAAAAAAAACATGACTAATATTGGATAACAAAATAACAGGTGCCAAAAGCATTTTTGGGATTCTATGGTATGATAAATTGTAAAAGAGAATAATGGAATTGGAACTATTAACAGCAAGTCATTTTGTAATTTAACATTTCAAGTACAGCAAACATTTGATCTTATGCATAGTAAATACAACAAAATTAAAAGTCAAACATAAACCTAGTATTTACCTTTTCTGTAATAGTTATGGTTTGCATACAGAGATGTGTACATTGGTCAGACCAATCACGAGTTACTTGTCCTCCAAATACAGACACTGTTCTTTTTAAGATTTCTTTATCAGCCATTTTCAATGTTGATGGACAAACAACAATATTGTATTTTGCAACTCTGAAACAAAATAGAAATGATTAATTGATTCTGGTCAGAGATGAGCTCAAAGAATTTATTTACAAACGGAATCGTATGCAAAGGATAGGGTACATATTTAAAAACTGCATTTTTCTCAGTACATGTGGTTGGAAAAAATGCTGCTTTAACTTATAAACTTTTATAAATCAATATTAAAAGCTGGCATAAACATAATTTATTAAATTTGTATCACACAATTTAATGTATATTATGTAATACTAAACAGTCTAAATCTTTAGAGTAATTGTAATGAAACTTATATTCTAATAGGTACAATTTGAAGTAACCAATATAAAATCATTATGGTTTAAAAATAATTATGTAGAAAATTTTGTTAAGTGAACAAATTTCAATTTAATTAGGTGTCATAACACATTTAAAATTTAAACAATAGTTTTTTGAGAACCTTTTACTTCTGCTATACTCCGACCTATTACACAGGCGTATGATTGTATGTAGTAAGATATTGAGATAAGAATTAACGAATAAACTGTGTTATTTATAGAATTAATATACATACATTGTTAATTGTTATCGTTAGAGTCCCATAATCTACGAATATTATCGATGTTGTTGCTGTGTTTAAAGACGAAGTATAATAAATGTTAGTCGCGTTATTATTTTAGTCGTATTTACGTATCCGTAAAAAGATTTTTTTCGTTTATTTCGCCAACTTTACGTTAATATTTTTTCGTTATTTAATAGAGTAAAATTTACTCAGTAAATTATTTAATAAAATGGATGAATTTGTTATTCGGAAAAGTGGTCAAATTAATATACATGAAGACATGACAACGTCACAGGTAGCTTCAACTTCAAACACGGAGTAAAACTCCCGTAAAAGAAAGAAATCCGAATTTATTGGTCGAAGGTATGATGAAAATTATTTAAAATTTGGATTTTGTGCTTTTAATATGGGAGAGCATAACAATTTGGTTCAACCACAATGTGTAGTCTGTGGAGAATTGCTCGCAAATGAAAGTTTAAAACCATCAAAATTAAAAAGGCATTTAGATACAAAACATCCAAATTTAAAAGAAAAACCTATGGAGTACTTCGAATCATTAAAACCTAACTTTCATAAAAATCAAAAAATTATAAAAAAATATTCATCAGTTTCGCAGTCGGCTTTAAAAGCATCGTTTTTGGTTTCGTATAGAATTGCAAAATGTTTGAAACCATATACCGTCGGGGAAGAACTAATATTACCTGCTGCTATTGAAATGTGTACGGAAATGATAAATGAAAAAGTTGCAAACCAATTAAAAAATATTCCTCTCTCTGATACTACAGTCGCTAGACGTATATCACTTATTAGTAATGATTTAAAATTGCAACTTTTGTCTCGGTTAACAGGGAAATTCTCTTTACAACTTGACGAGAGCACCGATATTGCAAAAGAAGCGATTTTGCTTACATATGTAAGGTATTTTTATAACAACAAAATCCACGAGGATATACTCTTCTCCTCAAAACTTGAAACTTCAACTACTGGAAAAAACATTTTTGACACGTTAGTGAACTTTTTTACTAACAATAACGTAGATTTAAAAAATTGTATTTCTGTAACAACTGATGGGGCAGCTGCTATGACTGGAAAACACGTCAGCCTAATAAAATTAGTAAAAGACATTGTTCCAAGTTTAAAGTGGACACACTGCATTATACATCGAGAAGCACTTGCATCAAAAAAAAATGCCCAAAACATTGACTGACGTCTTAGCACAAATTGTTAAAATTGTAAATTATATAAAATCAAATGCATTGAATTCACGTTTATTTAAAACACTCTGTTTAGAAATGGGTTCATTCCATGAATCTCTATTGTTACACACCGAAGTACGCTGGTTATCAAGAGGTAAGTGTCTTCAAAGAGTTTACGAATTGCAACACAAAATAATTTTATTCTTAAATAGTAAAAGTTCAATCTACAAAGATTTATTTGAAGACTCAAAATGGATTATTACTTTGGCATACTTAGCTGATATTTTCAACTTACTCAATGAATTAAATCTGTCTATGCAGGGCAATTATTTTAACATATTTGATCATACAAAAAAAATTGAATCATTTAAAAAAAAACTACGTATTATAAAAGCTCGAGTATCTTCTGGAAATATTGATAATTTCACCAACGTTAGTGAGTTTTTAGAAGAAGATTCTTCAATCAAGTTCGAAGACATTTCTGAATTAGTAAACGAACATTTGACAAACTTAGAACAATTATTTAACCAATATTTTCCTGAGGATATTTGTGTAAATTATGAGTGGATTGAACAACCATTTGCAGTAGATATAATGACAGTAAATATGTCTACTAACATTGAAAATCAATTAATTGAGCTATCGTGTGATAACAAATTGAAACAAATGTTTTGTGAAACTTCATTAGAAATATTTTGGGCACACTTATGCACGGGAAATTACGCAGAATTAGCAACTAAAGCCATCTCAATTTTATTAATATTTCCATCTACATATTTATGTGAAAAGGCGTTTTCTACTATGGCAAATTTGAAAACATCAAAGAGAAACAGACTTGAAACTGAAGATGATTTACGGATCGCGCTTAGTCAAATTGAAACAAGATGGAATTTATTATGTGAAAACACTCAAGGACAAAGTTCACATTAAATTTTTTGTATCATATTTTCATTTTATTTTAGATTTTCATATGAATTCTATAAATTTTCAATTAATTATAACATTTTACCAATTAAAATGTATTTTTATTTATTCAGTTTTAATAGTACTATTGCAAAGCATTAAGTAATTTACGATTTTTTATCACGATTATTTATCGCGACGTGGGTCGCGAAAAATGTAGGCCTAAAAGTGTGGGTCGCAAGTCCAAAAAGGTTGAAGACCACTGATGTACACTACTAGTTGGTATAAGTTGTAACTCAAGTTCCCTTAAGTGACTGTTACAACCAAAATTATTTGTATCATTTTAGCCTACAATTTTATAAAATTTGGTATAGTATTAAAACAATAGATTTTATGAAGTTTCCATTAGTAAAACATTTTTTTTTTATGATTTTTGTAAAAACACTTAATTGTAACTAACTATTCATAAAATACATTAAAATGATCTTAAAGATCGATTCGGCCAAATAATTAAAGTATTTTATTTCTTTAAATTTTTCTAGGAAAACAATGAACTTTCAAAAGTTTTTCTGAAAAGATTAATGATTCAGAATTTCTATAAAAAATTGAGAGTAGGTAATTTATGTCGGGGGGGGGGGGGGGGGTTAAACCTTCAAAACTCCTCCCATGTTTGCCACTGCAATCAAGAATAACTCACGTCCAAGTACTATTCAATCTTCCAAAACGAATCCTGTCGCCAGGTTTTAAACTAATAGAATGACCATTAGACATTTGTTTATTAGTCTCAATGCCATCATTCACATACGTCCCAAACTTTGAATTGTTGTCAGTCAATTTCAATTGGATACTCACGCTGTTACCGACTACCTAGAAACACAAATGACAAAGTAAAGCAATTGGGGTTACTAGAGAACATGTTGGAAACTAGTAAGTAAGTAGGTACTATTTTGAAAAGTGAAAGTTTGGCATGACATCGGCTAACAGTGGTGTCGCCTTGTATTTCCAAGTCGCCATTGAATCCGGCACGAGTGACCAAATTCGTTCGCTTTCTCAGCACGTCATAGTACTCCAACGCTAAAACACAACACACAAAACACACACAATAATACGTCGGTTGCACGTTTGGTAACGATCAAAAAGGGATCTGGGAATACTTGCTTTTATCGTTTCTTAATGTCAATATGGACAGTGCACTAGATGAGGAAAGGTTCGTTTTACAAGAACTCATTTTAGTGCAATAATCGTCCCGATTAGAGCTCCGACGATGCGAATGCGTAGGTAAAACCAAAACTATAAATTATAAATTTTTGGGATGATCAAGGAGCTACTGAAACTGAATATCACAAGGCTAAAGAAGATTCTGTAATGTAAATACTATTATTTATAATTTATACAATAGTATTAGCACAGAATAAATGAAATTATTATTTTATTTCATTTATTCTGTAGTATTAGTATTTAATATTATAGTATTGAACGAAAAGAAAAAGAAAAATGATACCTTGGTACTTTAAAATGAGGTATTGTGGTAAACTGGCATTTAATAGCTATATAGCTACTACTGGCATGACACATTAATAACTATTTAATTATTATTTTGTCACTGTCAGAATTTAAAGGTCTGGTAAATAATAAATTATTGCTGATGACTGATGAGCATGTCGATCGTATACACTCAACAGTCTACACTCACAGATATACATAATAATTTTATTATGAATATACATAGATATATAAAACAATAATTGTTGTTTTATTTATTATCTATATATGTGTGTATATCACTGAACACTAAACAGACATGTTTTTTTCTTTTTGATAAGTCTATGTTGGAAAATAAAACGTATCTATTTATGATGATAACAAAAAAAAAACATATTTAATATTTTATTTATTCCTTTTAGCTACTATATAGGTTTAGACTTCATTACTTTGGTATTATAATATACAACAAATTACAAGTTACTAACTGTTCAACAATAACTGTGTTTTTGTCCTTAGTCGTTTGCGGCGTGACTCTCTCTACAAGTGAAGATATCGCCTCTTGAACTGTTTTTCTGTTACGTTTGGCATGTGCGCGAGTGGAAAATTTGTCGACTTCCTCCTATTTCAAGAGCATAGTTCGATAACCATCGTTCAGAATGTCCGCGTACGATTTGAGGTACCGTTATTGTCGTTGTTAAAACTAAAAATCATTAAATATGAGAGGAAAAAACTAATTTATTACATTATATATTAGTCGCATTAGCATATTGAAAAACATATACCTATTATAATTATGTCACCAGTCATTAATAATATCCTTTAGAAGTGTACGAATTAGATCACGTTAAAAAAAAAAAAAAAAACGTCTTCAGTTTAGGTATTTACTAAATCCTTGTGAACATAATTGTGTTTAAAAATACGAGGCATAAAAAAAATATTTATTTGATAAAGTAGGTACTAAGCGTAAGTGTAGTATCGCTTTTGGACAAATGAACCCTTTAGTTGTCGGATCTGATATTTTTGTTAAACTAAATAAATGTTTGTAGGCAGGTATATTAAGTTTTAGTGATATTTTAATTATTAATATTACGTTAATAGATAAACTTTCTAGTTTTTTATAAGATATCTTTTATAAATCTTTTTTTACTCTTATTCGTTAGTCTAAATCTTTAATAAAAATTGTTTGTTGTAAATATAGAACTCAACATCCCCACTACAAGCATTGCTTAATGGGGATATTATGTAACCTTACCATTTTATTGGTACCATTTGGTTATGAAAAAATAAACATTATAAATTATTATTAAATATTAATATAATTAATATTTAATAATATATATATATGACATATATTATTATATATGTCATATATGTATTATATTATACATCAAATTAAAGAAACGGCCGGTAAAAATTTGGTCCCCATTATAGTTATGTATCTAAGTACCTTAATAAAATAATAAATGTATATAAACTCATAAGGTATTATGTACAATCGTACAATTTTTTCATTGAAAATAGGTAGTCTGTGGCTGGTTTCTTAAAATTTAAAAATTTTAAACAATGTCATAAAAACAATAAACAATGACTCTTTTCAGGTTGAAGAGTCTTGACCAAGTATTAGAATCAGAAGTGATCAACTTATCCAAATTAAGAGCGTTCTGTTTCAATGGTAATATTTTGCATTTAATTTTCTAGTGTTTGCACCAAAGTTTGTACAAAATATTATATTTACTTGTCTATATGTGCTTTCTTTTACTTTTTTATAGGTATACCTGATGAAAAAGGTTATAGATCATTATGTTGGAGATTGCTGCTCAATTACTTACCCTGTGATAAAAATAAATGGGAAAAACATTTAGACCACCACAGAAAATTGTACCAGCAGTGGTTAGGTAATTTACTAAAGAAAAATTATTATTTGTTTGTACTTTCTTGACATAATGTGGTTATTACATTTGACATTGAAGTTTTGAACTCATAGTTTATAACAATTCTGGTTCAATTATTCAACCAAAGTTTGACTAAATATTATTAGTGTTTAAACTTACTGTTTTCAATGTATAACTTATTTATTCAACTTAATTTTAACTTGGTGTTAAGAGGATGTTTTACCCAAAGAAGTATGTGTACAATTCTCCGGAGATCACCTTGTTTTTGTAATACGTCTTTCTGAAGTTCACTATTTTTATGTGGCTTTTACTTACAAATAAAAATATTTTTTTTAAAAGCCTACAAGATGTCCTGAGAAATATTGTTCTCTTTGTGTTACATAATATGGTTTTTTGCTCCTAAAAACTAGATATTTCATTTGTAGCTAGTAAGCTTTTTGCATTGAAAAAACGCTTGTATTGTTTCCCATTATATCTAAACTCTCTTTGAAAGGTACATACATAAAATCAATAAGTTTTTAATTTTCTCAGTTTTTATTTTCTATAAAAATGTAATAAAAAAGAATTAACCAAAAAAATTTGAACGAAATACTTAAATTAGTAATAAACCAATAACAAAAGTAACCATACAATTTTAGACCTGAAAAAGATATGCAGTTTTAACTTTAAAGTATTTAAATTAAATTATTTCATTTGAATAAATTTAATATCAATACTAAATGTATTACAAGTAGTTAGTAGACGTTGTTTAGTTAAATAAAACTATAAATTCATATAATTAGTTGTTTGTTGTGATAGCCATGGACCTTAGATCTATGCCAATTGCCAATTTAGGGGTCTTTGGGGTCCAATCTTAATAAAATCTAATTGAATTGGATGAATTATAACTCTAAATTGAAATTAAAATTTTGTTTTCCCATATAATATCTTTAAAATATTCTATTTCTTAATCTTTATTGTGTTTTTCAAAAATATTGACATAAACAGATAGATCTAGTAAAAACTTCAATTATGAATGGTGTTTTTATTTTATTTTGGAGTAGGATGCTATGAAATTTATTGCATTCATGTAAAAACTTTAATTTATGTTAACTGAATCATTTATTAATATATGTTTATTAATATATATTAATATTTATTAATATATAAATTAAAAATATTAAGGCATAATTTTGATTTCAAACTATAATAACCATAATTAAGTAATAAAGATTGTTTAATAGTATTGCACTTCTTTAAATTAATTTTTTTTTTCTCTTTAGATGAAATATTAGTCACTCCTGGTTCATTTGACGATGAACAATGTGATCATCCATTGAGCGAAGATCCCTCTAGCAAGTGGAACACATTTTTTAAAGACAACCAAGCTCTAACGCAGATTGATAAAGACGTTAGGTATGTAGTACTGTATTGTATGTATTACTGTACTTAAATAATTTATAACTAAAATTAATGTCTATATTTTAGACGATTACATCCTGAGTTGTCTTTCTTTCAACAAGCAACAGATTATCCATTAACTAGTGTTGTATACAGTTGTGGTTCTAAGCGACTCAACAGAAGGGTTGGATTACATTTTCTAAACAGTGCAAATGTTGTACGCAAAGGTCTTGGAATTGTTAAAATATCCCAAAAACCTGAGCAAATTAACACATCTGAATTCAAACCTCTAGATGAAGGTTCAGAAGCACACTGGGAGGTGGTAGAACGTATTTTATTTGTGTATTGTAAATTAAATCCTGGACAAGGTTATGTGCAAGGCATGAATGAAATAATTGGTCCAATTTACTATTGCTTTGCCACAGATCCAATTGTCGAAATGAAAGGTATTACAAACTTCTTTTAAAATCATAATATTTTTAACTGTATTTTTTTGTAAGTGTTGCAAAATTCTTCTTAACCCACTTAAAGCAGTATTTTTTTACTTAAAGATTTTTCATTAATACTAAGTTTTACCATATTTTCTAAAAAAAAAATTTTAATTTACTCTATTTTTTAAAATGCAGATATTTTATTTAACATTTATACATTTTAATAATTATAGTATAGTTTAAAATCATTATTTTAACTTTATTTAATTAGCTTGATGTTAAACAAATTTATGTATTTTTTCAAATAGTCAATGTAATTGAAACATTTTTATTTTTAACCTATTGCTTTGCCATAATTTAAACTATGACTATTTTATTTTTACTTACTATTCAGTTATTTATTGGTTTTTAAAAACTGAGTTAAAATTTGTTAATTTTTTTTTTTAGAGCATGCTGAAGCAGACTGTTTTTTTGTGTTCACTAATCTCATGTCGGAAATTCGAGATTTTTTCATTAAAACATTAGATGAAACCGACACAGGCATAGTAAACATGATGCGCAGAGTAACAGATAAATTAAATGAAAATGATCCAGCTGTACAAAGTTATTTACTTAAAAATGAAATCTTTCCTCAGTACTATAGTTTTAGGCAAGTACAGCATTCTCTTATGTAAACTATATAAATTATTATTATTTTTTTTTTTTGTGTACATCTGTTTAGGTGGTTAACATTACTACTATCGCAAGAATTTTCTTTACCAGAAGTCTTAAGAATATGGGACTCGTTATTTTCTGATTCTCAGCGATTTTCGTTTCTCATTGACATATGCTGTGCAATGATAGTGTATGTTTTTACAAATTGTATTTTATGAAAAATTCTGTTGTAATATATTTGAGTTGAAAGTAATTTAACTTTACCCCTTGATTGGTCACAATTAAAGCATTACTTATTTTGGTCTAATAGACCTCTGTGTAGTTTTTGGGCTGAAATAGGCAAGTTTTAATTTTTTTTTTTAATATTACAAACTATTTTTAAAGTTTATCGTGAAACAAATATGTTTCATACAATTTGGAATCCAAAAACATTTTTTTTAATATTCTAACAACTGTAATATTAAACATTTTTGTTTATTTAGTTATTATAAAACAAAATAACAAATTTTTCTTCAACAAATTTAACAATAGGTGAACATTTGTGTTTGTTATTCTAACGTTGGAGTAATGTCAGCAATAATAATAACAGAAAAAAGACAAATAAATATAAAGTACACACACATTTGGTTGCAACGAGGCCTGATAAATCCCTAATAAAAAAAAATAAAAATGTCATATCAACTAAAAAGAAAACAGCATAATTAGTAATTAAGAATATAATACACCTAAATGTAAAAAGATACACAGACAATAAATCGTGTATAACTATAGATAATTTATTTTGGTGGACTTAGCCATTTAAAAGCGGGACTCCACACAACCAATTAAGAGTTAAGTATTATGAGAGTAAGTTACTCTTGAAACTCTTGTTTGAATATTATTTTTAATTAATTTTGGTTGCACGTATATTTTTGAAAGAATAAAAAGTAAAAACTTAATTGTAAATTAGCAACATTGTCAAACACAAAAATTAACTCAATGTGTACTTACTTATATGTACACTTATATCATACTTTCTCGTTGACTAGGAACTTTTTAAAAACTTTAAATTTACTTTTGAAATCAAATTATATGTTTTAAAAATAAAGGTTTTATTATGTACAAAATTAAATATTTATCTTTTGATTTTTTAGTTTAATTAGAGACCAAATACTTGCTGGAGATTTTTCAACAACTGTAAAACTATTGCAGGTAACTTATCTGATTTCTTAGCATTGATAATTAAGTATTTATATTGATTATTTAATTTATCGCAAACATGTTTCTGTTGTAGAATTATCCAAATATTGAAACAAGTACAATACTCAATAAAGCTGCAGAACTGAGTAGTGAAAACAGATGGTAAGTTAAATATTTGAATAATTATTATTATTAAAGCTATTGATAGAATAAGCAAATGAGGCAACCAAACTGCGTAACCTAGATTAATGTAAAAATGTTGTGTATGGGTAATCAATTATAATATTTTATGTAATACATTGAAAAAATATTGGTTGGAAAATGTGTTAAGAATTCTGTAGAATATATAATAAAGTATAGGAAAGATTCAATTAGTGTGCTAAAATATTATTTAAAAATGAAGGAAAATTCTGTTTTTAAGTGCATACGACGTGATAAAATTAATACTAATGAAACAAACATTATTTGTTTGTCATCCTTTCATTTTCAGAAATCCACATGTTATGGTATGATACATTGTTTTTGGGGGAGAAGTTAGGAATTCAAAAAACAAGATGTTGTTATACATAACAATTTTGTTACATATACATGAAAAAAATACTTTTGGAACAGGTTATATTTATTATAGATATTCATAGAACTTGTAAATTATTTCACTTAAAAAGTATAGAAACTTAATTGCAGTAGTATTGCTAAAAAATATAAAAAATAATGAAAATTATGGCCATTTTATATTATATTTGTAGTGTAGATTGTGAAGTTATTTGTATTAGGTGTGTGAATTCTTATGATAAAACAAAAAGAGGTAATCATTATGGTTGACACATTGCAATGCTGTGTGGTGCATATTTTTAATTGTTGTTGGTATTAATTCATATATTATAGTATTATTGTGCAGAAACATTGAGTTGAATTTCTCTCCAAACTGCACTGATGTTTGTAGGTACTCAATTTTTTGTAAAAAAAAAAAAGATGCACTTTCTGCGTATCGAGACTGATGGCCGTGAGCAGCCCAAGGCTAATTTTCTCCCCCTTCTTGACAAATGACGATGGTTGACAGTATATGTCATGTATCAGGTTGATATATATATATATATATATAGATAGATATGCTTTAAATGTAGCGCCTAGAGTTTTGGTGGTAAGTAGCAAAAATCAATGCAGTTGTAACTCTTAGTTAGTATGTATAAACAGAGGCATTTAAATTTAAAAAATATTTTTTTTGTAAAAATGTTGTGTATTGAGCGAAAAAAAATTTGATGTGACACAATCAAATATTCAAAAAAAATATCCATATTTATCCGTATTCTTAGGAATGTGGGGGTGATCACTCTTCCACATACCTAAGCTCCACACTATACGTGTTTATTAAATATGTTTTGTGTATCCATAAAATCAACTGCTTATTTCTAACAGCTGTTGGAAAGTTTTTGTTAATCTACAACAAAAATTCAACAAATGAAAATAACGCCTATAACTTTGTGGTTTTAAATTCTGGGGCGCATACCATCAAATTGAGAAAAGATTGAAAAAAAAAAACTTCAAGGAACGTTATTAGATAGCAGAAATCATGCGACTATCAAAGCTAGATAGTGATAATGATCCATATGACATCATAAAGTAAAATATAGCAGAGTTTAAGCTTCCGTTGATTTTTCATGGTATTGCTATTCTTAAATTGTCATAAAATAGCTTTGAAAAATAATTGTTTATATTTTTTTTTATTTGAAAATTGTCTAAATAGGTACACATTAATTTTATCATTCAGAATAGATACTATAGGTACTTGGTATAAACATATTATATATTTCTATCTATGTCAATCATTAGTCAAATAACAATTTTGTTTTGTTTATTTTCAGCAAAGATCCTAATGGTTTATAACGGTAACTAAGGATTAAGCATGAGCTCTCTGGAAATCGATCAAAACTCTTAGTAATCATTTAATCGATTTCTCTTTCATAGTACATTTGTCGTTAATTATCGTAATATTTTTTTTATTATTTATTTTATTTTATATACGGTTTGTTCTACTGTTGATTCCGCAACACTTATGTTCAATACGTAATATATTGACTTTCTTTTATTATTATTATTATTATTGTTTACTTCTTTTGCTGTGTTATGTGTATAGTTTTTTATACTCGTACTTTACATTTGTATTGTTAAATAATTGTTTTTCTCTATTATTACCCGATTAAAAATCAATATTATTACTCTTATATTGTTTAAATTTTTGGCGATTGTTAAAATTACGAATCTGAAAACAACGACGAGTTAAGAAAAAGATTCTGAACAAGCTCAGTTGTCTATGCTCTTACTCGTCCTGGTAAACTTTTTGAGGATTTCAAAGTTCTATACTTGGCTAAAAAATCTTCGAAATCACTTGAAACTTTTATCGAATCGCTTGCTTATTTTATTATGCAAACGTTTCGTCTCGTTACGATCATTGTTTTTTGGACGTTATGGCCAAAAACCTAAATCGATTATGTCAAAAAAAAAAAAAACACGTTTGCCGTGATTTTTAACGCGTTAATTATACGTGTTAAGAATTATTCACCACAATCATCAATACTATCGTTTGCCTACGCTGATCGATAGAATATAAAAATAAACGGATGGCAATACTGTACGTTTCACGCGTTGGACACGGCTGGTACGTTATTATCGTTTGAAAGGATAGAGCGTTACTTCTTCGCGGATGTCACACAGACCAGCTGGTTATGAATAGGTCACTCGAATGGGTGCTGCGTGTAAACGTGTTGTCATTTTAAAGCAATTAATCACGGTTGCATTCCAAAAACGAACCAGTACTAAACCACGCGTGCATTCCAATTTAACGCGCAGTCGATATAGGCACTTTCCTATTTGAAAACGGTGATAAAACTATATTGTACAAATAATTTACCAGGGTGTGACGCGGTATGAACACGATTTACCGACCTATGGCAAGTTTAAATATCCATTTCGATTAATGTATACGTAAATATTATTTGGCCGTTAATGTAGCACACAATGCTGCGTATAAACGCTATGAAATTTAGTTTTTTCACAAACTACGTACTAAAAAATATGAACGCACTGTCAGATACTTTTTTTTTTTTTTGTGTTTTAATCACAATGTGGTATCACTGACGGGCGAGGAGACCCGTCCGGCCACAATTATA
>CM029360.1:7908510-7924497 GCA_017140985.1 Hormaphis cornu | reverse complement strand
GTATCAACTAAACGTTTGTTTTAAAATCAAAATTTACTTCCGTTAGTTTACTAATCTCGTATAATATACTCTGGTCGTTTTAAAAATTGTCATTCGTTTTACGCGAGTATACGTCAAAAATTTGAAATACCTTAATTTTTTTGAAAGGGATGCAGCAGGTATACCCGATTCGATTTATATTATTTATTATACGGTTGCTTTCCAGAATTCTAAACGTTCGAACAAGTTGCAGCAGATGAGACCAACATAATCATCATTGGCTTTTCATTATATACATATTTAATTATATAATGAATGGCTTTCGTATATTATACCGTCGGTTTAGGGTGCGTGTACGGGGACATTTGACGCAGGCGCGCACCCCCACGCAGCTACCGACAAAAATTAATATGTACAGTGATAGACAGATTTGTTGCAACGTCCGTTGTTGTACAGTATTATTATTCCGTAAACTCGTTTTATTAATCTAACGTACTACCTGATTGATAAAACACGATAAAACATTATTTAAACAACACTTTAACCATTGCCATTTATGTACCACCTAATTTTTATAGAATTTGAATTTTTTTTTGTACGGACGGTCGTGTTGATGAGTTACAACAATTCAAAGTTGTAATTTACACGGCGCGGTGGAGATTTGTCGTCAAAGAACGAACGAAGGGGGGTGCGCGGGACGGGAAAACTTTTGCCGAGTGACGCGCGGCGAGAAACGGGACGAGAAAAACAGCTCCGGGGCGGCGCGTACGTATTAAGTATGATAATATCGCGCGAAAGGGCGTCGCGGGGGTTTTCTCGCCGCCAACTTTGCCCCGCGCCAACGAATTATAACATACGTCGCGGTCGCGTTGTTTACTCGTGTGTGGAAACTTCTCGGTTTCGGGACGTCGTATTATAAATCCGCGCAAATATAATTATAGGTGTATAATAAGGTATATGAATACTACGCACTGCAGTGTGTTTCGTTTCAAAGCTAACGCGAAATGTATCCCGCAGCAGTGTTCGGATTGAAATGGAGTTTTCGGGATTTTGCACCATCAGCAACCATGGGTTAAGGAATGCCAATACGTACAAATTTTTTGACAAATTTAAAATGTATAGCTAGTACGCCGCAGTACAAAATATACGATTTAAAACGATGATTTACATCGTTGTCATTCAGTTTTGGTTTTAGGATCATGGTTAAAAGGACAAAATTAATTAAAAAAATTCAGTCCATCCCAGCAATCTGGTGCAAGTTTGAAACGCATTTTAACGTTAAAAACAATGCGAGTCGTATTGCGCATGCTGTTTACAGTTAAAGAGCTAAAATTTTGAAAACTGACAAAAAATATGTACTTCAGTATTGCCTTACGAGTTCCACCTATGTGTCTATAAACATTAAACACGTGTATATAGGTTCGATTTCGGGCGTTTTCTCCACAAAGATAAAGTGTACAATTATAATTTTTAATTTTTTATCCATATAATTATAAACCTGGAAAATATCCACATCAACCCTTAAACTTAAGTAGGTGCTTCAGTTACGTGACTGCAAAACAAAAAAGTCGATAAATTATAAAAACATAGATTATTTGTGTGGCGAGAAACTCTAAGTAGACACGTTTCCGCTCGTGTGACGTAGTGTTCTTTTTTTCTCCTAACTATAAAAACTGAAAACGTAAAATATTATTATTTTTTTTACAAAATAATAGTTTTTAACAATTTTTTTCTTTAAGTGTATGAAACAATTTTTAAAAATATGTGAAAGTTTGTGTTTTGCTGTGAAAAACTTGTCTTGAAAAGTTTTAATAGGTATGCAAATTGATGCACGAACTCAAAGCCCGCCAGAAACACTTTTGGTTCCACTATACAGAGGACAATTACTCCTACTATATGCTTCTTTTTCAGTTTTTTCTTTTCTTTATTTTGTATACGTAATACTATATTAAGTTTACAAAAATAAAATATACGCTAAAACACAGCAGGTTGGTTTTAATGACGAACGTGCGTAAAAGAGAAAAAGTTCCGCTTAATTTGAATATTTCTGCAATTGTTTCCCTCGAGGCCTCAGGTTCTCTCTTTGGTAGGAAAATAAAATGCCACACTAGTGAGTGGATAAAATAAAAAAAAGTACCTATATCATAATACCAACGACTAATTGAAGGTCGGAAAACTCCAAAATGTGTATACCTATAATCTTAAAAGAATATAAAATGTCAAATCGGTTGGACAATTAAATACGCTGTATTGAAGAGTTATTACAATATTGCGCGAAATCGCGTTGGTAATTTAATTGTATATTGACCCGCAACAGCATTAGTTTTTACGACTGTGCTTGAAAAAATCCATTTTGGCTGATTTTTCTCGAAATACCTACCTACCACGAATACACCTCTAATGTGCTGATATTCTCAATAACTTACCGAATTTCAAAATCTTAAAAATGATTGATAGTTGCGTGTTTAATGCAAAATTTCATCCTTATAAAACCATTGCACCTTCCAAACCTGCTTCACCCTTGCAGGCTTCCATTTTTTAAATATATTTTAATATTTGTAAACGATGTATGCAGAGTGATATAATTATGATAGTTGACCGTGCACCGAGTGCCTAACACAAGAAAACAATAAAATATACAACGTTTTAAATGTCACAAAAAAAAAAAACCTCGTTCGGGATATGGGCCTTCGTCGAGTAAAACGCCGAATCAAAAAAACGCTTTTTGGCGCGTTCGACTCGGAGAATAATTTTGAAAACGCTCGGAAGAATACTATATTTATTAGCTGATCGATCAGGTTGTATCCATAATACGTATTTTACGTACGTCACAAAGTTTACCTATAATATAGGTTGTTACATCGGTGCTGTGATAATTAATAGAAGGAAAATAATAATACCTACCCAATATTTAATAATACAAACAGCTGCATCACTGCTCCGTTTAAATGCATAATATAATAAACACGTTAATATTTTCACTATATAGTGCTCTGTATGTGCACGTACCAAAATCCATCGTCACTGGCATAAACAGTAGGATATATACAGGAATACAGGATTGGACAGAAGTCGCGGACCCGAAAGACGTAAAGTACAATGAAATAAGAAAACTATGCCTAAAATTATGGGGGTGTGACTGAGTTTGAACCGACACGAGCTTTTTATGAGGATCGTAAATACCCTTTATACAGCTACCTAATTTATAGTGTTGTTGATTTGTTTATCATATGAAAATAAATCAAGCAGGTTTTTAGAACTGCTGTTTTGTTTGTTTTTTCAATATTATTTTTCTTCGCACCGAGTCCGGATCATCCAAATCAAATATTTAATCAATTTGTGACGGATTCATCTACCTATTCTTTTCGCATTTTCTCGCACCACATCACGCAAAGTTTTTACAACTATTAAACATAATATGACGCAAATATAGTTTTAAAACGTTTACTCGATAAAAGCTATTTTCTCGACCGCCCCCTTTAAATTTTTTTAAGTACGCCGTTGTAGAAAGTTTACTTATATATATAATATATACTGTATACATGCTTAGGCGTGATTATACTAATTATATAATATTTTAGAGTGACGGCAGTGACGCTAATATAGGACGTATAATTTTTTACTTTATTTAAAATACTCAAAGCTGAGTTTTTTTTATCTACCTTGACGTTGATACCGTGGTTTATTAAACTTGTTTTTTGTTTTGAATTTGTTAAATTTTGTTTTTTTAAGTTCTACGGTCGACATTTATTTGCGTATCGATGACATACGTGCGATTAAGCTTCGCAACACGCGGTTAATTCAACGAAACTATACGGTTACACACTGATTAAACTGCATAATATGGTCACAATGGTGAACTGTGGTAGATTTTCGTGACGTTGGCTGGTTTTGCGGGTTAACAGCTCCTCCACATCATACAAAGCGCGCTTAAACGGTTAGTTTTACTTAAAAGCAAAAAATTCGAGCTGTTCCAGAAAATATATTCTTGGTGGTAGAAGCGTATTATGGAAAAGTTTGACGGTGGGCCCCACAAAATGTGTGAAATGTTAATAGTATGAAAGTATGTACCTAATTTATGTATAAAAAATTACCGTAGTAACCACAAATATGTTTTCTCGCGATATTAGCGATATTAGCGCGGCAAGCTACCCAATGTTTTGGAGGCGTTTATAGGTAGACTGCACGTAAAAACGTCTACAATTATTGTTTTCGAGTTTAGTGTTTTACTTGAATTTTCGTTCTTAAAGATTTGCAGGGCCGAAGTATGGAACGTAAACGAAATAATAATCTCGAGACCATCCTCGGGCTGACTCATTATACTATGACCGACTAATGTTTAGAACGATATGTAGTGGTTATAACCGGTGGTAGGTACGCATATCCTGTATAGGATATTGGTATTTTAAACCGTATCCTTATGTACATTTAAGTCTTGGGGCCGGTGAAGTTTTAAAATTATCTGCAGGGTGCGTCCCGTGGAAATTTGGACCATCACCTGATTATTATTGTTTGAGTACACAAGTGTTTCGTGTTTCACTGCACTTTATACTTTCCCGACTTCTGCCCGACCCTGTACAAATATAATACGTATAACACGCGTACTATATAAATGATATTATATGTACATAAAGTACCCGGGAGTCGTACGTGTCGCATTCCTAGAATATTCATACGGTCATGGTCGGAACATCAATCATGCGCGCGCGCTCGTGTGTGTGTGTGTAAATGTGCGCTTTTCTAGTCCCAGCATTATAATATGAATTTATTATTATTATTATAATAAATGCCTATCGGTACAGTGCTTTTGTGTGTGTGTTGAGTGTAAGTACCGGCGAGCATTTGTCATCGCCGCGGCCGCCAAGAAGAGATCGGTAGGTTATATCGGTACGTCATACACAGGTACAGCAGGCACAAAGCGCTTCGATCAAACTAATGTATGCATATTTTGTGCATGTACCTGTAACAGCGATAAAAACACATAAACGATAGAACCCATAGAGTATGTTATTAGTTTGTGAAAAAAAAATTAACTGCGATCATATTATATAGGTAGGTAGTTAATTCAATTGCCCGCAGTTGAAAAACATTAAAGTTAACAACGGGGGGAAAAAAAAAAAAATGACGTGAAAAGTAGATGGAAAATGAAATAAACTATTAATAAAAAAAAAGTTTTTTTTTTGTTAAATTTTTCACGATACAGTCGTACAACGCGCACAACCTATACGTTATAACACATAGTGTTTTCGACTTGTATGAAAAATACTTAGACTTTATTTAACTATAAAAAGTTAAATTGATGCGATAAAATATGAATATTTAGTTAAAAACGAAAATAATTAATTTTTTTACTATATTATAGTTAATGTCGCCTTTGGGTACGCCCGTAGACGCGAATCGTCGGGGGCAAACGGTGTTTAACTCCCTAACTCAAAATAAGCTGCACCTCAATTCTTTTTCTCATGTAGTGTAGGTATAGGATTGAATGGAATCGAACAGTTTTTTGCAATAAAAAATGATTGAGGTCATCAATCGCGATAATATCCTGTCTCCTAAGTTGAACTAAATTACACACGGTGTAAACGATTTCAACAAAATCGGTTGAGTACTTAGTTTCGGAGATCATTCCGGACGCGTGATTTTTATGCATATAAATGGATAGGTACACAAATTATTGAAGTTTTCGTAGGGATCCCTAATTAATTTTTCTCGTAATAAACACAGTCTGTGTTACTCAGGGATAACTTACATACTAGCATTCTAACGGTGAGGGAATTTTTGAAATCGGTCCAGTAATTTTTGAGTTTACAACAAACGTACGAAAATACAAATCTTTTCCTCTTTATACAACATTAGTGTATGGATAATAAATTATTACAGCTTATAATACTAAAGTAATAATTAGTAACGCGTCGTTTCACACGTCGCGTGCTTAAGAGCTTAGAATATTATCAGCCGAGTTAAAGTACGCGGTTAAATACAAAATTATATACGTTCTCAACCGAGTGCCCATTGTTTTGTCGAGAACACCCCGGTCGCAATTGTATCGAAACCGAACGCACTCGCTTCCTGTATGAAACGACTTTTTTTACGACAACGAAGGATTTATCGAGTGTTAAAAAATACATCACGAGTCGAGGGATCAGAAAATGATAATGTGTATAAAAAAAAAATATAAAGATCTGTAAAACATTAATGAAAGCATTTTTTTTTTTTTTTTTACTGTTTTCCCCGCAGGATTAACGAAAGAAACACTTTCACTCGACAACTTGTTTTGGATTCTGAGCGTTAGCGAAGAAGCTATTGATTTTACAAAAACGTGTTTTTTTTTTTTTTTGTCTGTGAGCACCACCTAGAGCATAATGCTCCGATCATAACGATCGGTACATTTTCTGAATGTTCTTGGACTTGTGTCCTTGGCCAATTGTGTTCAACGTTTCGTCAACACACTTTCAATTCGAAAAAAGTTGTATTCAAAAAAATCGAAAAAAAAAAAAAACCGATTTGTTATGTTAAGCATAACGTAACAACAAAAAATCACGTCTTACCGCGCAATTTACGTTCATCTATACTATGTACCTACACTCGTGTACCTTGGCATGTTATTTAACGCGCGAATGGACCACCCCTTTATAATTCAATAAGTAACGCATCTTATATACGCAACAATATTGTTGTATCGTATTATGATGACCGAAATACGTCGGGTTCGTTTGTCTACGGCGTTTGGCGGCTGATCCTCCTACGGCGGCTAGTATATATCAAATATATCTGTATGTTACTATCGTAACTCGACTTGAGGGTAAGTAATGTCGAGGATAATGACGACGATACGGCCGTGTTTCCCGATCGGGGTGCTATAGCGAGGAAACTATAAAATAATATATATACGTATTATTACGCGGCAGGCCAGCCTTCTATCTATCCGTCTCTCCCGCAGAGTCGCCCAGCCCGGTCGAAGACGAATATTTTGCGCGACGACGTTCCCTCGGGATCGTGTATATATACGAATTGTGTAAATACCCGCACAGATACGCCGGTGGTGCTGGACGACGCGACAGGGAACGCGGGAAAGGGACGCGTATGAAAGGGATAATATGCGGGGACGGGAGAAAGGTAGGGGCGCGACCAGCCAGGGCCGAGGGTCGCTTGATTGTCGCTCTTGTTCGAACCGTCGCCGCCACCGCCTTTTCATCCGATCACTCCAAACACCGTCCGTAATAATATGAATTAATCCCCTCGGCGGTGGCGCGTAGGCGGCGCCCTAGATATTATATCTTCCGTTTTTTTTTTCTCCATTTCTTGATTTTTTCTTTTTTTTTCGTAACATTTTTTACCCGGGAGAGCTTTTCCGCCGCGTTACATAGCACGTGTATAGATACAATTATACGCCCTCGAGTACGATGATGTATACAACAAATAATAGTATGTACGTATGTATACTTCAGCTGGGAAACGACGAAAATCTCTGCGCTCGTTCACCGGCTGCAAGAGACCGTTAAGTGGGTGGTACAGCTGACGCGCGAGCGAAAGAACCCGCCGACTGGTTGAGAAAAATAGATAGATAGACCTGGTAAATCTTACGAAATGTTTCCGTTTAAGGCGAAATCAACGTCCTCGCTTTTTGCAAAGTAGATTTTCTTAAAATCGTCATGAATATCACTCATTGATCGGGGAAGTACATTTTTTTTTTTGACAAACTTAACATAATATTTTGAAGTTTCTCGATCTTTGTACGTTTTTTTTTTGAGTCATGGAATACGCGCCATTATGGCAATAAGAATTTGATTAAGAGAAATCGTGAAAATGCGTGTATAATACAACATAATAGTGTATACGCTGAAAAAACTTGAGAAAATCATCTTGGCAAAATGATCGCCGTGCTCAGACGCGCATATACAATGTATCTTTTAAACTAAGATTGCACAAGTCCAATAAAATGTAATCCGAAAAGGATAATATTTTTTACTTACAACGGGATCGAGTTTTTATGGTACACGTCTGTTTATAGAACGCTCAATTATAAGTAAGTATACAGGTACTCGGAAATAGACTTTTTGGAGCTTTCTAAGCAAGCTTTTTTTTACACTTGGATCGTATGGATATTTTGTACCGGGCGTCCCGAATTCTTATACGTTTTACGCCCACCCTTATGTTTTATGCACAAAAACCAAAATAGAGTAAACCAAATTCGGTGCGTTGATACATATCTGAATTTTAATCCGGAAATTTGCAAATTCAGCGCGTAAACATAATACTAGAGGTGTAAAATAAGTGAAAAATTATTGACGTTTGCTATTTTTGATATGACCGATAAAAATATGACAACGACAATTATTTCCGTTTTGTTTTCTGTCAAAATCAATGCGTGAATAAGAATAGTGTAAAATTGTTCAACGCAACAACGGACGAGCGCACGTTGTCACCACACGCTGTTGACATTTATTGTTATTTATTTATTTTAGTTGTGTATCGTGAAATAATATGTGTATATTATGTTTCACAAATGGCGTGTTTTAGAATCTAGTGATGATAATTATTCGTTATGTATACGTAACGAATTATCATCGTCGCCGGTGCCAGATGCCGTAGGACCTTTGCGTCCGTTTAAAAGGATTTGATTCTCCGCTGGGGGTGAGAGAAAAAGAGAGACCAGAGCAAACGAAGACAAACGGAAAAGCAAATAATAATAGTAATAATCATGGCGACGTACATATATTACGCGTACAGACAGACGTATTCGTGTGGTATATAATATTACATACAGTATGATCATTTTCGCCGTTGAAAATCAAACAAGTATTGCAATCGATTCGTGTTTTTTTTTTTAAATACTAGATTTCGCAAAAATCGGTACTAGATGAAAATTGAGTACGTTAAAACGAAAAAAAATTTAATTTTAAGTATACTACTCGTTATTAACTGGACTAGAGAGTTTTGATCAACAGCTGCAATAATTATGTTCTTAAAAATTGATTTTTTGGTGGTAGTTGATTCTCTTGCTTTAATCGAGCGTTTATTTTTTAAACCGAATGCTAGGCTTGTAACCGCAGTATAGTAATTCAATTTTGTTAAATACCTATAGTTAATTCATAGGAACTAGATAGGATTTTTTAGAAAACGCGTATTTAAACATATTTCAAGTTGGTTAGTTTCCATTTTTTTTACTGTTTTGTTAGTACGCGTGGTTTAAATATCGCATAAAAAACCACACGCGGTACTATAAGTATATAAGTTTAAAATACAAACAGTTCGATACGGAGATACAATATTAATCGAGGAACGTACTTTGATTTGGAAAAGTAAAGTAATCTCCGACGTTCTTGTTGTCGTGCTGACATTTCGAAAAAACCACCCCGTACATGCGTTCAGTACCGTTCGTTCGTTTTTTTTTACGAATGTCCAAATTCGAAATCGTATGCACCCCCATGCGGGGGATCGCGCGCGCGAAACAGGATTATTATTATTATTATCGGTAGCGACGACTGCTGCGTGTTGTAGAGCCCTTTGAACTTGGGATAAAAAAATAAAAAAAAGCATCCCCTAGCATCGCCCGTGTGTATAGTAGTCGGATTTTCGTTTTTTATTTCTCGTCCGTTCAACCGTAAACGCGCCGTTCGTCGTCAGTCCCACTGCGAATGCGTGTATATCGATTCGTTTCCTTTGCAATTAGCGCTACAAAATATTTCGACCTGACGGTAAAAAAATAACAGTAATAATCATATAATAACAACGAACTCCGTTTGACACGATTGATTGTCACACGCGTAACCAGCTTTGGCCATATATAATGCGCGATGCACCACCATCACATATGATAAAAAAAAAAAAAATGTTCGTTTTTGAACGTAAACTGCCAAACCGATTTTTCAACTGCACAGACTACTATTAAACGTCTGAATGTAATCACGTATAATATGCTACATAATGCGTTTGTATGATGAGGTGCGTACATTTTTAATTTTAAGGCGTGTATCGCCATATTGACACGACGTCCGAATTCGTTTACCCGTTTTCTTAATTTTTCCCATAAATTTATCATACGTTTACGACTATAATATATTACCGCTAAAATGTACTCCATTTATTCGAAACTCTTATCGACATTTTCAGCAGTTGAAATGGCACAAGTTGTATAAAATAAATGTGACATACGCATAATATCAGATTAAAAAAGTATACCGACTCGAGTGGAACACTCTAGTTTGGTCTTGGAACCGATAGGAAAACGTACGGTGTTGTAACGTATATAGTTCATCTGGTTCTACTTGCCTATCTCTGTAGCTGAGGTATCGTGAATATAAATACCGGAATAACCGTACTAAAATAACCCAAACATAAACTTTAAATTAAACCTAAAAAAAAAAACAGCAAGGTAAAATAAACATGAGTCATGGTTTCTAAAAATATATTTTCATTAGCGTTGACATTTTTGTACATAAAATCGTCATGACTAATAAATTTCAGACTCAAAATTCGCTTCAACGTTAGTATAAATGTATAAGATTTACAACATAACCGTTATGAAATTGAAAAGTATACTATCTAAAACCGGAACTATTTTTTACAACAATTATATTATTTAATGCAAATTTATCGCGACATCATTATTTTATTATGCTTTCGTATGCACTATATGCATAATATATTCTATAAAATTATATCGGATGCCAAAAATGACCAGGAAAGGAATAAGAAACATTTTTTTTTATCTGGGGAGACGCGAACTCCCTGCGCTCCCAGTGTGTAAACACGTCGCTGATAATGTAATAAAATCGTACACGTGCCCGGTCGACGTAGAAAATCTGATCTCAATGCGCCGAAAGATCGTGTGAACCTCGCACATTTGTCGTGGTGGAGCCCTAACTGCGACGACGAATAAACAATGTTTCTCAACGGTGACGCCTGCGTTTCGTTTTTGTCAAGCAGCATGAAGAAGGGTAGGAGAAGTGAGGATTCAACCCTCCCCGACGATATTGCTACGAAAGGAAAGAGGAAATTTCCCGTTCACGTTATAGTATTAATGTTATAATAATATATTTATATTTTATTTTATAATCATCCCCCTGAAATATTTTTTTTTCGCGTGTATGTTACCGTTTTCGTCAAAATGTACAAAACAGGTACAAAACTCGAAACTTATTTTCATAATATTTTCGTATACTTTTAAATAAAGTGACGTATCCAGGATTTTTTGGTCGGGGCATTTGGGGGATTAGTGCAAAACTCTATGGATTCACCCAATTACAGAAAATAAAAGAGTAAACGGGTATTAGTCATTATGCATTCTACGTCTCCCAAAAAAAAAAAAAAAACAAAAATAAATAAATGCTAATTTATGACCGGCGGAGGCGGTTTGAGGTCCTGACAACTAATAATACAGACTTTCGTAGTATACTGTTCTAAATTAATCCGTGATAAAATAAAATCTTCACCTTTTTTGAAGTCGCAGTTCAAACACGAATACAAGAAAGTCAATGAATATTTTTTTAGCACGGATAACATAATAACACATGCATAAGACTACGGAGAAAACCTAATTTTTTATAACAGCTGGTACACCAAATTTTTTATCAATATTTTTAAAATACATAACTGTGTAAATAACGGTGAACTAGATTGTTTTATAATACTTTGTTTCGGCCAACGTACCTACTGATAAGTACTAAAAAAAAAATTAAAGATTACTGTTTTGGAAGGTTTTGCATTAACTTTGAAAGCAACGATTACAATTTTGTTTAAAAAATTACCGATTTTGCAGGTTGACTGGTGAGGTATTATATTAGGCAAATATTCAAAATCATAACTATTCGATTTTTAGTTACGAATGCATTTTACTCTTTCTAAATATATGGCGTCTGAAAATTTCACGTAATTTGAACTTGCTAAGTAACTTTTTTTTACTAGAAATTTCGACCTTTTAAATTTTGGCTCGTATGATTTAAAAAATAAGTGAAATTTCAAATAAACTCTTAAATTAGAGTACCATAATATCTCCGTTCCAAAACCCAATTATCCCTGTCTTCGAAAGAATTATATATTCCATAATACGTTGAATTATTCAGTAACGGTCTTGCAAATTAAAAATCGGCATCGCCATTTTTACACAATGCGTTGTGGTCAGAGCCCCTTGAACCCATAAACGAATACGTTAACACTAAACAAAACTTTACGAGTCTTGTTTGAATCGTTACTTTACTTATGCAGATGACGTTGTGCCGGTTTGGCAAATTAAAAAAAAGAATACGGTTTAACAGTGAAACATACGATTGTAGTGAATTGTATTGATCGAAAATGCTTTATTCGGTTTTTCGAGGCATTTATTCTTCCCCTCGCGCAGCACATAAAACACGACAGATATTTGATTGCATCGTACTCGCAATGATATAATAGTTGACATAATATAGGTACAAAAAGGTACGCACACGGGCGCGCAAACTCGTAGTTATATAATATTATTGGCCGTGTCATATGGAGCCTGTACAATATACTCCTCAAAACGACCGGGTAATCACTTATCGCGTACATCTCCGGGATGACAAACCACGTATCGAAAAAAATAAAAACCAAATAATAATAATAATGAAGTCGACCATAATAATATTATAGGCAACCGAGTGTAACGCAAAAAAGGGTCCGCAGGTGATGCGCGCGGGACCGCCGATCGCTATGAATTGATAATGGGTCACGATCAACTACAGATATTGTGGCGTACAGGGCGTTGATCAACGTTTAAAAGGTTTTATCTAGGTAAATGTGTACGGTAGGGTCCATTGGGGATCATCAGAAAATCCCTCCTCCACACGGTCCTGCAAGTCATCAGGTATAGTATATACATTATACGAGGCAATCTTCTCCCGACACACATTTAATGTGTCGAAAAAATAAAACTTAGTGTTTTATGTACAGTTTTTATCTGAGCCTAAAAAATGGGTCACTAACCTCAGTGGCGTATTTTAGGGTGGCGTTTCCCGAGAGCCTAATTTTTTTTGTTCAAACCTCGTGGTTAACAACGTGGTTAACAATTGATGATAAATTGCGTTGCGATTTACGTTTTAAAGTTAGTATAATATAATATACACGAGTCTATCACTTTTTATGAAATTCGCGCATTATCGTCTACAGGTACGTTTGTGCGATTGGTTGGCCGCGGGGCCGTTGGAAAACCCCTATTCAAAATCACCTTTCCCCAGTGCCACAACTTAACTTCACGGGGCTCCGGACGATGGCAATTTTTTAAAAAAACTTTGTCAAAACGTTCGACGAGAGATCAGAAAGCATCGACGAAGGGTTTCGGCTGTCCATGTGGATTTTGCGGCATCGCCCCAAGAGATGAACTCTCGAACACGCCACTGACCGTCGTCGGGCCCAGATTTTCTCTTCGCGGGCCCTGAATGTATGGCCAGGCACAAAACGCGTGTTATCGGATATAGGGACTCGGATTTTATAGCATATTTTGATTGACTTTAAATGTAGCAGAGTATGATAAATCCGTTTTATTCGCCCTAATTTTGAATTTGTTTTTTTTTTTGCATATCGTGCTTAATGTTATATAAAAGTGCTTTTCGAGACGAACTCCGCGACGAGCGAAAATGATTAATACCCGCAAGTGCTTAAACATCGCGCACATATTTTAATAACATTGCCAGTAGAATAATCGCACTTTATTTTGTAATTTTTCACGCGTATTTTTATGCTTACAAGTGCGTATAATACTACTAGTTATTACGATATTTTATTAGCGATACAAGTTCCCCGGGATAGTCCGAATTTTATTTCGTGCGCCACGCGGTCGTTTTATCGGATCGCGGCGTATATCGATGTCGGCCCCGCGCCCGCGATACGCGAGCAGTGCTAGACGCGTAACGGGATTAACCCCTGGCGAACGGGGGGCGCGACGACGACTGCGACTACGCTGACGACGACGACAACGACAACGACCGTTTGACCCTCCGGCGAACACTGCAACGACGAGAGCATACGCGCGCCGCCGTGTAATCCCATTGTACACGTTATTATTATATTATTTTATACTATACACGCTGCACCCATCGTTTGACATATTATAATATTGTAATGACGACGTACACGTCACCGGACGTTTATAAACTGGTAAGCCAAATAACATGTGTCGCTCACCACTGTGTATTATTGTACATATATTTGTTATCCCCTGCCCAAAAAAAAAAGTCAGCCTGTAATAGTAATTTTGTGGCCAAGTCCGCTATATTTCTTCTTTAGTTCACAACCGTGTACTACACCTACTTTGTGATTTATGATGTTGATGATCCTACTGAATATGGCTCGGCGGTACGGGACCGACCCACCGCGGATGGTTGTAAGCAACACGAACGTGTCCGGCGCAAACTTCCATAAAGTTTCGATATTAACTCGCCCTTTCTTCGTTTTCTAATATAATCTTTCCACCCCAGCAGCAGACCTACGTCTCTCTCATAATATCTCCCGTCTTCAAAAACTCCTTGTGCTGGTCTTGTTGACTGCCCATCCCTTTCTTGCCCCCGGGTAAATGTCTAAGCTCCCAGACAGGCGATAACTCTCATTGCTCGTCGTCGTTCCCCATACAGCCCAATCAGTTATTTAAAAAAATAATCCTCTCTCACCCGGACGATAAGGCCAATGAGTACACGCCATTCCTCCTTTAGACCTAGATCAATACACCCAATTATGTTGTTGTTACGTACCTTTTTAAACCTTTGAGTTTAGTTATCTCGGGGGTAGCGCCCGTTATTATTGTTTGATGCGAGTGAGTGAGCAAGTAACAAAAAATAAAAACTTTGAGAACCCCGTCGCGAAACGGCTTACTGTAAGAAGTTCAAATTCGACAGTGTCCTGACCTACCATTTAGGCGTAATCGGAGCGCAAAATTTCGATGGCTTCAAGAGAAAGCCGAGACACGCGAGGGTTAGAGAAACCGGGTGCAGAATTGGTTTGTGTATATTATACTCTCGCATTGCTGCTGTTTCGGCGCCAATTTTAAAATAGGCACCCGCGCCCTGCTAATTTTACATTGACCATAACTAGTCTTATTGTCTTTACCCATACACTATACTACAAACTATTGCTAGAAAACTTCTCAAATCACTTGTCTCAGCGGTCACCCCTATTAAACTAACGCCTCTAAAATTTTAGCGCCCTCTGATAAGTGTCACGCCTCCTTTAAGTCTCTGTACAGGACAATCGCGTCTCGAAAAAAAATATACAAAAAAAAAAAACAGCATCGTAATATAATATACTAAATAGAAAACAAAAATAGTCACGAGTTAAAGTCTTTAATCACACCCATCAAGAAATTTCAATTAATAAAACGTGTTCAACATTTTTCTTATAATTATTCTCAGTTCACTCCTGTACTCAACAATTAATCGAAAATATACCGATAATCAATACTTACGCTTCTGGTCGAGTAAGTCAATACGATTTTATAGTTTGTTCATTTAAATTTATTTTCATAGCCCTATATAATTGGGAAATTTCAAAACCGGTTTGATAGCGATTCATTCAATCGGTAAAACAATGTTTTTCCGTACCTGTTATAGCATGATGCACATTAAAGTGATGCACATTGTTACTGAAATACGCGTAAATACAATACACCAGCAACATTGTTGTCGGCAACTATCAATAGTTTTCTGTGTAGGGATTTTGAATGGTGGGCGAGGAGCAGCGCAATGGTCACTCGATTGTGATTTTTATATTTTTTATTTTCAGTTTTTTTTACCATTTTTTTTTTTTTCACTTCTTTTTCTTTTTCATTGTGTTTTCAGTTGATTTATGGTGTTCAAGCTGTAATAATATTTCGAAGAAAAAATTGGTCTCGCACGTCACGCTGTTCAAACGCGCTTACAACAAAAACAAAATCGCGAGTGTGAGAACGGGTGGTATGGACAATCGCGGCGTGTGGTCGAGCGCCATTGAATCGTATTTTCTTTTTTAGCGCCGAAAGAACCCATGTACGTATAGGTACGTGTAACATGAAAAATTCCCGGC
>CM029360.1:7858092-7903510 GCA_017140985.1 Hormaphis cornu | reverse complement strand
ATATTTTCCAGAAAACGTTTACACAATACATACAAATCTCTGATTCGACTGTAGAAGGAAAATTATTGGCCCTGGACGTAGGATTGATGTACCGTACTGAGATATCGCGTACGAGGCCGTGTGTTTGTCGGGTCCGCGGCGTGCGTTTCTTGATTTTAGGTCCGGTCGAATGTTCCCCAGGGCATCCATCGGTTCGCAGGGGGTGGCAATAAAAACACCGTACGTCGGTGGTCTGTCGCAGTTCATGTAATATAATAACGATGACATTAGATAACGCGAGCGATTTTCACGTATTTCAATTACAATTCAGCGTGCAGCGGATCGGAGAGAGAGAGGTCTATGCGCGCACAGGGTGTCGGCCTTTTGTGGACTCTAAAAAAAAAAAAAATGATATCCAAAAAGTACCCCCGACGATTTAACGTTAACGTGTTTGCAGTCGTCGGGATAGGCAAAATCAAATGGACTTCAACGATTTAAGTACGATTCGTAGAATTTCGAAATCGTATCTATACATACCTACCTATATTTCACGACAGCAGTTAGCTGTTTCGCGAGGGCGTCGATTTTCAGTCTTGAAACTATTATCAATACTAACAACATGTTTGTCTACGTGTGGAATATATTAAAAAAAACTGTCGTTTTGTTTACTACGCAGTTTACAAAAAGGTGTCACACACAATATTTTTTTTTCGTCACACATGTTTTCGGCCACAGACCCTTCGAAGATCGTCATGATATTATGTAATTAAAACGGATTTTACGCCGCTAAACTTCCGAGCGATCGAGTACTAATCGTTTCAAATTTTTAACAAAACGTCTGTCCGTCATTCCTTTTAAACAGCTCGAAACAGCGACCGACTCGAAAATCGCGACAGATCGCTATACACTTTTTCAAAAATATTCACACTTTCCTCAAATTTACCGAACGGGTTTTCACTTGGATTGTTCTTTTAAGGGCCCAACCGTATTCCGGCACACCCTGTGACAGACGTCCGAGCACGTATACGCGGCCACCTCGGACGAGTTGAAAAAGAGGGTGACAGAGTAATTTGTATTCCCAAATGACTATAATATATCCGACGTAGGTACACTACCGTGTTTATTGGTACTAACAATAGTGCGTCGGTTGACCCAGGAAAACTATATCATTACGTTCGTTACAATAATATATATATACGTTGGATCCTATCTAGGCCCTGCTGTCTGCGCTCTTTCGTTTCGCCGTAAGATCAGTAATCATAACGTATCGACAAAAATGTGTCTCGTGACTTTTATTCGACTTATCGTTTTTTAAACGAGGACAAGAGCCGTAAGTATTATGTTCGTGTACATTATCGTCCGAAATATTGGCACCGGGTTAATGGGGCGCGCAACTTCGGTAAGTGGTAAAATTGTGTAGGCAAACATATTATCACAATTAATCCCTGCACATCCCCAACACACGCGTTACAAAACCTAACACGTTTTAGCACGACTTTACCCCTTATTGCTTTCATACCGATATAATAATCACAATAGTGCCAAGACATCTGATTCTAACTGCAGGTTAGGTTAGGTTCTAACTAAAACTAATCGATTTTAGACATTTATGATTTTATTGAGAGCATCGATTTATTTTCTGTCGCGCGAGTGAATCATAGGAACAATACCGGTCGTTGATTTGACGATGCCGCCATAAGGATTCTGAAGACCGATTTGAATTCGATGTACACCCATGACGTCTAAACGCTTTGTTTGGATTTCGCGCATTCTTTTATTTCTCGTCTTAAGTTTTTGAAAAACTGAACATCAGAATTTCTCATTTTTTAGTTTTATTTTTAAAAATGTCGAGGATCAGTGACAGTCACGTTGACTCGTTTCGGCCAGAGTGTATGTCCGGGTACTCTGCCGCGGCAGGACCGGCTCCGGGACGTGTGGGTCCCTCTAGAAAAAAAAAAAAAAAACACAGAAAAATAACTATTTTTTCTTTTAACGCGGATAAATGTTTTTAGGGTTTGGGGTCAACCTGAAAAATCGTCCCGCAAGAATCTTCACGCAAATAGTGCATGGCAACCATAGTAACCATGGTAACTGGTTATTTACATCGTGACACCATTTTATGGGTATGGAAGTATGTATACATAGATTTGCATACTCGTACATATAATACATCAACCCATTTGGCCCGTTTGGCTCATAATAGCACAAACTCATTAATTAATTTATACGAGCTTTAAATAAACAATATACATAATTAAATACTAAATTACATACCTTACCGTTAGTCGAGGTACGCCTCCCAAACATCATAATTGTCGACATATCGGCCGCGTCGTGTCTTCAGATACATTGACATTTGTTTTATTCGATTATACGAATATAACGCATCATGTTGTGCGTCAATCCGTGATTTGTCGTTTTTCCACAGAGCGCACAGAGAAAAATGTACGTACATTATGGTTTTTTGTTGTAGATTAACCAAAAAAAATAAATGTGTCGGGATCAGTCTAGGTCTCGTGGGTAGTTTGATGGAGTAGCGATTAAGCTTTAGGTGGGTCTCTAGTTTAGACTGCCTTCGAAAATACGATTTTGAGCGAGCTCAGTTGTCTAGTATAACCGTCGTGGTAAAAACAGATTTAACAATAAATACTCTAGTCAAATCTGTCCTATTTTGGTATTGTGTAAAAGTTTCAGCTCGGTCCAATCTTTATTTCGGATGTTATGATCACCAAAATCGACGTGTAAAAAACACGTTTTCCGTGATTATTTGCGCCTCCCGTAATTTTAAAGTTCCGTAACCCCCTAAAAAACGGGTCGAAATCGACTGAAATCTCGGCGGAACACTCGCAACACCGTTCTAGGTGACGAATTTCCTAAGTCGATCGGAGCAATTCGAAAAATTGTTTTTTTTTTGTACTCCTCAGAACTTCGAAAACAATCGTAATCTCAAAAAACGCTTCAAATTGAGGTACCACGTCCATTATCTATCTGCACGTCCAAATCGGCGCAGTTTTTCTATGGGGAAAAAAAAAAACATTATTGTAAAACCGAACGCTAACGCTCAGAATCTAAAATGACGGTGTAAAAATTGCGTAAAAAAAAATTTTCCCGAACACCGTGAGCGAACCGTATAACACATATCTCTGGAGCCCGTGCCGCAGCGCTTACGCCGTTTGCGTGGGAACGCGCGCGTTTTCTCCCGGCGTCGGCGCGTCTCCGCGGGCGATCTGTCGAGCCGCGTGCGACGGTCGCGGTCGTCCCGTTCCTCCTGGAGATCATTCCGGTCCGCCGACGATCCGCGCGACACGGCTCCCGGCACGGTCGTCGAGTACGACGCCGGCACACGGAACAAAAAAAAATAAAGTAACAAAATAAAATAGACTTTTTTTCCACCTGACCTGTTAGGTCTCTATAATATAATATACTCTCGACGCGTCCCGCACGACACGCACGCGCGACACGTGGCGGGGCCCGCTCGCGCACACGCGCGCACGTCGCGGGGGTTTTTATTCGTTTTATTTCGCCCTATGTACGAAAAAAAGCGTGGGTTTTACGTGATTTTTTTTTCCATACCGAAAAGTCGAAATATCGTAATACGCGCGGTATTATTGTTACAGTCGTCGTATTTATATAAATACGCACAATATATTTCGCCAATGCACCGCCGCGGGGGCGACCTATTGTGACGTTATTACGTCCGCGTCGTCGGCAAAAACGTACGATGTGTTGCAGGGAGTTTTTTCTCCTCTTCCGAAGTGGTCAACTCGACGTGGCGCGCGCGTGTTTAGGGATTTTTAAATAGGATTTAAATTAAATTGTACACGGCGTTCGTGTAAACAACTATATATAATGTACAATACACGTTTATAGTGTTCTATAACACCGTTCGATAATACCTGTATGATGCACGCGCGTTACGAGTTACGACGCGCACCGACTCAAACAGTGTAATACGCGAGCACTGTAATATCTGCTCAAAAATGTTGTGTAAAATACAGCTCGTGCAGTTGAAATTAGTCTTAAGTTCGATTACTGTTCGAAAATATAGGTGTACCCACCATCCGTTTTTCGCCACTCTGTACGAGATCGTGGAAAAAAATTCGTTCCGCGGGACCCCCCCACCCAATAGGCGGCAGGGATTATTTTAACTCGTTAATTGAATCGATTGAAAACGTTAAGAGTCGATTTTTAAAATTTATAAAATTACAAGTTAAAGCTAACGAAAAAATTAACCTGTAACTAATTGGTTTTCGCACGGCATACGTAAATTATACACAACTATTTAATAGTATGGTGGTACCTAGCGCGGACAGTTTCGAAAAAAAATTCTCATTCTTCTTACTGATAATAACTATTACCGATCAACTTAACGCGTTAAATTTAATAACAATTATTTTTATCGAGTCGACAAAAAACAAGTTAACGAGTTATTTCGCTTGGTTTGAGTTGAGCGACTCGTCAACTATCAACGTATATTGTACAATACGTTTTCCGAAAATTGTCCTTGTGTAAATCTGTGTTTTATTTTCGCGGTGAAACGTTTTTAACATTTTTGTGGGACGTTAGAGAGGTAAATCTTTTAAACACGTCGTTGAATTTTCACGTTTCGGGCTTTCGCATAATATTACGGTTTGTGCGAACAGATAAACGTCGCAAAACACGCTGTGAAAATACGCGATCAAACGGATGCGTTTTGACGGACATAACACGGTGGCTCGTGTTTTGAAAACTTCCCAAAGATTTATCGCGCCCGCGCCGGTTTAAAATCATCATTTACATTTGTTTTTGGTATACGTACAAAACGAAATCGCGGACGATCGATGTCCGTGTAAGAAGACCTCTTTACAGCAACTGTAAGTACCTGTCGTATGGATTTATCTTTGTACACATATTATCTACTTATTCTCCTTGCATATAGGTACGTCCTACACGGTTCATGTATATGCGCCAGGTTTGATTGTGAAGTCGTCAGTTACCAAATTTTTTTTTTCCTCGTTTCCTCTCTGTTTTTGTTTGTATAACACAATCTATATTGTATACTTGCTATATTATGTAGACGGTAGAAGAACACACATACGCGTGCTTGTATACACACACACACATTGTACACACGTATACACTACGGCAGACGAGAAAGCACGTATAAAGTTTCGTAGGTACCGCGCGTTCGGTGAAAAGGGGAGATAGAATTGTACAAGGGCTGCAGGAAGAAGGGGCGCACGACCCCGAGTTTGTGATGTCGACAATCCCGTATTCCGAGCAAATCGCACGGCAAATTGAATCAACCCGCTCTGGGAAATCCGCCGAGTTGCTCGGTCGACTGGAAAAGGCGTGAACTAAATGCTGACGAAGCTTTCTGCGATACACACACACACGCGCGTGCGTCCGTTTGCGGGGGTGACCTGGAATCGTATTTCCAAAACGTCGCGCGCGGAAAACGCGATTCGTGTCGTACAACGTATAGTATATACTGTGGTGTGTGTGTGTATACGAGTTATGCCGCGGTGGTTAGGAGAACGGTGGTGAAATGATGCACAGTAGTTATAAACGTGTTACGAGTAATTTTTATGTCCTGCTGGATTTTTCACGATATATACATGTGTATAGAGTTTTAATTTTCGCGTTAAATAGCACACGTAAATCGGTGTTTTGGAACAGCGGCTGAACAGAAATGTGTATATCAAATTTCGTTTAGTTAGACACCTTTTGTCTGTTGTGCGATCTTCGAATTTGTTTGGCTAGCGACGAGAATAGATTGGCGATTAGGTATATTTTGCAATGTAACGCGTCGCGGCGCGTGTTTTATTAATCAAAATACAAATTTGATTTCGTGCGCACGTAAAAAACTGTACGATTTTCGTTCGGTTCGCACTACAGCTGCAGAACTCAACAAATATGTCGCGTATTTTATGTACCCACTAAATTAATGTAAAAAAAAATTTGGGGAACGTTTTGAACGAGTAGGACTCATCATTACGGTTTTTATGATTTCCGCAGTTTACTGTTTCCTTAAAAAATACACGACATTCATTATACTTCGATAGACATTATTTTTTTAAATTTTCTATCAAGAAAAAAAAACTTTTTCTTATCCTAGAGATCACCTACAAACCATACAAATACTCGTGTTAACTTAAAATTCACGTGTTATGATATGCGTATAAGTCTGCCGGAAATTCATCGTAGAAACGTTGATTTGATTTCCGTGAAATGAACTTTAAACGTCCCGATTACCAAATGCCGATTTCGTCATATTCATTATGTATATCGTACGTATGTCAGCATCACTGTGCATCCGAAAATTCGATTGAAAATTACATTATGTTCTGTCAGTGGTATACAGGAAAAAAAGTATCTAAGAGGGATCTGACTACAGAGTCGCTGTTCAGCTGGGAATACAAAAAGAAACAACAAATATCTGAAACGTTTTGCCTCGTACGTTATTGCATCTAAAGATATATCGTTTTCGACAAATGCCCCCATTGGGTAAAATAATTATTATACGGATATTTTTATTGCGTACGTTACGAAAGTGGTAGACTTAGGTTTTTTTTTTAAAAGGAAACATGATTTCACGTCATGAGACACGGTTGAATTTCAGTTTTAAAATGTCCGTACACATTTATTGCGTTTTCGAGTAAAAGTTATCAACACCGCGGTTATAGTGATTATGGTATTTGTGTTTACAGCTTCTAAATGTTATGTTTTGTTTATAGTACATCATCGTCTTGAGTCTTCGAAACATTTACAATAGTCAAACAGTTTCATTGAACAATAGATGTACTGTTGTGTTAGACTCGTATTACTGTTTTATGTTTTTTGTTTTGTACGATCATTTCATAAGTAATCGAGCCAACTCCGAGAGTGCACGGACGCAAATGAAATGTATCACACAACTATGCACAATAATAGAGTTGAAACTGTTACAGTTGTACTTCCGAAAATTTAATAATATTCAAACAGCGAGCCGAATCCGCAAACTCTTGTTCTCAAGTACGTCGACGCGCAGTTTGAAAACAAAACGTATAACGTTTTCGACTTTATGAATTTTCATCTCGACATAGTGACGGTACCCGATAACCATCATCAGAAATAATGTATTTCGTAATCGTTTTCCATCATACGCAAAGTGCAACACTTAAAATTACCGTAATAATACAATGTTATAATTGAATATTGTTATCACTCTTGTGCGTTGTACCTGGTAACTGAAAAAATACGCGATTATACGTCGTACCTATATATATATATTATGCCGATGACAATAACGTACTTTTTGTCCGTTTGACTTTCCGTATTGTCCGGCACTTTTGCGCGAAAAGATCAGTCTTACAAAAAAAAAAAACACCACGTTTTTTTCGTCCGACCAAAAAATTGTCAATTTTACGAAACGTCGTTCACATACGTTTCGTAATAAGTTTGACCGGTGTACCGGCTGCAGTGCAGGGCGAGGAAAATCCGATGGTAGAATGTCTTTCGAATTCGAAATGTGACAAATCACATAAAGTGTGAGCGCGATCGTAGGTAAACAAACGGTGTTTTCGTAAATGATTCGGAGGTTTACAAGTCGATCACGCGCGGCGCGTCTGCCTCCCCCGGGGCCGCAGCTACACATTATATAGGCTGCACACGTATATACACCTATATAATCGTGTGCATCGACACATTTAACGGGGCTATTCACTGTTCGATGACAAGTAGTACGACGAGAAAGGGTGTGGGGACGGACTTTATATCATTATATTATTTATATTTCACATTATTATACCATTATTATTCCACGTGCGTTTAAAATAATGTGCGCTGCACGAGTGAACGAACATGTTACTTTACACTGGGCCGCGCGGATGCGTTTTTCACGAAGTACATACACCGAAACCCGGAAAATACCGCGACCCGATGTGATTTCATACCGATCCATCCGCTGTATACCTACGAAACACGGGACCGGTCTTTGTTTTCTTTCTTATTCGACCTGCAGTGCCGGCCGTAACGACAGTCCTCCGATGATTCGTGTTGTCGATCTAGGGATCACCTTTGATCGGTCTCTAAAATCCACGTATCTTCTTGGGTTTGTTCGGTCTGTCCTGGAGTATGGTTTGGTTATTTGGGCAGGCAAAACTTGATGGCATCTGGAAAAAGTTCAGCGCGAATTTTTCAAACTTGCTGCCTTTCACATCGAATGCGTACTCCTTGTGTTCAATTGTTTTGTTTTCGGCATGTGAAACAAACTGCAGGTATATATTGTACATATGATATCTATAAAAAAAAAAAAATAGTTATTTTGACATTTCGTACACTGAACCAATTGTATGACCCGTGGTTTCCTGGAGCCACCTCTGGTATAGTGTGCCTATGACGTACAGGTTATTGTTTTTTTCCCCTTTGGTCGAATACACGCGACGACAGTGCAGGCAATAATCAATAATTCTTGGTGTATTACTGCAATAAAAATCTGTACATAATATGCACATCTGTAATACACGTGCGCGTGTTGCGGAGATATAATCTATACGCGGGGGTAGTGAGCCTTCCTGTCCGATTCAAAAAAATAATTTTTGCCGTTCAATTACGAACGGAATGTATACGTAGGTATATATATATATACTGCGGTGGCACGCGTATGTTATAATAAATGTATATACTGCGTTTACTTTAAATAGCAGGCGGATAATAAAAAAACATACGGTTTTTGTCCGAGAATCCAAATGATACGGACAGTTTTTCAAAATTCGTTGCGCATTAGGGTTTTCAAAATTCCATAAACCGTTTCGTTTCGGTTTTTTCGTTCGAACGCCGCGGGCGTACCCGCGGGAGCTTAAAGGGCCCCTTTTAGTGGGCTTCTAAGAAAAAAAAAAAGTCAAAAGATTATTTAGCGCGTGACTCTGTTAAACATCGTGTGTGCATTTTACAGAGTTAAAAACTCGTACGTTACGGCTGTCACTGGCTTACGTCAATTATCGTACTTATCGTTTATACTTAGCAATGAGGAACGGGGGTGTTTTTTTTCTTCCGATTTGCGAAATCTTCAATCACCTTCAAAGTCCAGTTTTCGAAGGAGACACCACTTTCTGTAGGCGTGCACATTGTCGACAGTACATCTGGTGAGCGGCCGCAACACGCATCATGCGGTCGTTCGCGGTACGTTTTGTTGGCCGAGAGCGCTTCCCCCCACTACGGTAGCTCGTAAAAAAGACCGGGACCGCAACCCCCTTGTTTGCATGACCGCGTTCGATCGAATTCGTCCCGCAACAGTCTAGTTAACCAACATCCCAATGACCGATAAATCGCGTAACGCGTGGGCCGGTCTGCATTTTTTCGCAGCGAGACACGCGACGCCTCCGAGTCGGGCCAACATTTAGGTAAAAGAAAAAACCCCAAAACTCAAAAGACCCGATATGGGGTACAGAGGTATATGATATTATTGCTCGCGTTCACGGTCGGATGTGAAAACACAATGATGCGAAAACGGCGAATGGCGACGGGGAAAAAAAAAAAAATTACGAGAAAAAAAATTCAATATAAAATAAAAAACGCCGGTGTAATAACGTTATTATTTCGTTTGCGTCCGGTCGCCGAGGACGACGAGTGGGGGGGGGAAGAGAAGAGCGGCTGTATTGTAATGTATAATTATTATTATCGTCGTCGTCGCCGCGCATTATTTCTACCGCCGGATCCCCGCCGTTTGGGCGGCGCCGCCATGGGCGTGGTGTACCGCGCCCCGCCCCGTCCAATCGTCGGCCGCGCCGTTTACTCCCATCGCTCGCCGCAGAATCCGCGGTCCGCGGTCACGTCTCGCGCGCGCCCGCACCGCGCCGCAGTCAGGATCGGTCCGCGGCGAACGGCCCACACACACACACCGGCGCGGCGGCGGCAGCGTGCGCTCTTGTTGTATTGTACACCGCCGTCTATGAAAAACTGCAACACACGATACGTACGACTGATTCGAAAAATTTAAAGTATTTTTTTGTAATTTTAAAAATATCTCGCGTTTTTTCATCGCGGCGCGCTGAAAAATGCGCTCTCGAGAACCGCGTTTTTGAACCGCGTGCCCGGCTGCAGCAGACGTCACTGCGCGATAATACACGTCGTATTTGACCTGAGGGCGTATCGATCTGAGGGCGCACTATGATCCAAGAAAACCGTTTCGAGACGTACGGCCTGCCAGCGTCCTTCATAAAAAACATAAAGGTAAGTGATATTTTTAATCGATACGCGCAAATCGATTCCTGTGTGTTACGTACACAATACATAATATAGGAATTGGCGGGAGCTGACTGCGACGCGGGGCGCCAAAACAAAATGTGGCCGCCAAAACAAAATGTGGGCGCCCCCCGGGCCTTAGCCCTTGATTTGTATGTTTCGGGCTTCGGTGTACTGTATGATTTAGGCTCCAGGTTTTTAGTACGGGTCGTATGTCTGTGCAGAAGGCCCACGAATTGTTTCGCATCCCAGGCCTAACTCGTCGTCGGTCCGATTACGGAACGTCAGAAAAATAACTGCCGCCATCGGCCGATCGCTGTGAGGGTTGTTGCCCCACGAAAGCTGTTTAATTATCATTTCTGTCGAGTAAAACGTGTTTTTTAATAGCGATTTCAAACGATAAAATATTAAAAAAAAAAAAAATGAATAGAGAATAGTACTTTATCAGTCGCAGGATAAAGTTGTAGAATATTTCTCTATTATTATATTATGACGGGGATCATCTTTTTTTGATCTTTACCGAAATGTCTAATTTTATACCTCGCATTCTTATCAACAAATGAAACGCGCTATTATAACTTTTACATCTCTACTATTTAGTACACTGCACTTATGATCTTGTCGATGTCCGTTAATGAATTTGCCTAAAAAGTGACTACAAAATATATAGTTTATTTGTGAATGACATTGCGATGCCGTGCACAAAGTGTTGTAATAGTATTTTTTATAAGCAGTTAAATTTTTATTTCATAAAGATATGAATTACGATTACTGCAACGACAAATATAGGCGCCTATCTAAATAATGCATTTCCACTAAATAATATTAATTTGGCGAACGTAAAATTAGTCGTCGAGCGTTAACGTTATTGGTTCAAATGGCGCGATAAATGAAAACTAAATTACAATTAACAAAAGTATTGAACTTATTTGAACTTAAGTTACAACAATTATCAGTAATTCGTGTTGCGAATATGTACATTAGGACAACAACCAGGAAAACGCGTGATGTGTTATACCTATACTTATAATTTGCTTGTAAAATATACATACATTTATAAATCGTATAATTTGAGAATGATAAAAAAATTGAACGTGTTTTACGTTTATAATTGTAAGTTAAATATTGGAGAGTGATTGTGCGAGAATGTTTTATACTGCAAGCATTTGCATTATGACGATTTGTGAGGTTATATTCTATTTATAGGTTATATTCTTTTGTGACGTTATAATTCTAATACATTCAAAGTCTTCATAAGTTCTTTTAATATTTACATTAGAAGACTATTTTTTTTTTAAATTTAATCCCAATCAATATTTATGAATTCAATAAAACAATCAAGGAACAAATACATACCTAATATAACCCCAGATTTTCGACGGTCTAAAATGTTACCGCCACTATCCTAACTGAGTTAATATTTTGTTATTTATCTCGACATAATATCTATATATGTGTAGGTATGGTCACTATTTTATTTTATAATTTGGCCTAACGTTTTAATGGTTGGGAAACTCAATATTGTACTCAATGCAGTCTATAATCTACATGAACTTGTTTGTACCTGCATATTCGTTAAGCTTAAGCATTAAATAAATAAAATGCAGCAGTGTTTAAATTATATCGTAGGATTATTTAATCGTCTTAGTTTTTACCTAACCTATTAGTACTTTTCACGACATAGTTTTTATGATTATTGCAGTATCGTATATAAATTTACATTATTTGACAGTCTGCATGAAATATTCTTTAATGATAGGTATATTATACTTAAATATAATACGTTATATTTGCTGAGAAATTTAATTTTCCAACATTTTGAATACAAACAGGCCAATAAGCATAATAATTAACCATTCTCGTAAATATAACAAATTTGTCCTACTGATAGTTATGAGCGAAAATTCCAATAACTAACCAATAAATTAAAATAGCTCATGATTATTACAATACTATATTTGACACTCACTTGCTGTACTTCGCATTACCAACACCATTAAATCCTAGCATTAAAGTGCAAATTAAACGATATATAGGTATCATTCAGAAAATGGTAAGTATAATTACGTTCCCGAACCAATATTAATTTTCAAACCTAATAGTTTTCGGACAAAGTAAAATCCTACGCGATGTTTTCCAAACAATGTTTTAATCAGTAAAGTTTTAAGTAACTGCACGAAATTTAAAATTATAAAATAATATTTAATGTAATTAAAGATTAAAGACGCATTATTCACGCAATACAATGAATAAGGTTATAGATGTTGGATTTTTATAAAATTTGTGTTTGTACCTACGGGCTCGTAAATTTTTAGACACGCATTAAAGGATAAACTGCATTACTATATTAGTTCATCTTGTCGGGTGTTTATCATTCTGCGAAAGAAACCGTGAATTAACTTTAAAAGATATCTAGAAAACTAGATTTTGTTTCATAACATACAAAAACATCGTTACCCATTGAAATTTAATAAGAATAACATTAAATATTTCAAAAAATATCATGTTTTGCATTTTCATACATAAACGTATATTATAGGCACGATTCGAAGTTCAAAAATTAAAAACTTTGGGGTTTTATTAATTGTTAAACTATTTTATATTTGTTGTCCTTTAAGATAGATGATCGCCAATTTCTATGTGTATTTTTTGACCCTGGGAAACTTTGTAATGCCTGGGACTAAGTCCTTAAAATAGAACTTATGTTGTTTAATATACAAAATAAATTATAAAAATGACACGGCAAGTCTCCCACGAGTCGCTGTTAAAATTTTTATTTTGATCCCATAAAAAAATCATATAAAGACGTCACTGTAGTTGAGTGCGAAAATTATATTTCTACTTTAGGTTTAACTTTAAACCTATAACTGTGTCGAACATGAGCTATTTAGTATTTGGCAAATACGGGTATACTCATGTGATTTATCTTAACTCCACTATATGTGAAAATCGTGAAGGGTTCACGAGGGCTTAACTACTTTAAAATAGTTTACTGTTTCTAGTTCGTTTTTTTTTTTTCGATGCTTACCTAAAACCATTGTATCCTGTATCTTCACTTATATTTTATAAAATATAGCATATTATAGCACGGAGGGGCAAGACAGATTAGATTAGTACCTATATATATATATATATATGAAATATGGATTTTAGAAATGATATGATAGGGGAAAGAGGTCAGGAATCAAATTTAGATACGCCACTCGTAAAAAAATTCGGTCAAATTGATCGTAACATTTATTAATAATAATACTACGCAAATGATTTTAATTGATTAAAGTTACATTAGTTTAGAGCTAGTTTAAGCTAGTTAATCAATCACATTGAAATACTGGCGTACGTATAAACACGCTAAATATAGGATTAGAATAGTTAGGTAGGTAGGTATATTTGTTACTTATTTCGCTGGACGCTATAGGTGTACGCTTAGATATTAGAGCGCCTTTATGAATTCTTTACAATGCAATTGGTAAAATACATTTTTAATGTTTCCTTTTTTACTATTGTGATGTTAAAAACTATTTTTTTTGTTGTATTTTAAGATCAAAATTTGTAAAATTAAAAATATAAAGTTTTTGAATTGTATTATTATTTCTTTGTTGTCAAAACTAGATACAAATAATCTAGTCTCGTGATTTGCATTGGTTATAAATATGGCATTAAAAACATGTGATTTAATCACATGCTTGTTTTAATCCACTCAAAACAGCACTAAATCTGTTCACTTTTTTGTTCACAAATATATTTTATTCTTCAATCAAACAAATCAGTTTCATGTTGATTTTTGTATACAGATTTTTTAGTTTAACTATAAAATAACTTTACTACTCGATCAATAGGATCCACGAAAAACTTGAATTGTTTGGGTCTTAGAGAACTATGAGGTTTTGTATCACAAGAAAAACGAATTACACACGCTTAACGCGTTGAATTTGAATATCGATTTGTAAAACAAAACCTTCAGGTCTTTGAGCCAAAAAACAATGTACAAAAGACTGAATGCATGTGGACGGATATTTACTACGCCTTGGCACGTTTTATTATTTAAAATGTTTTTTTTGTCTTCAAAGAAATATTTAAATTAATTTTAAACAGTTTTTTTTTTTTTTTTTCTAACAATGAGAAGATAAAAGCTTTTAAAACTATTTAAAGTACTACGCATATAGTTACAAAAAATATCGCTGTTGAATGTTCTAACTTATACGTTAGTAAAATGATTTGTTGACGAATTTTACTATTTACTATTATATATTTTATAGGTAGTATCCTTGGTTAGTGATTATTATGAAAAGTTACGAGTTAAATTGAATTTAAAATGTTAAGTAAAATACTAAAACAGTTATTGTATTATCTCTTTTGTACATATAATTATGACGTATAATATATATATATATATTAATTATACCTATAATAATAATAATAATAATAATAATGTTTTAGGAAATATACGTCAAACAAAATTTTATAAGTAAAGAATACGTAAATGATTTAAAAAAAAAAATTAACCCTAATACATGATTATATTATATATTATTATATATTTTGCAAACATAAAACACACGTACACAAACAAATATACATACTTATATTATATAAATGCTATTTCAAATTAAATTAGTATTTTCCTATACTTCTTAACTATGTTACTGACTTATCCATTGCATGTTGTGTATCTAACTTCCCCTCCAAAGTCTCATAGTAAAAGTTTATAGTTTTTAGTTAGGTATAAGATGTCCATTGTTAACCGTATTACCATCCAAGTAATATCATCCTGCGTGTATAGGATAAACCGAATTTTATTTGACGTACACAGTGTTTAAACAGTATGGCGAGTGACCTCATGCAGTACAATATAACAATTGTGTTAATATTATTTCAGTGTACCCTTTTCTATTTTATTTTTTTATTTTGTTGACAGGGTTCGTTTCCTTTTTATTTCCGTTATGTTTATTTGCTTTTAACGAATTGTTTGTACCTCGGAACTTTTATTATACATAAGTATTTGAATGGACAACTTAATTGAATAACGACGCATATTGTTTTTCCTACAATATCATTATGTAGTGTACATAAATGGGTAATATTACGGTCTAGTAAATATTATAATAAACTCTCTTATCAATGAAAATACTTTTTGATGTAATGTAACATGATAAAAGTGACAGTTTCTAATAAAACTCAGTGGTGCTGAACTCCGCGGTTGTTTGTTTGTAAAAAATGCCAAAGGCAATGGGTTAGTTTTGGTCAAACCGTGCGTGAACTGACAGTACGGTAAACTAATATTTGTGAAGACTTCGGCGGGCTGCGTGTAAAATTATAAATTCTGTTTTGCAATGCCACGCGTAGAATGTTCTTTTTAGATGTATCCATGTATTGTTACTGTTCGATTCTAAATACAAATGTATGTAAATTACTAATTGAAATTATAGGAACAAATGCAAAATGAGTCTGTACAAAGATCCAGATTTCCTAAAAATTTTCTCTAATTTTTTGATGTTCAAATATGAAATTTCGTATTATACTAGAGCGCTTACGCATTACGCAATAAAAAAAAAAAAAAAAAACATTATCTACCAGTTTTAAATGCTATTGGTGCAGTGTATAATATACTATTTCATTTTAAATTCTAGTAGCCTGCAGTTTTGATTTTTACGATGCTGTTATATTTTTGTTCTGTGATCATTTTTTTCGGTAGTAAAATCGCTTCGATCTTTACACATGATAACATTAAAGATACTGCAGCTTACTAAAGACGGTTGAACTTCGGTTGAAGCTTTTTCTTTTTAATTATTTTTTGCGTTTTGATTCGAATCGAAAAAATTGAAACTTCCAAATGTGTTCCAAATTGCTTTAGACGAATAAGACTATAACATGTTATATACAGACAAAATCGGAACTGATTATTTGACAATATTGTTGACCAATTTACAAAACTCTGTAACGTTAATACTTTGTGATTTTCTTCGAATTATTATTTTTATAAAACCTCTATAATTTTCTTTATAATCCTCTCGTATTTTTTACACTAAACGTAATTAGAACATGACTCGTTCAGAGTTTTCATTCGATGTGCAGAACACAAACAACCGTTGTGATTTATAATATAGTCGTATTATTATAATACGTAGTTTCATAGGTCCACTGGGGTACCCGTACTGTGGATTTATAACAACAAGACGTATATTATATTGATACGAGCCATCCGTTATTTTGTACTCGTATCACTTACGTGCGTGTTGTGTATATTGATGCATATTTTACATTAGTCATTACTCATTATATGCCTATACGTTTGTGAAAGTCAAAAATACAATGATGACCACGAGCGCGCAGACCTACAGCGTAGCGTACTATTATGTTTGAAAACATAATATTACCGCATCAACGTGTTCGAATACATTTGTCCAAATAAAAATATTCAAATAATTAGATACTAATTTCGTTTCCGAATAGGTACACTTACTATTTCGAACAAATGTCGACAAAAATACTTGAATACACGTGCCGTGTCAATCCGAATTTTATCCGTATTGCTCAAAACGGAAAAATATAATAATAAAAGTGGGATACCGACGATGTGTGTAAACAAATACACCTACATAATGTGATATACTCGCGTTTGTCGAAGGTACGCTGAAATGTTTGTAAAAAAAAAAGTAGGAACTCCGTAACCCCGCGTCCACATCCACGAACTATAGAATTACGGTTGATTTTTCACCAAAACATGAACAATATTGTTCCCGATCTTTAACAGGTTTTAGAACGTAAAAAAAAAAATACAACATGATATTATTTTCTAATCTGTTCGTGACGGTTATTTTTTTTAGAATCGTCATTATTTTTTTCGCGCGTGTGCGTATGAGGTGCGCGAATGATCGTGATAAGTGGAGGGACAGGTTCAAGGGTGGCCGACCCCTGCGAGTGGTTTGGAGGAAGGCGAAGAAGAAGAAGAAGAAGAACTGTTGGTATTTGAATTTTGACAATACTGCGAGCGTTTTATTTTTCAAACATTCGAACATACTGAACCAGAATGAATATTCTCGATCCGTTCGGACGCGTCACTCACCGTTAGTATACGCGTTTGTGCTGCGCATAAAGTGTACTGTGCGACAGGAAAATTTGGATCGCACGCGTAAAAGGTGCCAGGCGATTTTTCGACCAGATTAAATACGCACAAAGAATATGACTTGTATATTTTTCCAAAAAATGCTGTTGTTGTTACGTCCATAACGGTACCGCACAATCGCGACCGACTCGGCTGCGGTGCATCGTGCGCCGTATCGCCATTACGCCACGGAACTTCTGCGTTAGGTATGATAGTTTTTTTTTATATTTTTTCAAAAATTTATACAGCTTATCGTAATATCGTAGGACTATCATCGTAAGCACTACACCCATACTAAATAAAATACGTTTACATCTCATATAATATACGTATATATATATTATATTTAGGTACGGCATTGTGAGCAGGACGCGCGCGCACTTGTTTGGGCGTGTGTGGTCGGCGTCTGTCCTTTTGTCCCGCGACGGTGTGTACGTAATACACGCAGGAATAGGTCGTCCGTACACGATCTGGAGAGAAGCAAAAAAAAAAAATAAAAAATTTCTGGCTCATAAAACACTATATATTAATATTATTATTATTATTATTTAGTCCGGGTGGTGTACATTAATTTTCCATTTGCGTCATCGGCCGCGTCTTTGCGGGGCAGACGCGGCCGCGCCGATAAAAGCGGATATTTGGTACTCATATATTATATTATATTATAAGTACAACACATGTATAATGTACCTATTATGCTTTATACAAGCTGCAGTTATTATTTATTATTATTAACACTTAGTTTGATAATATACTATTCTTACTACTACTACTACTACTACCTACTACTACCTACTACTACTACTACTACTACTACTACTCGTACTACTACTACAAAGTACTACTATCGCTGTAACCATGACTGTTAATATTTTTACTACACGCATACTGCGGTGAAACGAAAGTTTGAAAATCAAACTGAACCGTTTGTTTTGTGCTGCATGATCAGTTCGCTGTAGTCTGGCGTATTTGTGTGTTGAAAAAAGTCTTTCGCTTTACGTCGTTTCTGTAAATAACTACAATAACAAAGAATTCCTGACGTTTTTTAAGGCCTAGACTGTCACGTTACACGGTAAGGTACAGAAGCGAACGTTTTTTACGTTTGTATTTTCAACGGAATAGTTACCGCGTATACGTTTTTACGCGCACTACGACTTATAAAATGATATAGTCTGCTACGACTTCTGAGTCAGCGATCCACTCCAAAGCGAATACAGAGTCGCTACTTTTTTTTGAAAATCATTACTACTCTAAGCGATTTAAGTTTCATCACATGTTCTCACGATCTGTGTACGATTCATCGTACGACCACAATTTGTAATCGTAAAAGATAGATAATAATAATTAATAATGATAAGTATTATACAGTATACAATACATACGTACCTACCCGTTTAAGGTAAAATGTAACTTAAAAAGTCACCGTTTCAGAACTGCTCTATCACTTGAAAACAAAAGTATAAATTTGCCTCTATGTATTCTCCCATTTTTAATTAGTGCAGCGCATAAATGTTTTTTCATTTTAACGCATAGACTAACACAAATATGTCATGGATTATAAAGCGTCCAGCAGCATCTCTAAAATTAAATACGTTAAAACACATTTCCGCTATCATTTTCTCGTATAGTTCGCATGAAATCAATATTTTTTTTAATTTATTCCATACCATTTACCCAATTCTTATATAGTGATTGGATGCAAAAAAAAAAAAAATAATTTTTATTCGTAATCAACACGTGTTTGGTCTAGTAATTCATAATTGTTCACAATCTAATTTTCTAATTAATTTTACCTAAATTTTTTTATCTGGATAAACTCGATATTCTTAATCATGAAAAATAACGTTACTGCAGAGCAAATGTTTACACAAAATGTTTTTCACTACACATTATAGCTGCACCGTTTAGTATATTATTGTAGACGAATTATTTTTTAATTTTTTTTTTCGCGATTTTTTACTATCTAATTAAACTGTGTAGTTTTTTTCTTGTGCGCGCTTCGTACAAACTATGTATCGATCAAAAATCGTTTGACTAATTATTACTGGAAAACTCGCTTCGCCTCCGACGTAATTAATATCTACGACGAGATAATTAACGAACTTTAGCTGGTGTATCAAAGTAATTAGCCTACAAAAATTTTTTTTTTACTTTTACAGTTTAATGTACTATAATTTATACTTTAGAGTGTATAGCATTTTGTTACACGTTTTGTTGACTGTGAAATGTGGCGTCGAATCGAATGTAGAATAGTCCGAAGAACAAAATCAGCGGACGTTTTTGACGTGTCCCACGATCTGGCGCGTCATATTCGAATTAAGACTCTTACGGAGATGTTTTTTTTTAATGTATTTTCTATGCCGTCGTTGGCGTTTGGCCCGAAAGTATCGATGAAAATAATCTGCAGGGTTTTCGCGGGAAAATCTAACGTATAACGCGCGTTCATACCAACTACGTTGTATGATTGAGTAATTTATATGATTGACTTCACGCGCGTTCCTGTAGTACATTAAAAATCAGCGTCTTACGGATAAGCAAATGAAAAAGTAAAACGTCCTGCACCTTACTTGGCGCTTAATTCAGGGGGTACGTGGGTATCACTTCTTTTAAAAAAAAATTATACGTTTTTAATTCGACACCCGCACTGCTATATTGATGGTCCAGTATGGTATACCAGCCGCGAAGATATACTTCAGCCAGGATATTCGTCTTCTTCCCGCACTTTTTTCCCTTCGTCGCGATGATACAAGCCGGGGTATTTCGCACCGTCGATACTGTTCCTCGTCCCACGCGTTCTATGGTATTTCCGATGTTTTATCACAATGTCAAAAGTTCCCGTTCTCTTTTCCCGTCCTTTCCGGCACACTTTGTCCATGAAATTTTTTATCATTACGACCGCATCTCAATATATATAGGTACCTTCTCATACGTTAACGTTACTCTGTTACAGTGTCTGCTGCAGGTCGCGGGACTTGTGTGATACGTACAGAACGCACTAAACGGTCTGATTTTTGTACCAAAAGATACCTACCGTTGACTGAATTGAATACTTTTTACGAGATGCTTCCCTTAGAGCCTATTTCGATGCTGCATTTAACGAGATGATCCTCGCGCGAACAAAACGATTTTGGAACGGCCGAAATTACTGTAAAACGCCGCCCCCTGCGCTCGAACGTCACGACGTACGTTCGCACCCGTTTTACAGGGTGGGCGGGTATCACGCGCGGCGCATCCGTCGACCCCCGGCAATATTCGCGCGTGTTTTTATTACGATTTCATTGGCACCTAACGCGTATTATCCTGTTTTCGAATCATTATTATTCCGGTCGATAAGCCACGCGCGCGTAGGTAGCCCCAGTATATTATGTGGTACCTACATAATGTACTTCGGGATGTTTTGTTATTTATTATATTTTACCACTACACACGTATATCATAATGTACGGAAAAAAACACACACACACCGGCGACGCATCACGTTTTTACGCGTACCTACTGCGGCGCAGGGCGCGACACGGCTGTTCAATGGACCGTGCGAGGAGTGCGCGTTGAAGGGCAGATGTTTAATCCTCTCTCGCAGCAGCAGTCGGCGGCGGCGTGTATTATAATAATATTATACGTATTTATACGTACGTATATATTATACACACGATGTGAATGGACCCCCGAGAGCCACAACGACTTTGCGGGCTGCCGAAGCCGCCGTCACGTCTGCGCACCGCAGAGGACGAAAATATATACGTATGAAAATTTATTATTATCGTGTTTTACATACAAACATCTCACACACACGCACACGCGCGGTAGTCGCGGGTAGAGGTAGGTAGTTTTGAAAACGGCAGCAACGCGAGAGACAATATTATTATTGTACACGGCATATCGCGCGTCTTATGTTTTACGCGCGTGTTTTAAAGCGTTATGATATTATAACATTAATAACCGCGCGCGCGACTCCTGTTCTACACGTCATTAATAACAACAACAATAATAATACAGCCGTGTGCGCGCATTTTACAGGCTTAGGTTAACCTAACCGGCCGAGGCGCAGCGTTTTCGCGAGACGTTTTATCGGATCGCATCGGGTTTCGCGTTTTTGCGCGGTCCGGCGGCGGTACCCTCTGCGCAGCAGCAGCGAAACGTCGGAAAACCGTCTGCGGCGGGGTCGGGGGAAGCCCGCGACTCGCTCCGAGTTCTCGAAATTTCGCTACTCTCGAATTCCGACGCACGAAAACGTAAACACAGCAGCGGCAATCGTTTTGTTCGTCCTAACGGGCATGACCCCGTACGAAATAAACGTTGTGCTCGAATTAACTGCAGCATAATGACCCCGTACATAAATCTACTCGTTTTAGAAACGAGAAACGTGTTCGTATAGAGTTAAAAAGGAAACGAAAAAAATCAGAAAATAATAATCGGTGGTAGTATACAACATGACGAAATGTAGTATCGTTATATTGACATCGACGACTGCCATTGGAGGTGGTGTTTTGACCGCGTAAATAATTACGTTTAAGTATGGTGTTCGAATTTTCTGGAAAGAAATCCACGTCAGAGTTGCTTTTATTGCATCGGGGGACACGCAGCTCTTGTGCGAGTGTAGGGTTCTTTTCGAAATCAGACCGATGAACGTGGAAAAGTGAGGAGGAAGCGAGATTACGGTTAAGGGATTTTCAACTGCAGGAATCGGCTAAAGCGGATTTAAAACACCTATTTTTTGAACCACTATCGAATCCTACGTATGTAACGACCACCACAATATACTTGACTTTCGTATTTTCTAAACTTAAGCGTCAGTCAAAAGGTTATTAGCCCACGGTGGTACCAATGTGGCGTTTATATGATCGGGCGCGACGAGGAGCGAAACATTTAATCAGAAATTGAATTTCGTTTGGTTTATACAGTTGTAAACGCCGTCACGAGACGCGTTGATATCAATCGATTATAGAGTTCAAGATTAGCAATCACGTGTGGTCGAATTATATAAAACGAACCTTTGGCTGTCGGAACGTCTCAACACGGGAACAGCCCGATCGACTCTATCACCAGAGACCTGCGTCTCGCATTATAACGAAATCATTGTTATTTTAAATTAATAACGGGAACGTGTTCGACAGGTATCATTCATTGTAGTCACAGAAAGGGAGTTCTAAAACCGCTATACTTTTGACTGGTTCGAACAGGAAAGTACGCGCGGACAACCTCTCGCGAAACGCGGAATAATTTTCGTACCCATAAGAACTTACACGGTAGTACGGGTACAAACGTTTTTATCGCTCTGCAGCGACACGGGAACAGCGAAAATAGGTATAAAACGAATCGTGTACATACGTCTATAAACGAATAATGTATCACAACACGGGAAAGCTGCTGTGATCACAGCGATAAAATCAAACGAAACGGCCACCGACACTGCGGGTTTTTATTTTTTTTTGACCGCTCTGTAGTACGCGCTCGCGCCGATTCACCGGATAGCCACGTCATCAATATAATTTACTGGGCGAACCGGTGTAGATTTTATTTATCGATGTCACCTCTGGCCGTACATATATCCCCGGTGCTCCCGCAGGTCGTCGCCGCCGCCGCCGCCGCCACCGTTGCTTTACGGCTTTTATATATAATACCTAATAATATAATGTTGTATTTTACATATCAAACAGCCGGGGCTGGTGTTCGGAAAAAGAAGACGGCTGGGAAATGAGAGAGAGAAAAAAAAGTGTAATAAAAATCGTATGATATTTAAAAATATTCAAAGTATATTATTATACACACGCGCTAATAAGTCATGCTGCGTTCGAAATATATACGGTACCGGTTGTGTCCGCTGTACGCAAGCGTTCTCCGACGAAATATTGCCCACGTCCTCTCGCCGCTTTTGTGCTATTACATCTCGCCGACGACCGTTTTATTTATTATATTTTTTCTTATTCTTTTTTCTTCCGTTTACGCGAAGAAACAAATGTATTTTTTCGTACCGACGATCATACGAACGCGATACGATCGCGCTGCCTCTCGACGCCATCTCTCGTCATCTGTCCGCGGCGTCGTTGAAAATAAATACAAGATCATACCGTAATTGAATTCGATCCCGGGGATGACTTCTGTTGTCTGCTGTGTAATATATATATATAACACGTGGTTTACTCCAAAACACACACACATTATGACGAAGTACTGCGGTACACGAGACGAATCGTGAAAATCTGCGAAATAGCGTCAATAAAAAACTACCGCAGTCGCCGCCGTACTGCGTGCGTATCATTTCGCGGATTAAAATAAGCCGAAAACAACGGTACAAGCGTTGGTTAAATAGATTATTAAAAAATAAAACATAACGCGCAAATCCGAAAATATACATAAAACCGCATTAGATGGCTTATAGATATTATTATTATGCCCGCACGTAAAACGGTAGCGCGTGTGGACATCGTAAAATAGCAGTAAAACCGGCGCATTTTGACGGCGATAAAAAGGAAAAAAATTCGTTAATTTAAATGTTACACGCGTGCGACGCACACGTTTTCGAATCGCATCGAGTTATTTCGTTTTTTTTATAGGGCACGAACCGCAAAAATTCTTTTAATAGGCGATACGGGTTTGAAGAAAAGTTTCGCTCGTAAACATTTTGACAAGATGTATAACGGTCACGTTATAGGCGTCGAATTGTCGTTTCACCAAGTCTCTAAACTGAAAATCATACAAAATTTCATTGCTCTGTAAAACGTTAAAAAACTATTGTCAAGATCCGTTCCGATTTCGGATATAAACGTAACGGCCCTTCATATTTCTCAATGATCCGTATATTTCTTCTCACTCAGTGTTTATCAAACAGAGTTCTTGGAAACATTTAATTCGAAATTTGTACGTGCTGGACTAAACAGGTCATCCACACTCAACGCTCCGACTACTGTCTCCGTCCTCTGAAAGTATTTCCTATATATTCTAGTGCCTTTGTCCGCCTACACAGGGATACGTTGACACGTTGATGGTGGACACTACGTTTTATGTTTTTTCCCACAAAACCCTCCAAAAATCGACGCTATTTTATCACTATCGCTATTTTGCAAAACCAAATTTATTAAAAGGACAAAAAAAAAATTTGCGCTCTTGCAGGATAAACTCAGATGTACCTGAGGAATTTTGTTCTCGTAACGTAAGATATTACCGCCACAGCGGTAGTGAAAATTTTCGGATGGTTTTGTGTTACTGCTCGTATTATAACGGATATTTTGAAGCGACAATAATTTTCAATATCACTACGCGATTGTGGTAAAATTGAACGACTTGTCTGTCCGTCAACGCGTTAAAACACGCACAGTCAATAACGTCAATTATTGTGTGATTGCAGGAGAAAACTGCCGACAAGTCAAGACACTTAACGGAGGATGCCTTATGCGAGAACAAAAGTTTACACTTTCGTGAAATGTACGAACTCCAATTCGTCAAGGTACGCGAAAACTGCACCGGTATATTTTTTACCGTTATACACAAATACGATTTACCGTCCTCAATGTACAATAATATTATAACACGCAGTATTACAAGGTACATATATGTATTATAGTACGTTTAAGGCTTTTCAACAGCACAATGGGTCTCACGCGTCAATGTTGCGGTCTTTGTGTAATGTACTGTTGTAAATTTTACAATACTCAACTTTTATAAAGCGTATAACACAATATGTGTGTGTGTGTCTTGTGTGTACTCATGCGTGGCGGTGTTTGAATATTTCGTAGAAGAATGGAAAATAACAAATAATTTTAGGTTTTCGTTATACCGTACGAATTAGTCAGATTTTATACATCTGCAGGTCATTTTCGATTTCTCGTCAAAGTTCAAGCTGTAACGAAAATGACGAGACGTAATAATTGGCGAGATACGATAGTTGATGTTTATTTACGTATCGTTTTGTACAGTTTTAAAATTATCAATCGTAAAAAGAAGTATTTCTTATAATATAAAACCAATTTCGAAAGAAAAAGTCTCGATAAACATTCGTTTTTATTACGGCGCATTTCAAAAACAACGTTTTCGTCATCCGTGTAAAAAACAACAACAAACTCGTAATTAATTATTAACTCTCGTAATAAGCCGGAGAGATGTCGGGTATAAATTTTATTTTGACTTTTTTCCGTACGAGAACATTAAAATATACGTATCGTAAGTGATTTTTGTAGTAAAAAAATGATTTTTAACCGTAACGCGTTTAGAGAAAAATAATATATTACGAAAAAATCTAGACGTACCCGGATGAGGTTAGGTCAGGAAAAACTAAACTGTAAATATTCCATCTCTACTCTTACTCTAACCGCAAATCACAGTTAATATAACTAGTGTGTATCATTTCAAAATCCAGCTGTTCTCAGAGTTACAGCGAATAAGTATTTCGGTAAAAAGTGCCGAGTATGTACAGGCGTGGAAATAATAATTAAATATTCAATTAAAAATGTGAATATATATATATTTATAATTGCGTTATAACAATTAATACATTCTTTTATATAAAATTATCCGTAAGATAAAAGAATCCGTTCCTCATAGTAAATACTTAATACTATATTCACGTTGAAATTCCAATCGATCATTTTTAAGAGAGTTATGAAACACTTTTTGTTGAAGTTTTGAATTTTACGCAGTTCCGGAAAACCTCTAGTTGTTACGTTATTAAGTCTCGAAACTTTAATACGATCCAAACGAGACGACAGTTGTACACGTCGCGCGGTTAAAGAAAATTGGAAAACACGATTTCGGATTACAGCCGAGTTGTTAAATTTTGTCGTAAAACTCGTCGTTCCGGCCGTGCGTGGGAAACGAATAGTCGTTTCGAGGGAAACGCGTTTTTCCCCCCGCATCGATTTTTGATATTTTTTTTTGATCGTGACATCCCGAATGAGGAGACTTTTAAACGGGAAAGATGACAAAAGTTCGCTCAGGACCGTATTCTACCTGATCCGCCGTCGCTTTCGGACGTTAAACAACGCGTTTAAACCGCGACTTTTAAACTGCGGACCTGCGCCCAAAGCCACCCCGTCTCAAACGCAACCTACTATATAGCGTGAGGCTGTTCTTGTTTTCCGACTTGTTACACCATCAAAATAAATAATACTGTCCAGCCGGTATTGATTCCAGTCGATTTCACCTCACGTTAGATGTACACACTGTGTACTCAAGTTGTATAACACGAACGACGATCGCGCGCACACACCCACAACAGTGTACAACACGACCGTTGACGTCTCGCGGTACGCGCAGCAGCAGCAACGACAACAACAATAATAATAATAATTCATCCCGACGCGTGTCATCGCGCCACCCTCGTCGGGCACCACTACCGGCGTGCTACTAACACAATACGGTGTTGGCCCGTGATTATTTCGCGTCTTCGACTTCGATCGTGTGTGTGCTGCACGCGTATTTTTCCGCGTTTTAGACGTACATATATTATAAATCGGTTAAAACGCGATAGTGCGGGTTCGTATTGTACCGACGTAATAAAAATATTAATAATACGAAAGCGAGTATATAATACGCGCGAGTCCTCTCTACACGAGACGTACGTACCACGCGCGCGCGAGACGGCGGAACAAAGTCGTCGAACCATCTGCTTCCCCGTATTACGTATAATAACAACACGATATAAGACGTGTTTTTGTACGGCAAAAATGGGAAAAAAAGCAAATAAAACACAATGAAAAAAAGGACGAGTCCCTTTGCGCGCGTCGCGCCGGCTTTTCGTACGCCGTTTCGTACTTGTAAAACGTATTATACAATACGTCGCGGGACGTGGTGACACGGGTCGCGTACAGGGTGATTTTTTTCTTCCTCTTTCGCGCTCAAAAAATCGTTCCGTTCGCTTTTCGTTTGTCGTGTACGAATCGGTTTTTCGAAACAACGCGTTTTTAAATAGTCGTACGATATTACTTGCCGCGTTTCTCAAAATGCACAAAAGTCCGATAGAACATAGGGCCCGCGACGTTTTTAGATTATCAATTTGAAATTTCGATCGCCCAACACTCCGATTCATTTCTTTTTGTACGCGCGGAAATGTCATTACGTTTTTTCGAATCGTCGCGCGGGCTCAATGTCGCGGACTTTTATTATTTTCTTAAATAAAAAATTTAGTTTTTTACCATAAGACGCCGAGTGTATAAAAACTAGAAGGGGTACTACGCAGGAGTATTTTTTTTATAATAGAAATCGAGCGCTGCCCACACGAAACGGTTGTGTAAACACGGGCGTATGGTTTCAAAGGAAATGCAAAAAATGATCGAATAAAAAAATGTTTTGCGAAAAGTGAAATTCCCGTTGGACCGCGCGTGCGTCAATGTCATCCACCGCATCCTGTACACGGGATATTTTTTTTTTTCGGGAAAAAGTCAAAAGGCCACTCGTCTTCGTGTACACCACCACACAATACAATATCGAGTGTATACATACAAATTGTACCTATCCCCCCAGCAGCTGATGTCCGAGCGCGAATAAACGCTAACATACATTACAATAATACACTATACAGGGTGTTTATCGATAAGGGTGGCCGCAAAATAACACCTCTGTCGAGTGACTTTTATGCCGTAGAATTATACCCACTAAATTTTTCAACTCTTTCGTGGTGTCTGCGCACGACTTAATTTTTTACCTACTTTTTTTCTGTCAACAACTTTTCGCACGGACGCTCAAAGTCAGTACCTCCAACAAAAGGTCTGCGGTGGTGGTACTTTGCAAGTGTTTTTTTTGTTGCAATTTTTCCGAAGCTTTGAGTTGCACCCCAAAACCAGAAAAGAAATAATTAGGTAGGCACAGCGAACAATTCGAGATGTTCCGGTTCGTATTTCCGGCGTTTTCGGGCGTGCTCCGATCGGTACGCTGAACGCCACATGAAAATAGTTTCGAATTTAAATTTAATTTGAAGCTTTTCTTGATGTTTCGATCGTTTTCCGTACATTCTATATCGTTCGCATTCAGCTCATCATGACGCGGTGCCGAAAACAACGAAAATCCCCGGCGATTCAGTTTTTTTCGGCCGTAACGTGCAAAAACCAACGATCGGGACAAGCCGAAACTTTCTACTCGAATACGGGTTATAGACATGCCGATCAGAGTGATTTCGTGCGATTCCGAAAGTTTTCGAGCCAAGTAGGTGCTCCGGACTTTTGGATTCTGGAAAAACTCTACCGGGACAACCGCGAGCCCGCTCACAATGGTTTTGCGATATTACCGACGTTTGAACCAGCACCCGAAGCGCGTATTGGCGCCACTCCGTCGAACTACACGCGCCACCTACCCTTATTTTTTTTTCCACCCCGTTTCTCAGGCTGTACGGGTGGTAATTGTGGTCGACAGTTTACCACTGTTGTATTATATAGGAACGAAACTTTGTGACACGCGTTGTTTTCATAGTATTATAAAGGTCACACACACACTATCGATAGCGGACATGGACGAACACCCTGTACGCACAACGTGTACACACATTCGTGTGCGATTTCGACAAACACTCGACCGTGTGGGTACGTCGTGTGCCCACGCAAAACACAATACGCGCGCCCTCCATTCCGCCCATATATACATGTACATGGGCGCTAAACACACCTATATATACACTCGCACGGTGTATTATACGTTTTTAATACGGCCGCGACACGGTAACAGTTTTGCGGTTTAAACCGCTTTTGGTTAAATAAAAAAACAATATCACGCGAACGTTACACATGTCGCGTGTGTCGTTCGACCCCGCGAAACGGCGGGCTGCAGTTAATATCGTGTACCTACACACAATAACGACACGTCGCGCCCTCCGTTGTCGCTTTTAATGTTGTGCGCGTCGCGTATTCGGTTGAACGAGGGGGGTGTGTTCTATCATTATTGTGTGCGTGTGTGTAAAATTCACGGGTTTCGCGCGCGGTTTGTATAATAATTTAATAAAAATACGCAAACTGGAGTTTTCCCGCGAGTTGGACCGACTCCGCGGTGTGACGACGATTGTGCGCGTAATACAATAATAATAATAATAATGTAATTTATGTTTGTACCCGAAATACGCGAGTTTCCTATTGTACGGTTGTACGCAACACAGCGCAAACGACGATTGCGAGTTTGACGAAAATTATCGTACGGTCGTCTATTCAGATTGATCTATTGTAACAAGTCAAGCTGACCACCCTATGAAATCGCTTTCGGTCAAACGTTTGTAGAGCAAACGGCGAAAAAAAAGTCGGGATAGCAAATGAGATGCATCACCCGGTTAAAAAAAAAAAGTTAACTGTTATTGTCGTGCAAATGATCAAAATAAAAAATTTCAACGGACTACACAGTCTTCGGTTGTCGGTCCGCCGCGGCTTTTGTAACGAAAAAAAAATTGACTTCGCAACAACGACGTTTGTGCCTCCATAAAAAGTTGCAATACAGTTTTTAAACCGACAAGTTCGAAACGAAAATAGTTGACCGGTTAAGTTGAAAATTTTTAAAAATAATCAACTTCTTACTAATCCGTAATATGCGAACGCTTATATATTTACGGGTGAATTACAAGAAACAAGTGTAAGTGTTCAAAACGATCGAGTCGGATCTTCGGAACTCTGAATTCGTCATATCAAAAACGATGTATGGAGGTACCTGACCTACCTACCGTTCGTACCGTGTTCGTTGTATATTTTTCTGTCATACATTCTTGTAATTCGAATATACGGCCGCTCTGCGTTAAATAACGATTACCGTCCGCAATCGTATGGTTTTAAAGGTAAAAGACCGCTTTTGTTGTAACGCCACCGTCCGCGCAATCGTGAAAGATTCCGGCACAGGAATCACAGGTCGGCGCTGCAGTCGCGGTCAACACCTCTTTGGTGGCGGTCACTATTTTTTTTACGAACTGGTTTTACAAAAACCGACATAATAACGTTAATATAGTTTCAAACAATATTTAATATGATACAATAAACTACAGCTTTCCTTCGCGCTTTTACTGGCTCAGGACTGAAATATTTCTTAAAACATTAGAATCGTACAAGAATTCAATCTAACAGAAAATCGTACTGAAAAGTAAAAACCAATTTTTTCAAAATTAGCATAAAAATTTTATATATCCACGTACGACTGCGAGAAAATCACTTGATAAACTCTCAATTGATATCGACTGTTGCACGTCAAATTTTCCGCGTGTGCTCAAGAAGGTTCCAATCGAACCTACGCGACTCGTTTAACAATCTTCACGCATTAAATCACCACGTTAAAATTTAAGAATTTATCATATGTACGTAAATGCGCACGCCTTGGTTTTCACGTAGTCGGTCGTACGTGAATAAAAAAATTTTTAAATTCATTTTAGAAAAATTATTTTTTACTTTTTACTACGATTTTCTGTTGGATTGAATTTTCGTACGAATGTTTTAGGAGAGGGCAGGTTTAAAAAAAAATTTTTTTTTTTCATACTTTTCAGTCATAGTTTGATTGAATTTTTATAGTTTATCGCCCAAGTTTCAGAAGTTGGAGAACGATGTTACGCGCAATACGTAATATTAAATTTTCACTAAATATCTTTTCGTCATCAGACACTATTTGTGTCCATAACCGGTTATGTACGGTCGGATGTATGTGCAGTGTCGGAAAAGCGTTTTTTTCTCGATTTCGCTAAAACGATCGTTTTCGAAATTGAAATTTACAATTCCAAGCTCCACAGTTGTTCGCCGAGAATTGTCGCGGGCTATTACAGTGCTTGTGGTGTACACGCGTACAAACGATTCACTACCCCAAACACGCATGTCTGTGGTGACCGATCCCTAGAGATTTGAAGTATTTTTCACCCCCGCTTCTAGTTTGTCGTACCGCCGGTGCGGGGGTTGTTGGTCGCGGAACGTTGCGTCGTCGTCCGTCGTCTAGAGCGAGTACGCGACGTTTCGACAGCGAGCTCAATCGAACACGGGCACGAGATGGATGGAAGAAAAACGTTGCGAGACAAAGACAAAAAAAAAAAGAGTGACCGCAAGTGCCGTAGCCGAACACGTATGTCGACCGCACGACGGCCGTCAAAGGTGCGTTTTATTATTAGAACGTCGTACACCTCGGACGTACGTTTTTTATACAGCCGACAGCTATACTATAGGGCGAATACACACGGACGGCCATGTTGTTTGGATGAAACGAAAAAACCGGAACGGAAAAGGGATCGAGGTGAAAAAATACCGGGCGAGGGGCGGCACCGGGCCGGTCTCAGACGCCGCAGAGGGGTGCGCGCCTCATGAAATAAAAGTGCGGTGTGAAAACAACGACACGGTGATTGTTTCGCGCCGGTGATAGAAAAAAAAAAAAGGACGCGCAGGGTTACCTACCTACCTACCTAAATACCGTTTGGTCGGCGGGACGCAGCGCGATTGGACGGCGCGGCGGGTAGGGGTGGGTGGGTGGTCGGGAGGAAGGAAGGAAGACGCGCGACCTGTAGAGCGAGGGGAGGACCGGCGCGGCGTACCGTGACTCCCCGCGCGCGTCGGCGGAGCTACCGGGGGGGGGACGCGCTCGAAAGGGGCAAAACGACGATTCACACGCCGCGCCACGGCAGAACGTACCTCCGGCTGTTATTGTTTTTTTTTTATTGTCTGTTGCCGTCGGTATTGTGTGTGCGGTTTATTTAGGCGGACGACGGTATTTTTCACACCGGGAAAAAAACGCGCGAGACAACATTTTGATGTTTGTCGGACGCACGATGTGAAGCGGTATTTTTTTTTTCCACACAGACGACGTCGTCCGTGAAAAATTTTAATGGAACGCCGGCGATCAACACGTTCGAACGTTTAAGAAAAACACCGCGATGAAAAGAACGTGTTAAAAATAACGGCAAACGTGTTTTTCGACACGATTTCGATACACCCACAACTTTCAAAACACGCTGGACCAGCCGAAACTTTTGCGTTTCGACGTGGAAACAGACAAAATACGGCTGGTTTTCGGTTTCGAGTCGATTGAAGCGCTGTGGAAATTTTCGATTTTTTTTTTTGTGTGTGGTTTTTTACAACGACAAGCGTTTACGCTACGAAAAAAATTTCGAACGTCACAATTTCGTTTTTTAGTCGTTTAAAGTTGAAGAACCGTCGACAGTTGGTCGTACCTTTTTTTTAGAAAAAAATTCGTTACTCGCACGCATTTGTTATCTGGGGATTGAAATCACAGTGTGTTACGTGAAACAAAGTTTTGTGTTTGATAAAAATTGTTTTAAAAAAAATCCGCTCAATAGATTCCGAACGCGTACGAAAAAAAAGCGTTAAAAATGGGTGCAGTTCGGTTATAACAATGAGATTACCGCGCACTGTTGCACAATTGACATTAAAATCGTATAAACTCCTCAAATAACGGTCAAAATGGTTTGGAATTTTCACGCGTTATTAAAACTAATGTTATTTGTACGCGGACACGTGGATTTTAAGATTTATCGGACCATTTTTACTGTTTAATTTGCAGGTTTTTATACCCGGACGAATCCACTGGACGACTGAGCTCGCTCGGAATCGTATTTTCGATGATTAATCATCGCTTTCGGACATTAAATAACACTTTCGAACCGGACAGCTTCTAAACTATAGTGACCCACCCAAAGCGTAGTCGCTACTCCGTCAAACTACCACCCACGCGACCTAGAGTGGCTTTTTTCTTTTATTTTTTGCGTTGTTTCCCCTGCGCTACACCACTTGATATTAGCTATAAATTATAGCACTTGTAGCTTCGAATCGAAGGGGTGTGCCATTCTTTTGGTGACCCTGTTTTTTTCACGTACCTATACTATTATAACATTGGTCCGAGTCGACTAGAAATCGGCTTTACCTGCAATTAGAATAATAAAATGTTTACTTTTGGTGGTTATCTTTTCCTGTGTACACGACAATTACGATCGCAGGGGCGGACTGACGCCAAAACAGAACTGCACCCCTCGTCCATATTTTTTTGCGTTTTGGGCCTCAATTTACGCGTGATTCGGACCCTGGTTTTTCGGCCCTTTATTGTACGTCTTTGAGGACCCCTAAAATAGTAACGCGCTCCGGGCCTAAACTATATAATATTTAAAATTTTTGCGCGTATTCGTTTTTGTAATTTCAACTTGTACTCGAACAGAATTCAGATTTCCTTTAAAAATAGCTGCATTTGTCGCGATAACCTATTTATATTATCTTCCGACTCTATATGATAGGACTTATCTAGAATGTATAGGATTAAATTGTCATTTTTATGTTAAAATACAAATAAAACTCGTATAATTATAATATACCTATTGTAAAAGAAGTGCCCGAATGGTTTTGGTTGACGCGTAAGGTATGTTACGGAGATATTTTTACTACGTTATAATACTTTTGAAGATTTGAAGACATATGCTATGGATATTTTGCTGGGGACAAAATGACAGTTTTGCAGACACCCCAATTAAATATCAAGGGACACTTCACGCAATTACGCCACTATGTATGTATAACTATATAATTCGTATGTATAGACTGTAAATTTACAGTCCGTATTAGAATAATAATTTCAATAAGTTATAACATTGACTATGTTATGAGCTTTATTTGTTTTGATTTCATGTTCATCGTTTGTAATTTGCATAACGTATTTCACTCCAACGACAATTTTCGTTTTTGTTTTTATAGTTTTCTCACGAACAGCGTGTTACAATAGGTGTATACCATATGCTAATTTTCGATTTATTAAAATAAATACATTTGTAAATGGATAACGCGTATTTATGTATACGGACACGTAATATTATGTCGTATAAATAAAAATAATACCTCGTTTGTAGTAAAAACCAGATTTTCGTTGGTTACCTATGTTTGATTAAATATTATTTTGTAGTTAGACAACTAACTAATATAATGTTACTCGAACATCGTCACAAAATTTCTTTATAAACTCCAATCGGTCTCGGACAAATTTTTCCGTGATATTTTTACATATTTTAAGACTCGAAATTAGGTAATAAACTACAGAAATAGGAATGAATTATGAAAAAAAAAAAACTGCCACCCGGGGGCAACACGGTACCTCCTCTCACAAATACGAGCCTGAATTCCATCCTTTGAATCGTATAGGTTTTCTTATTTCAACGATTGATTTATGTGACTAATTATCAATCTTAAGAAGTCATTTAATATAATTATGATGATATACGAACGAATAATGTAAAAAAAAAGAATCCATCTGTCACGAGACGTCTCACAGTTATTTCTCTTACAAGTGTAAAAAATCAATATGGAAAATGGTGAAACGTTAGTTGTGCGATGTTCAACATTAATTCACGCACGTATTTGATTTATAGAAAGAAATTTGCAGTGTTATGAATTAAAGTATGAATTTTCAATACATTTTATCATTTCTACCGTCGCGAAACTTTAACATGATATCACACTAGTATATTCGACCACTGAAAGACTTTTTTGTTACAAAATATTTGGAGGGTCGAATTTTTAGAATTTTACACAGAACGAAAAACGGAAAATTGAAAATGAGTGAAAGAATACGGATGTTTAACGAATTGAATTAATCGCGTTGTAGGATCGCCCATACTCGGGAAGAACGAACAAAAAAGTTTTCTACTTTTTTTCTTATCGTGATCTTAACGATATTCTCAAAACACTTCAAGGGTACTAAACGAAACGTGTGTGTATATGCGCATAAAAAACGCATAATGTACACGGGGGTACCTACTTTATTATAATATATGTAAATATTTGTGTGTCTCTTACGAGTAATAAAAAATTTCACAGTTAAATTCGATTTTATGGCCCACGTCATCGCCACCGTCCAGTTATGAATCAAACGTACGCTGCACGGCAGACTGTATAATAGTGTGCTGTTCTGTAACTTACGAGTATAAAATAATATTATTCTCCTGAAAAAAAGAAAAAAAAAAATGTAAAAATCTTCACGTATTTATGCATATTATACACGTGTTTAACTCTCAGCGATACGTGTAATAACGTCTAATGTACATAATACTTACAACGAAAATAAAAAATGAATGAATGCACATTTTGACGGTTGATAACCGGTCCAACCACCTTTTTTTTCCGCCGTTGAATCGCGTCGGATAATATGCCTAATATTATTATAGCAATATAATACGTTTAAAAATATTATTATAATAATAATTATAATATAGTCTTATAATATTATAATAACCATCCGTAAAAAATATTATACACTTTGCGTCCTCAAAACTTGCGTATCAAACGAAACGGGGAAAGTGATTTGTATTTGTTTTAGTTATGTAAAGTATAAAGTGGCGCGCTTGAATCCATATTATGCAGTTTATACAAAGGACGTTTTTATTAAAAATCTCTAATGAAATGCGTGGAGTACCATATTAAAAACCAAATCAGAAGATGAGAAGGTTTTTTCATCATTTAAACTAGATACAATTTAAATATGGTCGCGGTATGAAACACTATTTTTAATTAGGAATCATACGTTTGATGAAATTCGATTGAGAACAAATTGGGTACCTAGTTAATTTTAGTTTTACTAGATTCTTCTACAGTATTTCAGTGCCCAACGAAAAATATTACTTGACTTAAAAACTTGACATTCAAATTTTAAATTTGATAAGAAAAAGCTATAGCTTTGAAATTTAAAAAATATGGGACGTACGGATGATTGCAAATACGGGACGTTTATCGTGAATATTCACGATTCTCGTTTGTAATCGTATACATATACGTTATATATACGTTGAAAACCAGCAAAACGACAACTTTTTTTTACATAGAATATAACTTTCACTTTTAAGATTTCCGAATTCAATATTTTTTTCGTGACACGAGACGTTCTCCATTTCAAACACCTTGCTGTTGTACCTATTCTTATCACCTGGCCTAGGGCGCATACGAGTTGCCTCCCGAAGTAAAAAAGGTCAATTATTTTTATACGAATTGCCTCCCAACGTACTCTAATTTTTATCGTAAACGAAAAGAGTCTAGTGCTAGTTGCCTCCTAATGGGCAGGTATTAAATGTATAAGTGGTTTCAAACATTTCCAAATATGTATAAAAATTGCAATGCGTTTGGGCGATCATTTTTTTTATTATTTATTTTTAATACCCCGGGATGACCCGTTTCTCATGTGGTTAGATTCACTAAAAATATAATTTTCAACTGAAATGCATCGTTTATTTCGTTTTGTATTGAAAATCAATTTTAAGATACATATTTTACATAAACTACAAATTTAGCAGAAATACCGCGCGCGTTTGGCACTCGCTCGCTCGGCGCCGTCGCTTTGCTCCGCTAACGGATAATAGCCGAAAATCTATTGCATCCAAACCTGGACACTTTACGCTACCCATAGTCTAACCCTAAACCTAAAAACCTTTTGAGAATTTTTACGTTTTTTATTTGCGCAAACACATTACTTTTATTATACGAGTAAAAAGGCGATTCGCCCAAACCTATTAGTTGTTTGTGTCGTTTTTAAGTTCATGGACCACTACTACTTAATTCTATACGAGAGACGACTAGTGTGGAAATTCTTGGGAGGCGACTCGTATGTAATTATGAGCTACCTGGCCATCGGAGGCAACTATTTGCGATAAGGATGGGAGGCGATTCGTATATTTTGGGAGGCAACTAGTGTAGTCTGTACAGCCAGGACAAAGACAACGTATCGAGAAAAACGCCATCGAAACTACCCTGGACGACGGTTTGATATAGGTGGATACGACGTTATTATAGCTGATACCGTTTAGTTTAGTTATATTATAACGAACGAACGAATAAATAGAACCGCGCTAATTGATTCGTGTTTCCGACCACACTCGAAGATACGTGTTATGTTGTCACATACTACATATTATTATTGTACGTACCCGGCACGACGTGTATAGTAATAACAATATAATATGACATGTTAATATTATTGTTTAATATTATACGTAGAACCTGCGGGAATCCTGCGTAATGATCGCTCGTCGTTTTTGTTTGAATGACATATATAAAAAATTAATAAAAATAAACGTATACTGTATAGTATGTATTATGTTAATAGTTTATTACGTTTAACACACAGGAAAACGTGTTCGGGACGTATAGTATAGTTATTGTGTATTTTCGTACAGAAACGCGCGCGAGGCAATTCGTTTCCCATTTTTATGGACCCACGTGTACGACAGTAGGTAGATACACACACGTGGCGCGTTATCCCGCGTGTAATCAGAACACAATATTTATACGCGCAGCATCGTCTGTGATTTTTATACGAATATCGTGTAATTTTTATTTTTTGTGTGTGTCTGTCTAGAAAATGTAGAATATAATAATAATATAACGACGTATGTAGTGGCTCGGCGAATATAATAATAATATTGCTCGCGACGTGTCTACGGGACGTCCCGTTTTATGCCTTTTTTTCGTTTCGTATTTTTTCTTTTATTTTTTTGGACAAAATTCGAGCTGGTTCGATATTATATCATACCACATATAGGTATGGCGTCCGTACGATATAAAACGTATATTACAGCGCGTCAGGAATTTTTGTACACAACGATAGCGATCATCAAACCGTATAGTATTTTTTTGTCTATACTAGTGTGCAGCTCGCGCGATAAACATATTAATTTACTTTTAAATCGCCTTAAATTATTGCCCAGTCACTTGTACGAAGTTGCCAATAAAACTATAAATTTATCTATCTACAGTGTCTTCGTGAACGTTCGACCCGTTAACGTTGTATCATTATATTCACGGAATCACCGCATTTGCATTTATTATATCGTTTTCTTTCTTTCTTTTTTTTTTTCACGTATAAAACCAATTCTTTTGTACTTGTTTATTATTTATTTTTTTTTTTTTTGGTGGACTGCGTAAAATTCGATATTTATTGGATCCGGAACTGTACAGTGAGACGTAAAAACTATAAACGAAAAATTTAAATTTAAACACCTTCTAAACACCTATAAATAGTTTTATGATTAAGCTGGTATCGTTTACACACGATGTGTTTTGTATCTTGTACACCTACCTACACTGAAACACTCGTAAAACGTATCAATGTGCCTGTAGTAAATTGTGAAAAAAAAAAAAAAATTTTAACCGACTATCATCGACATTCTTTCACAGTCTATAACATTATTCGACGTTTGTGTTTCGAAGTTTTAATTCTTCAATATACGAAAACCACGGGTACAAACGATTATGTTGAATAAAAAAATAATAGAAAAGGCGCATATCAAAACGTTATTGATGAAATTTCTTGGGTCGTCACCGCTGAGATGTAGGTATTGTGTCCGAGTAACATTTACGGCTGACGTGATATTTACGCATCGATTTAGTATTTTTTGGCCGTAACATCCAGAACGACGACCGGAACAAGCTAAAACTATTAGTATTTCTTCTTTTTCTCATGCGCTTTCACGACTCTGTAAGAGTTTTGGCTGCCACCGTCTCTGATCTCCAATGATGATTGCACTCCGTCCATCGTTCCTCGGGTCTGCCACTGGGTCTTCTGCCTGTCGGCTTGCATTCGACTGTTGCTCTAACTTCACTCGTTTCCTCTCGTCTCATTGCGCGCCCAAACCCAAATCTTTGTCCCTCGTCATGCGAGGCACTTCGGTGATCTCCCTTATTTCTTTGTTTCTTCTTCTTCTACGCCGTCCGTCCATATCGTTTCCGTATCAAAAACTGGTCCGTTGGAAACTTTTACACGATATCAAAACAGGTAAGGCGCGATGAACGTCTCCTTTCGAAAGCGTTTGAGCCGGGCATAGAACTTTGAAACTCTCGACCCAGAGTGATCCCGGCTTTTTTAAAAACGTTTTTTGTTGTGCACAATACGCATATTACAGCAACGATTGTGCACGTTGTCTGACGATTTATCGACATACGCGAAATCGTAAATAACCCGCACGTCATACGAGACGTACAACAGCTATAATAACGTAATATATTATTGCATCGGTGGTACTGTGCCGGTAGTTACGAATAGCTTAACCACCCGCCGGCTTGTGCATAACAGCGTACGATAAAAATACGCGTAAAATATGATCGGGGACAAAATAAAAAAAAAATACTTTTCGTATACTGGTGTATTTATAAAAAGAAAAAAAACGCTCGAGCCAAGTGATGTGTCTGTTTTATGTGTCGATATCTTCGACGCGTAATGATACGCATACCTCTCCTCCACCTGTACATAAAATTATTTTTTAACGCTCGTGCGATGTAAAAAAAAGAACGAAAGAAATAAAACACCATCGGCGTCCGACGCGTGGTTCGGCTGAATATGTAAATAAATAATCCAACACGTCGCTGCAGTTGAATTCGCACCGACATTTATCATCATTATTTTTATATTTTGTGCTCAAAAGAATATCCGACGTAACTGTAGTGGTTTTATTTTCTTCTTTCGTTACTTTACTGCAGTCGTTCGCCGTTGCACACACCGCCCCCCCGAAACTGCGCGCCGAAAAACTTACGCTGTTGGTGGTAAACAGTTCAATTTTTAAAAAAAAGAAATATTCGACCGATACTTTTCGTTTTTGCAAACGTGTAGCGATGAAATTAATCTTGTAACGATTTTCAGAACTGTGTGGAGGAGCCCAGCGATTTTCGACAACTGTTATAGCGCGAGATTATATTTGTTTTAAAAATAATGATACTAACGACAATATTGTATCTGTTTCAGACCGAAGTATTGCAGTGTCGAGGATGCTCGGATCCGATCATGGATAGATTTTTACTGAAAGTGTCGGATAAAATTTGGCACGTGTCTTGTCTGAGGTGTTGTGTGTGCAATTTGGTTTTAGAAGACGAGCCGTCGTGTTTTATCAAAGACGATTCGATTTACTGTCGCCAGGATTACGCCAGGTAAATAAACATTGAAAACGTATAAACTAACAGAACGCGTTACGTCGGTAAATAACCGTGGGTCACCTCCCTACTGTGTTGTCGTTAGTTTTGTCGCGAAGTGAAACCGGAACACGTGGGATATCAAAAGCATTATCATCACGGTGACACACGAGAGGAACCGCAGAAAAAAAAAAAAAATTATCCTTCTATTTGTATAATTCAGAGATCTCGAAACGAGACGTCTGTGACGAAATATTCAATACGTTAAAAGTTCTTCGATTGTGCGCTCAAAAAGTAATCGGTTAAGTTACGACGGTTATACGAACAGGCACAGACGGGCGTTGAATAGTTATAATACGTTTTATAACACTTTGATTAGTTTTGTTTTTAATTTATTAGATTATTCAGTTCAAAAAAAAAAAAAACGTTATTGCGTCAATTCAACTTTTTATGGTCAATACTTATTATTATTAACACTCAATACCTATTATTAACACGATTACCGTCGCGAAGTTACACCTGCGTTTATTTTATTTTTTTTTCGTTGTTCAACTAACTGGACACTAACCTAACTAATCGCGGTAAATTTTATTCCCTATAACTCGCCCAACGTAATGACAGGGAATCAAAATATTTTTAACTATACCCTAACTACTCTACCCAGCAGCACAGGCAGGTTCGTATGGGTACATTCCTGCGCTCACAACTATATTATTGTAATGTACATTGATCGTTTTTTTCTCGTTTTTTTTTTTTCCATAAAAATACCAAAAAAGTAAAAACCGCCGTTGCTCACCCGTTTGAACCGTACCTGTCTGCGTGCGCGTACATGATTAAACATTTTCGCTTTATTTGAAAAGCGCTGCACACGCGCTCGGCAAACACACGTTTCGCTACGGATACGTAAAACAATATTATTATTTTGCTCGTTTACCGTGTGTGTGTGTCGACACAGACAAAAAAACTCAACTCGCGTTTGCACGCGGACTGACTGAATACACATTACATACGATTATTATTATTCCCTAATATACGTAAACTCGACCGCGCGTATAATCCATTATTACGCCCGTGGCCGATTAGAGAGAGAGGGTCTGAAAACCGGTGAACAATCCAAACACGGTGTTCGAGTGCGGGAGGGAAAAATGAAAATTTAAAAAAAAAACCGACACTTACGCAATTATTTATTTATTGAAATCAACACCCGGTTGTGGCCAAACGATCGGTCACGCCACTGCGCGCTGCCATTATTATTCGTTGCGCGCATAATGATATAATAATACATTGTCAACTCGAGATAAAAAAATGTTGTTTTTTGAAAAAAAATAAAGAAGAAGCGTTTATTGGTGTGCTGTTGTTTTGATGTATTGTGAAAAAACTGCTGCGCGGAGGAGAACGGGCGCGACAGCAGTCATTAACGCCTCTTTACACACGGCCGGCGATCGCGTGGTGGTGGCGTGTCCGATCACACACGTCACGATAAGAGCAGAGGGGACGTCCCGGCGCATTGTTTATTGTTTTTTTTCCACCATCGTCGTCGTATAAATTATTGTTTATTTATAAAAATTTACGACCCGTCCGTCTCCCGCGCGACAGAAGTGACCGAATTTTCGACGATACAACGCCCGCGGTGCCCACCGTCCGACGTCGCCGCAGAGTGCGTGTTCCCGTACTGCACAGCAGCCCCCGCGGTGATTTATAGCAGTGGCCGCCGCCGCACGAGAAGACACAGGAGCGGGGCCGGTCGTATAAATCATAAAATTAGACGTGTGTGTGTTTTTTTTAAAATATTTTCTTTTTTTTTAAGACGCGGTCGAAGACACCGTGCACAATGCCTCGCACCTGTTAATAACAACAACAATAATAATAATATGTGACTTCTGTACGGACCCAAGACGCGATATTATACGTTTTTTTTGTTTTTTTTTTTGACATTCCGCGCTGCCCTCGACACCCCCGCGACCTCATTTGTGTACGTATATCGTACAATAATAATAATAATACGACGTGCGTTATAGGTGTATTGTGCGCGTCTCGTGTTTATACAAACGCGACCAAAACGAATCGCGAGCCTTCGTCGCGGAGCTTATTATTTGTCTCGACGGACGTTTTTTTTTACCGCGTTCGGTTTTGTCGTCCGGCTCCGTCGTTTCTGCCCCCCCGAAAGACTCCGCGAGCGTCCGCGATAAAAAGATGCTTCGCCGCGGCGCGATATAAAATAACGACCGATAGGTCAACAACAATATTATAAAAAAAAAAAAACCCGAATTTAAAGAACGTATTCTATAATTTGTCGCGTGTTTAAAAATAGATAAAAAACGCGTAATCTCAACTTTAGTTTGAAACGCTATCGCGCGTTATCCTCTTGTTTTCTGTGCGAAGCGAGTTCGGGGAAAAAAAAATTTGATTTTGAACTTTCGATAGACTATTTGGACGAAAATGAAAAAAAACGTTGGCGAGGCAAGTATAGACTCCGGAGTGAATTAAAACCGTCTTTCGGAATCCTTAACGAATCGAACGTTCGACGAGGGAAATCGTGCGTGGTATTATAGGTTTACATGAAAATTGTACAAAAAAAAAGGCAGGCGATGGTGGTGACCATAATAATATTGTCTCGTAAGTAGTTAGGTAGCAGGTTAAAACAAATTTATTCTCCGATAAGGTTTGTTTTTTGGGTCTCCAGTGTGTGTCAATCTATATCTGCAGTCTATCACAGTCGTTAAATGCGTTGGCCATGGCGTACTCGAACAGAAAACTACGGCGACATTAAAAATAATATTTACATCCTATTTCGCATAATGTTATACTTTTTGCTAATCCTATACATCCTAAAAAGTGAAAACTGATCGATTTTTTTTTTTTGATAATATACATTTTACGTTAAGTTTTCCATGGTCTTTGAAGAAAGCCTACCTACCTTCGTTAGGTATAATATCGTTGTACCCAAATAACTTATCTACAGAATAAAATTTAAAAAAAAAAGTCATTAGTGCCCGCTCAAATGTTTGGATTGTGTCTCCTAACAATATAATATATACCCGGCTACGTGAACCCGTTGTATCGTTTAAATTATCCGAGGACACGGCGTCTTTCCGGCCACACCAGTACGAACAAAAAATACCGCTGCAGCTGGCAGGTTTGCGTTCAACAGTCGATTGTTGAGTAAAATCGTATAGGTTAGGTGTACAGCTGAATATTCAAACGCTCGAGAAATCTTTTGATCAAACCTGTATGATACGAATTGAACGGTTTGTGAAAAAAGTCTTGACCACGATTTGTCTAAACGGTAAAATGTTTTGATAGTCCGGCCGTCAAGACGCATTTCAACTACTCCGCTGTGTAAAATATACAAACGACCGTTTAACAAATTGGCTATTTACGACGTCTTCCGTTCTACCTACGCGAAAGCCTATATCGCTGCCAATATTATTAACCCATACCGGGTGCCCACTCGTAAAAAAAAAATAACAATTATTATTATAAACGCGGGGGAAAAAAAAAAGCAGTATACCATATCATTATATTTATATAAAAAAAATACCGAGCTTGAGGTCGTTAATTTTCGTACGCACAAAAACTACACGGGCCCAATTAAACGGCACGTACCGTCCGATAAATCAGCCGGTCGATATGCGACAACGGAATTAATTTCTACCCACGCCAGAGGTGGTCTCTCCGGTAGGTTTGTCTTTTATTATTATTACCCTCGCTCGTTCGTGTACATGTGGAATATTACAAAAAATAAGATTATCTGGGCAGCGACATCGACAAGACGGTGTTTACGTAACACTATAGCGTGTTTTTACGACACGACGCCGTGTCGTCTACGATATTATTATTGTTGTGTCTATCAGCAGTTGGTCGAAAGGTAAAAAAACAAAAATTATCGACGTTTTTTTTTCCAAAAAAAATATCGAGTGCCGCGGATTTTTACACTGTATACGGTACAAGCTGTTGTGTGATGGTTACAAGCGCATCAACGAAACGAACCAACGGTTCCACGCATTTTCCAGACTTTTGCGCGTGTACAGCGGAAAAGTCGCACTTTCCTGCGGGCCGATAAAACATCGATAACTCTTCGCGCGCGGTGTTGATGACCCCGGACGAGTAACGCGTCTCCGGGGGTCAAACCTCGTCCGCGTGTTTCGGATTATTACATTAATAATAATGATGGAAAAAAAAAAAAAATATCGATAATCGTAACAATATCGGTCGACGGCCGCAAGGTCGCGGCGGCCGGCGGGTTCACACTCGCGTATGAGACGGAGGAAGGAAAACGTACGGTCACAAATGTATACGCGCGGCCGGTGTCCCTGCCGGAGAGGGCGGCGGAGAGGGCGGAGAGATGACAAATGGTTCCTCGAACGTCCGACCGCCGCACAATAGAGAAATACAAAAACAAAATGAAAAAAAATCAAATACACCGAGAACATGCCTACTCATCCGGAGTGTTTATACTATTTGTACAAAGGTTATGTGGTATAAAAAAATATAAACGCGCTAGAGAAATCAAAACCCGCCCGCCGCCGCCGCCGCCGCCGCGTAGTGCACACCACACGACGCGTGGAAGTACGTAATATGGCACATCGAGGTGTCGGCGGCGGTTAGTAGGTGTATTGGTGATACACGCTATTATGCACAAGACTAAGATTGATTTATCCGGACCGTTTTTTTACTGTCATTACCGAACGCGTCGACGTTTTTTTTTCTTCTGTGTTATTGTTGTTCATGCACGTTTTTTCGAACCCGCGATGAATTCATTCTCTACGACCGTTCTCACGTTATCGTTTACGTTTTCGACCGTTATCGAAGAGTACCATCTCCGATCAGTTGTCCACCTTTGGAGACGTATCGTACGTTAAAATCGGAGCATTCTTTCTACTATAGAAAAAGCGATCGCAAAAAAAAAAAATAACATCTAAATCGAAGTGTAAAAAACACGTTTTCCGCAATACACGGCCGCCCGAAAGGACGAAAGTTCCGTAAACTCCATCAGAAATGAAGCGCAGCAGCAACGTTTCAAATCGATCGAAGCGATTGGCCCGTTGTTCCGTTTTCCTCAGAAAACAATCAAAATTTCAACAAAAAAAAACGCTTCGAACAAAAAAGTACCGTCTCGGATCTACCTTTTAAGAGGTGCGTAAAAATCGGTGCGGTTTTTCCACTAAGACGATCACAGAAAAAACAAATCATAATTGTAAAACCGATACCAAAACGCTCAGAATCTAAAAAAATGGATCCTCCAGGACCGTACAAAATTTACGATTCCGAAAACTCAACGGAAAAACATGTTTTCGGTTTTAAAAGTAGTGGTTTTTTTTTT
>CM029360.1:7788911-7847934 GCA_017140985.1 Hormaphis cornu | reverse complement strand
CGTTTGGATTGTACATTTGTATTATGAACCTATTTATTGTATACACGAAAACCCCTAATATATGATTATAATATACTTCGTTCCAATGATAAATGAATAAAGACAAAACGATCGATGCAAATATACGACTTCCGAACTGTCCGATAACTCTACTATTTTAATGCTTCGTTACGAAACTGAAGGTAAAAAAAGCCGGGATCAGTCTAGGTCACGTGGGCGGTTTGACGGGGCTGACCGACTGCGCTTTGGGTGGGTGACTGGTTTAGAAGTTGTGGAATAAACGCATTATTTAATTTCTGAAAGCAACGGTTGCCTTCGAAAATCCTGAGCGAGCTCGGTTGACTAGTTTATACGTCCTGGTAAAAACAAACTTAACAATAACAACTTTTATCGAATCTGTGTCTTTCCTATTTTCGTATCGTGTAAAACTTTCAGCTTGGTCCGAATTTTATTTCGGATGTTATGATCAAAAAAATCTAAATCGATGTGTAAAAAACCAACGTTTCCCCTAAGAAATACACGGTCGCTTGGAATGACGAGTTTTGCGACAAAATAACAACGCGAAATCGGCTACAAACCGAAATTGTGTCAACCGATTTTCTAAATTTTTAACGTGTAAAACTATTTTGTTTAGATCGTATTAAAGTTTCGAGACCTAAACTTAATAACTAGAAGTTTTATGGAATTATAACTGCGTAAGATTAAAAAATTCAAAGTTCCATAAGTCCCTCAAAAATGATCAAAATCGATTGAAAACTAAGCAGCAAACTCGTTAAACCCTTATTAATGACGCATATAAATTTCAAGTCGAACTGAGCATTTTCGAAAATTTTACCGTTTACGTTTTTTGCTCTCCAAAAATAATCAAAATGTCAAAAAACGCTTCGAATAAGGTACTGTCTCGGATCATTTCTTTTTCTATTATATAGATTATCTACCTTTTGAGGTATCATACGTTAAAATTGGAGCATTTTTTCTACTTGAAATAGTGATCACAAAAAAAAAAAAAAAATCTAAATCGAAGTGTAAGAAACGCGTTTCCCGTGATTATTTGTCACGCCCGTAAGAAATACACGGCCGCCCGAAATAAAAAAATATTTCAAAGTTCCATAACTCCCTCAAAAATGATCGAAATCGATTTCAGCGGTACACTCATAAAACCCTTCTTGATATAAATTTCAAGTCGAACGGAACAATGTCGAAAATCGTGCCGTTTTCGTTTTTTCCTCAGAACTTAAAAAATAATCTAAATTTCAAAAAACGCTTCGAATAAAGTACCGTCTCGGATCAATCGTCTATCTTTTAAGGTATCGTACGTTAAAATCGGAACATTATCTCTATACCCTAAAAAGTGTTCACAGAGAAAAAAAAAAACATCATTGTCACGCTCAGAATCTAAAAGTACGTAATATGGATATACTATACCAGGTCGGGTGAGAACTGCGAAGTTATAATTGTTGCAGGACTGCAGGAGTAGCGTTTCGCTTTGGCTGGGCCACTACTGCAGGTATTCTGAAAATTTTCATTTGCAGACAAATCTCTACAAGATTCTGTATGATTTTTCGAGTGGTGTCATTCTTTTTAGGTTGGCACTGAAATTGGCTAAAAATTGAATTTGTTGTTGAATGCTTCTTAAAACGAAAGAATTGTAATGACGCGCTTGTCCCTCGGGGCAAGTGCGACACGCTTCGAACAGAGTTTTAAATGTTTGCTTTTTTCAAATTTGGCACCTACACTCGATTTAATTACGTAAATAGTGATTGTAAATTGTAAACAATATAACAATTAAACAAGTATCTAATAAGTATAGTAGGTGTGTGAAGAGCTAATCAGACTATTCAGACTTTCCAAACATTAATTATAAACAAATAAAGGTTTGACCATATGTTATATAGTCAGCCTTATATTCTGCTAGGTTTTTTTTATCGCAACTGTTTAAATCTTGAACTCTCGGATTTGAGACCACTCAGAGTGCCCACCGTCAGAGTCCTACATTATAGGTAGACCTATCATTGGAAGCACTGACTTTAAAAATACGAGCATTCCTTATACCCTTAAGGTAGTTAGTTCACGGAGAAACAAAAAGAAAAAACGTCGTTATAAAAAAATACATTCAATCATCGCATCAGCTGCACTCGGAGTACGTAATACGTATTACCTAAATCGCTCGTTTTTTTTTTCTCTCCTAACACAGACCCTAACCAAAACCCAGATGGCCCACCCTCGGCCTTTGCACACGGACCTTTCTTGCCGTAAATATTGATTGGATCTATGCTAGAGATAATCATTCTTATCCAGTCGAGCTACGATAGCTACGATCTCGGCTGGTAACCCTCGGTAACAAACACGATATCTTTAACAACCGTGGTTCACTCCGCGGTCCTTCTCGCTCGCGGCTCGTCCCGACTTTCCGCGTTTCAACCGATAACGGAGCGCGGGCATTCCGCGCCGTCCCATTGGCCGCACTGCCGTTGCCACACACGGTCCGCCGCACCGTTGATAACGGTCAGCTGATAAATTGTTTTTGTTCGCGTTATTTTTTTTTTTTTCCCCGTCACAAACAGTACACACACAATAAAATCCACGATTTCGTCGCGTTTCGCAATTTCTATTTCTGTTTACCCCAAAACACCGAGATCGCGACGTGATGGTTTCTCGACCGATTCGCACTTCGATTCGCCCGTGACCGACCGATTCGCGCGCTTGACAACGGCGTAAAAACCGCACGGGTGTCGAGTAAAAAAACGACGACGCTGCGAGAAACTCGGCCGTTCCGTTTGTCGTCGTCGTCGTCGTCGTCGTCATGCGCCACGAGTCGGCGGCACGAGAACCGTTGTAGCCGCCCCGTACACGCTCCGCCGACCTAACCATGTACCACCACCACCACCAGCACCACCACCACGACCACCAACACCAACACCACCACCAGGCGGAAGGCCAGCGGATCCCGATCAAGTTCAGGCACAAGGAGGAACGGGTCCCGGAATCGCTGTTCGGCCTGTGCCTGAAGTACGTGGTCCGCAACCTGCACACGGTGTGCCGGGAGACGCCCGACGGGCTGGCGCTGCACGACGGGCTGGCGCTGCCCAGCGGCATATGCGAGCCGTTCATCGAGACGTACCAGAACGACGGCGGCCAGATCTTCGACTGTTTCGCGTATCTGTTCAAGGACACGGCCAGGACGCACCTGAGGTCCGTGCACATACGCAACTCGAGCGTGACGGACGACGGCCTCGAGCACCTGCTGCGGCACGACCTGTACGAGCTCACGCTCACGCACTGCCAGAATCTCACGAACAAGACGTACATAAACATATTCAAACACGCCAGCAACCTGCGGTCGTTGACCATCGGCCCGAACGTGCAGATCACGCCGTACAACAAGCTGTCCAACTGTTCGCTGACCCTGGACGACATACCCAACCGGATAAACAAGAAGGCGCCCAACCTGAAACATCTGGTGTTGCGGGCGATCGCCGAGTCGCCGTACAGCAGCGACAACATATTCCTGGGCGTCATGCTGGACAAGCTGCTGCAGCTGAGGGTGCTGGACCTGTCCTATTGTTTGGGCGTCGGCAGTCTGCGGTACTTGTGCAAGCTCACCTGCCTGCACACGCTGATACTGTTCGACGTGCCCCATTTGCAAGTCAGCGACGCGATACGCAACATTTGCGCGCTGCAGTCCCTCGTGTGAGTGTTGACTTGTATACATAATTATGTTTTTTTTTTTATAAACGTCTTTTTCAATCGTGTGCCCCCGTATAGTGTTTTAGATATATCGCAAACGGAATCGTATCCAGAACAGGGTGTCTACAAGAACGAAAACAGAGTACTCGCCATGCTCATGGAACGTCTCCCGAATCTCATGTCTCTGGACATATCCGGAACGAATTTGGCCGGAAAAGGTGAGTGCTGCCCGGTCGGGGGAAACGTTTTTATAATTTTTCTGTATCGTGTTGTTGTTGTGCAGGTACTGCAGAACATTCTACGTGCGCGTCTTTGAGCGGCAAGAAGTCCGATATACCCGGGTTGGAATGTCGCGTGGACAATCCGTTGGAATTTTTGGGGCTGTACCACACCATGCACAACGCCTGTCGACGGCACGATATACCTGCGAAAATCGTACTGAACTCTATTATAATCCGTTTTTCTTAGTTAATAACGTTGTTCTCGTTTCAAAGATAAGCGGCGACGCCAACGAAGAGCAAATATTCAACGCTGCGGCTTCGTGTATGGACAAACCGAAGCTCCTTCAAAATATTTTAAACGATCTCTACCATCTGTTGAGGTACGACCAGTGTACGCAAATCGATCAAGCCCTCGACATAGTTTTAGAAGCGCTCACCAGATACGTTAAAGAGAAACTGATTCAGATTTCCGGGAGGTAAGTAATATTCACCGAAGAATAATGACCTTTTTTGTAAACTCTTAGTTATAAACCACTCGCGTATCTAGTGCGACTCTTTTCTACATTGTGAAAAATAAAGATCGACCGTTGCTATTAAACGATATAACCGTCAAAAGGCGTATCATCACTACGTTATTAACTGGAATGGACTTTCATAATTATGACGAAACTATGATGCGTAATGGATGTTTGACATTGTGTCAGTTGAGAATACCTCAAGACGTTGTGAGTATACGAATGTTGTGTTTAAATTATTCGTTGGGTTATCATAACCCTGATGATATCCATTTAAAATTACTTGAAAATATTTGATTTTAGTCACAATGTGTGGCCAGGTTATTTTGCCTTGAATTATTGGTAATACAACAACAATATCAAGTGACAAAAGTCGGTTGTAAGTTATAATATGATAAGGTCTACCTAATCGGAACAAACGTGTAACGTCCCTTTCATAAATTTCAAAATTTAATTCAATTCAGTTTTTGTTCTGTTAGTTCCGTTCCCCGACTCGTTGTCATTTGTATTCAATACAATCTTTGATTTTCCATAAAAAAAATTATCAAGTTTACTGCAAAGTTAGTAACATTGTTCTAGAGAGGTGACTTAAAAATTAATACTTAATTCCAATTTTCTCTGCCGTTGTTTAAATTTGTAAAATAGGCAAAGACCTGTGGTTTACTTTTTCAAAAAGAATTTTTAACTCGCACGCTTTCATAGTTTAAGATCTGTGAATGTATTACTAAAAACAAGTTATACTAGTAGTTTTCAAAAGAAATTAAATGGTGTAGTTTTGGTACAATATGCTTAATCATTTCATTACAATCTTACAATAATATTATACCATTGTACTTTTTAAACAGTCGCCGGAAACACTTTTCACAAAATCTTTAGGCATTTCAACATGTGTATAATGCTAATGAGATAAAAGTTTCAAATTATTTTCTTTAAGGTAAAATGTTTTGCCTAAATATAAAACTTTGATAATTTTTACCATTTGGAATTAATTGACAGCTTTTGATTAGCTTTAAGAACTCGATATTTGACACAAGTTTCACAACATAGTTTCATTCATAGAATTTAAAAATTATAAAAATTGATTCACACGATGTTGAAAAATATTGAAAAATTGACACAAATTGAAAAATAAAATGGTTTTTTTTTTATGAAACAAATGTACCTACCTCTATCTAAAACAATAACAGTCCTAATAAATTAAAATTTTTACGCATGTTTAGATTAATATTCATTAAATGAGTGTATGACCAATTTTAGCAGTGTTCTAAAAGAATGGTTTTTGATAATTTTTACTTGGTTTTGGTAATAGGTTCGAAATAATTTTGTCATATTAAAGTTTGTTTTTGGTTATCTTTTATAATTATACTTTTTTATTAAGTTAATTGAGCATTGCTCAGAATCTTTTCTCAAACACAATAATTTGTTCTGGTACTATACTATAGTAAACAATAATACACCCAAATTAGTGACCTACTCAATATTGAAGTCGCTACTCCAACAAGCTTCCAACCCTACTCCAAATTTCAAGTTTTTTTTTATACATGTATATTTTTGATGTATGAATAACATTTTGTTATTGATAACAACACTATAGATTATTAATTAAATAAGTAATGAATTTGTGTTTTAATTTGTACTTATTATTAATCAGTTATTAAATTTGTAATCAGTTTTGTTGTTTAGAGATAAACGTAGGTAATTAATTGACCTTGTATTTGATTTTAACAAAGGAAAAAAATAAGATGACATTGGCAAACTGTCAAATTATTAATTCTGTAAGCACTTACATGTTTGTTCTTGATTCAAATAGATCTTATATTTTTACTACTTTAACAAGACTTGCGACATTATGTCTACTACTAAATTTGACCTTTAAATTAGTGATTATGAATCGTTAATTTAACTAGAGTTTCTGAGAAAACAGTTTTTTAATATTCAGGTAGTTAAATTTTGATTTTGAGCGGAGCAAGAAAGCTATTGATTTTACAAAGATGTGTTTTTTTGCCACATAGCCCTTAGGTAAATGCTCCGATCTTAAAATATAAGCCTTTTTTTGTAACCTTACTTGGAGCATTTGCCTAACTTGGTGACTTTTTCAAAACTTTCTATGTTTTAAAATAATACAAAACATAGGAATTGGGAAAAATTGTAAACATGTTTTTTTTAACAAAATTGATTTTTGTTAGGTATTTGTTCATAACACTCAAAATAATTATTGAATAAACTTTGAATTTTCACACAAAGTGTATATTCTTAAATAGACAGATCTAATACGAATTTCTAACATGAGCTAAATAATGTATACATTAAATTTTTTTAAATTTAAATGTTTTTAGTTCTTTAAATTCAATAAAAAACATTAATATTCTTGAAAATTTTTTGAAATTTTACTACATGGTTGGCAACATATAGTTTTACAACTGACTAAAAAGTTTTAAAGTTGTAAAATTTTTAAAAATGGAAATTTTCGATTTATTTTTTTTTAAAAAAAATATACTTTGTAGATTCCGAAAGCATATAAAAAGTATTGAAAAAATGGTATTATTTTGGTAAACCATGCATAATAATTTCATTTAGTGTAAGAATTGTATAAAAATTAAAAAATGACTATTTAATAACATGTGAAATATGAAGAACTACATACTCGAGTTGAGTACTTATTATCTAAACTTTCTAAATTACAGTATGAAACATCAATATTCTAATTTAATTTATCCATATACTTTGTTCGTTATGCTTTTTGTTTAGTGTTTCTCTTATATTCGCAACTTAAATGTTAGTTATTTTATAACGATGCAGTTATTAATTAGATATGTAAGTAAATAATAACTATAGAATCATTACTAACATCATAATGAATTATTATTTTTAGATGTTTGAGTTTAAACGTTTAGTACAAATGTTGCTTCATATTGTATCTACTAGCGATCATGAAGGATTTGTTCAGAGAATCGGAATTTATCTATTAAATTCAGTTGCTTGTCAAGTGAACAATAAACAAAAAAATGAGCTCGGTGATGCTGGCGCAATCAAGGTAATTTAAAGATATAAATTGATACGACCTATCTATATTCGAAATATTAAAAAAAATTTTGTGTTTTTAATAAGTACAATTTACAAGTATTAATATTTATTTTTTTATTCATAAAGAAAATGATGGCAATAATCAAGGATCGACTTCACCGAAGAGTATGCGATGATGTTCTTGAAGTTGCTTGGTCAACGATGTGGAACGTAACCGATGAAGCACCGAAAAATTGTAAACGATTTTTAGAAGGGAATGGAATGAAATACTTTCTCGGATGTTTGACGGTAAGACTTGCAATTATTATAATCAGAAAATTGTACTTTTGTCTATAACCAAGTATTTCTTCTATTTTTAGACCTTTCCTGAAAAAAATGAACTGATGCGCAACATGATGGGATTGTTAGGAAATGTCGCTGAAGTCCAAGAACTACGACCTAAGTTAATGCAAGGTCATTTTATAAAGGTGTTTTCTGATCTTTTATTTTCAACGCAAGATGGAATTGAGGTAGTTATACAATTGTAATTTCGTTAAATTAAAATTTTGTGGTTCATAGTCTTTTTTTTTTCTGTACAGGTTAGTTATAATGCTGCTGGTGTCATTGCACATTTGGCTTCTGATGGCCAAAAAGCATGGCTTATTAAAACACCTTCCAGGCATAAAGTATTAGATCGTATGACTAAAGCTATTCAAAATTGGAACCTAGACGCTGACCGGAATATAAATTATCGCTCCTTTGAACCAATACTGCAGCTTGCGCAAGTTAGACATACGCCTCAGTGTGCCCATTGGGCAGCATGGGCTTTAGCAAACCTTACCAAAGTATATCGTACGTACATGATTATTGGTTAATTTATAATTATCATAGTTAATATCATTATTTTTTAGTTTTTAATGAACATTAAGTTCAAAAGGTCTTAACGGTCTTCTGTATTTATAATTCTATATGCACTAACTCTCTCTCTCTCTCTCTTTCTCTCTCCCTGAGAGTAAAATACTGTGTTAAAACTGAATTGTTTTTTGATTGTGTTTTTAATTTTGAGAATTCTTTTGTATCTTATATAAAATCGAATATCACCTAAATCTCTAAAAAGATGTGTTTTACAAATTAATTAATTACTTAAAATCTACATAATAATATCTCATTTAAGGACTTCCAGTGAAATTGTAAAGTTTTGAATAAAAGTTTGTCTCGCTATTGTGTCTGTTTTGACTCATTAGTTTAGACTTTGATTCTTTGGTCGTAAGTTTTGTGTTATTTTGAAATTTGAATAATTTAGATTCACTTAGGTATATGATAAGTGAAAATAGAGTAAATTAAAACTTTACCTCAAACAGTCAACAAACTTTAATTAACTCCAATCACTGGTCATGTTTTGCTTAGATTTAAAATTAAATCTTAAGTCGATACGAATTAATTGTTTAGCATATACTATTTAGCACGCTATTTAGTGTTTTAACTATTCTCTTATTTTTAAATTTTTTTAATGGGTACATATTAAAATTGTTAACCGAATTTATCACAACAGGGTTGTTTTTTTTTTTTTTTATTGCAATTTATGTGTTTAAATGTTCAAAAAATATTGATATCATTTTCATGATTATTGATTTGTTTGCAGCCGACAAATACTGCCAAATAGTTATTGCTGAAGGCGGTTTAAAAATTATGAGTGATTTACTCGAAGAACACCGAAAACTGGAGTCTCAGGGTAATCAGCCTGGAGTGATACCTATCTTAGCTCAAACTGTCATTAGCCAATGTGTATTGTTTATGAAGCATGCTGTAGAATCACAGTGAGTGAAACTAGTGAGATTATTTTATTTTATTTTTTTTTTTTTCTTGCCCCAATATACTCTACAAAAATATTTTGTTCGTTATATTTTATACTACTCCCTCAATCCTTCCATTTAGTAAAAGAAGTGATTATTGTGTTGGTTTTTTGTTTGATTTTTTTTTTTTTTTAATGATAATATCATTATTTTGTTGTATTAAATTACATATTTTAGTAAAGCATTAAGAGTATTATCAAAATATGAATTATACTTGACATTAATAAACAACCAAACATTAAACATTGATGAAATTCAACATTAGTATTAATCTGTTTAGCGCTAAAACAACATACTCATATTATAATGAATGATGATAGTATGTGTGAAATTTATTTATTTGAATCAATTTTATGCAAAATGTGTTTATACATGTGTGATATTTTCATCCTAACTATTTTAAAATCATTTACTCTTAAAATGATCTAATCACTAAAAAATTGTAAATTTTTTTTCTTTTTCAATTATTATTATTTTTATTTATAATTTGTTTGTCTTAATTTTGTATTTTATACCATGTCAACGATTGTGGATTATTTGTAATATTACTAATAATTATTAATAAATTGCATTTAAAAAAAAAAAAAAAAAAGTAACACTATAGTATTGTAATATTTTCCAAAACGAACATCTTTCATGAAACTGAAACAAAAATTTTATCGATTTTTATTTTGCGAAAATTATATTAATATAATTATTTATCATGTTATGTACATATACTTTGTTGATTGAATTTCAAAAAATGATAGTAAAATATTGAACTTTGTGTTGCATCACCCTTATGTATTAGCCCTTTAGTATTATTCTAAACGAATAAAAGTCAAACTGATTATTAATTATTAAAACATTTTTAACATGTTTAATAAAATTCAAATTTACTCTAAAATCAGAATTCGTTTTGGAAATTAGTTACGTTGACGAGGTTAGTTTTAAGTTACAAAACTGCAGTTGTTTTTTCTATAATAATTTATGATTAAATTTGTTGCTAATAAGAAAACAATATTGTTACATTCCATGCTAGTTGATTGTTGTTTTTCATCGTTTATAATATAATATTGTTTAATAACTTTTGTAGATAGTTTTTAACTACGTTTAGTGTATTTCAGTTTTAACCCTATACTGGCTGGGTGAATTGTGGGTGTTTTCTATGTTACTGTACAGGCTTTAGGGCGTTTGGAAACGTCTATTTTTTTTTCTCTGTCTGTCACACGTAAATTATAGGACTTGAGACGGTTTTTACTTCCAACATACCAATTAATCTATGAATGCGATGAGGAATCCGTAATTTGATTTCAATCTATCAAGAATCTATCTGCTTTGCATCTGTCGAGCTACTTTTTTTAAGAATACCAGTTTAAAAATACTCTTATTGGTTTTTTTATTAAATTAAATTTATACAAATTTAGAAGATCTTGAAGAATTCAACTGAGTTTACAGATTCCTTATTGCATTAACAGATTGATCGGTATGTTGGAAGTAAAATTCATGATTTTGTGTGACAGACGGAGAAAAAAACAAAAGTTTTCAACCGCCTTAATAGATACACATATATATTATCAAAGTCTGCCACTCACGTGTTATGTATGTAAATTGTAGTAAGTGTTACGATTCATAGTTATGTTTCTATTAAATTTATTTGATTTTACTCCAACCATGTTGCCAGAGAGTTACACATTTATTTAATATTATGCTTAAGCCATTGACTGCTGTTGCTTGAAATCCATTGAAGTACGTCAATTGTAGTGTCATGTTATTTATGTAATTATTATCAAAATTAAATGCAAATCATGTACATTCAATTTTTGTTATTAATATTAACGCTTGAATAAATACGAAATATGAATTCAGTTAGGTTAATTTAAATTAACCTGTTAGAGGTTCGGTTAAATTGATTACCTCTAATAGTGGTGATTGTTGAAAAGTTGAATTTTATGAAGGTGCGAGACAAAGTTTTTGGCTAAAATATCGGTTTATCTCGATTGCTATTATTCATCTGACAATAGAATACGATACGTTTAAATTTAATATAAACCATTTTCTTGGTTATAATTGTTTATGTTACAAACTTAGAGGAGTATATTTTTTTGTGGTGTACCGATAAAAACCCTTACTTATCCTAGTCATTAGATCATATTTTATTTCACTATAAACTAATAATCAAACTACAATGTAAATTATAATACTATTACTATACTTACACAAATAATTATACAAATATAATTTTTATAATATGTGCCATGTGTTATTTTATATAAATTACAGTCGTCCTATTAAAAAACGTAATATTGATAAATAATTAATATATATATATTTCGAATACGATCGAAATTTTATCAAACTAAAATATATAACAAATAATGACTGTCTCAAATATTTGTTAGCATTGTGTTACAAATTGCAAAATGTTTGTACAGTTTTGTGTCCAACACGATAAACAAAATAAGAGCTACGAGCGACGTATCATAGTGTATTATCTATGCAGTTATAAGATTACTGATGAGGTAAACAAGAAAAAGTTTTCAAAAACTAATACCGCTATTTATTTTTATTACGTTTAGTAGTTTCATGTAAATTAGGGTGTAAATTTAAACTTCAACTAGGCGTTAATAGTAAAATGGGAATTTTAAAATTAGTAATTGGTGTTATTACCATTGTGAATGTTGGACTGCTGTAATTCAGCCCCTTTAACCTGGTTGTCAAAACCCTAAACTAACACCCCATTAGTAAATTGTACTGTTTAAAATTATTTCACTTTAAAAGCTATTGATATTCAAGTCGGATCGAACACATTTTTATTCTTGTTAATACAATTTATAACATATGCATACTACCTATTCGTGTATAGGTTAATAAATTAAACATAAAAAACCGAACGTTAAATGTAGTTTTATCTTTTAATAATCTGGGCCGATTTTAGTTTGTAATCGATTAGACGAAACGTTTGTATTTTCCGTTGGCCATGGATAAAAATCGTATTATTTTTTACTTCTGCGCGTTCGTCGGTAATTATCGTTACAGAAAAACGTTAAGCACTCGTAGTAGAACTTGAAAATTTTCGAAAATGACCATTTTCTTTGCGGTTTTTGTTGTTCGATAAAAAAATTCGACAAAAATTTTGAAACTTAGCTAACGCAACGTGTGGTGTCAACTGAAAACGTTCGGAAATCCGTAGTCGCGATTATTTTTACGTCTTATTTATAAGTAATGGAAAATTCGTAACTCGCACGATTTTAAGAATTGAAACGCGGTATGTAAAACACAAAAAAAAACACTGTTGTGTAATCCGGTTGTAAATTACCGCGCGACACCGTGCGATCGACACTAAATTCGTACATTAACCGCTCGCAAAATGGCCGTTTGAAATCGTTCGTATTCTTTACGGGCGCTTACGTGGACACGTTTATCGGACCATTTTTGTTGTACCGTTAGATTTGGATTTTACCAGGACCTCGGGGACGCCGGACGACTGGGCTCGCTCGGAATCGTGTATTCGCGGGCGACGATTTGCTCTCGGAACATCGCGTTTGAGCCACAACCAAATACGCTCGCTAACCCCGTCAAACCTCGCTGCTCGTATGCGCGACCTAGAGTGATCCGGGGCTTTTCGATCGCGCAGATCCGGGCGCTTCCGTTTGACCGCAGTGGCGGAAGAAACGATTCGTCGTTATAACGTAGTACCGGATTCGGTACGCGTCGTGTTAGACAGACAGACGGCTTGTGACCTCCGAAAAAACCGCGAATAATCCAAAAATTTTGTTCGGCCACGTCCTTCCCGAAAACAGCTTTTTCGTCGTACGATTTTTCGGCTCTCTCCCCCCACACCCTAAACGTTTCATCCGAGTTGTGCCCCACAATAGCGTACCTCAGACGTATTTCTAGGGGTGCCAGCAACTTGGAAGTACAGGAAATTTGAGATTCGAAATGAAGAAGATCGAGAGGTTGCCGAATCACAACGGATGATGGGGTGGAAGATATAACGCCCAACCTCACTCCCTCGCGCACGACTGCGTGGGCGGCGGTACCCAGGGTTGCCAACCGTCCCGATTTTGGCGGGACATTCGCGATTCTTAGGGTTTTTTACGATCAAAGTTTACGACATAAGACATAAGGAAATTCCACAGACGTGTGTACAAATCGTTATTGTACATTATATCTGTACGAGAAGTTCCCGATTCGTCTCTTTCTACGATTCACGATACTCTAAATGATTGTGGAGGTCGTGTCGTTATCGCACTTTTTCCTCCAAACAATACATAGTCGCCTGACGAAAAGCGACGTGACCACCATCTTCTAACAACGATTCCGACGCCGGCCCGTCAAAAACCTTTCGAGTGTCCGCCAAAGTATCGTTATTGATCGGAGCGATAATCTAATACGTCGTGTTTAGCCCCCGCATTGCCATTTAATCGTTCCCGCCGTGCTCACGGCAATGCGATTTCATTTTAGTTCTTACTTTTTGGTATACTGTGTGATAATTGATATCGTGTTTGGCTACACACTTTTTTGTGCCAATAACGGGCTACTCCGAAGAACGATGTACCTCTCGTACCAAAAAACGTCTTTGCACTTTTCGTGGAGTGTTCTTGGCTTAAAAAATCCTGCGAAAGTAACGAGTATTTGTTTGGACATTGTAAAGTGTGTGTGAGAAAGACTTTTTAACATCTCGTGGTGGTAAATCAGATGCACGTGCAGCAAATAGCGTTTGACATCGACAAACCGATAGTAAACGATCAGTAAATCCGTTTTTTGTGACTAAAAATACGTCTGAAAGTGAGCACGTTAATTATGTAGCTGAAATTGTTTTGTTATAAAAAAAGTACCTAAACCGAGCGGTCGACAACCCTGGCGGTACACTCTTAGGGTAATATAATATTACGAGCGGTAAATTTGGGGGTCCCACGAGCACGGGAGAGGAAACGCGAGATGTTGTGGAGAACAAAAATCAAAATGGCCAACGTGGAAAAACAAAAGTTCCCAAAAAAGGTTCTTAGGGTTGGTCCCGTAAAGACGTGTCTATAGGTTCGGATGCGACAGGTTTTAGGCTATTATCTGTTTGCGGAGCTGAGCGAGCGAGTGCCAAACGCGCGGTAAATATTCTGCTCGTTATTTACATTATTCCAGTCCGGTTATAGTAAAAATGAAATTCGGTCAAATCATAATTATATATAATTCAAGTTGGTATTCTTCAATTTTTTTTCGTCTCTCCCCCAATAAATATATCCTGTTATTTTTCTTATCAGAACCGTACCCCGTTCCATACATTACATTCTCGTACTGGCACTTGGATCGCACTGTATAATAATACAACGAGTACATATATGTATATTTTATTGTCGGTATGATCAATCTGCAGCGTCGTACGAGAGCAATAGCAGGGAATATAAATAATAAGAAGAGCACCGCGGAGAGAGGGATAATTAAACACAATAATAATATACTACAAAACCGTGTGGTCGTATATTATTGACATACGGCACGCGTATACGCGTTCAAATATTAGAAAATTTTTTGTTGTGATTGCGTTAAATCGCGAACGGGGGAATAATTTATAGAAATTTCTGTCCGTTGACCGCGATAGTTGATCGAGTGTCATAGTGCAAGTTTTTCATTTTTCGACGTTCAAACAATGTTCACCTGCCATCTGAAGATTGTCGAAGCCAACTGTACCTTTGTACATATTTTGTGTTGTTTGTACTGATATTGTTGATACGCTCTTTACGCGCACACTGGCTCTTCTTCCATAATTTTGGCGACTCTTTACCTATATTATTTTTTTTTTTTTAAAAATGATAATGTTACGAAATTCCAATCGTTCACGCGTCAAAACAAACCCGATTCGATAGGACTGTTTGTACGGAGGGGACGTAAGTAGGAACGAAACGTGCAGTATGAAACCACCCAACTGAATAAAAAAATTTTACGTATATAGGTTTTGCCCAGTTAGGTAACGGGTTTGTGAGGAGTAATGTCGTTCCTGTTTACACTGTTGATTCCTCGATAGTGGTTCTGATGGCGTTCGACGAGCTCAAATGTTTACATTTTTTCGATATTTCAAACCATTCGTAGCGTTCACGTTGCATATAGTCCGCGACAGGAAAAGTGGCCCCTGTGTACCGCGACCCGTTGCCCAGCTTCCACACCCGTGAGCCATTGGTTCTCAACATATGCCGCCACTTGTATAAAATACACATTTTATAAAAAGAAACATAGTTGAATTGTTTTTTTGGGGCACCTTACCGGCTATCTATAGTACGCGACAGGAAAAGTGGCCCCTGTGTACCGCGACCCGTTGCCGCTTCCTCACCCGTGAGCCATTGGTTCTCAACATATGCCGCATACTGCGTGGCTGCGCCACTTGTATAATACACATTTTATAATAAAATATTTGTATTATTTGTATTAATTTTTTAATGTTTTTTGTTTGGTTTGAATACACATATTATTTGTTATTAAAATATTGTAAGTATTTTCAGTAAATTAATTAAAAAAAACGCGGCAATAAGTTTAATTACGTTACGCACCACTGAGGCGAAACGGCCGCTAGGTTCGTGGCGGGCAGGGGCCACTTTTCCTGTCGCGGACTATACGTATTACAGCTGCTGTCCAGACTATATATAGACTAAAAAACCAGTTTTTACTGGAGTGTGGGGAAGACAGCTGCAAAACGTACTGTGGTAGGGATACAGTGATGCACATAATACATATAAAGTACAGACCCTATGTCTTTTATCGTTTAGTCTGTTGTTCGCTGTCCGTTCGTAAACAACAATTTTTTACGCTACTTTTTCTCCTCCATTTAACGTTACTGTATAATTATTTAAAAATGTCGTTTGTCGATAAAGATACTCATAGCCAGAGTAAAAAAATTATTTATAGTGTGTATATATATTTTTAAAACAACTGTCAGAGAAATCGACAGATTTAACGGCTAATTTTTTTAAAAGTGCTCAAGTCATTGCACAGCCCAAGCTTGTGGAATATCTCATCGTACTGTAAAACGAATTTGTGCAGAAAAAGTGATGATCCAGAAACACCAGATGCGAGAGTCCTACGTTTATTTCTCCGCGTGAAGGATACAAACGCGCAAAAACGGTTTCAGAGCTTGATGATTTCGATATTGTGAGAAGGACTGTCTACGAGTTTTATGACCGGGGTGAGTACCCAACTGCTCAATTAATCCTCAATGCTGTAAGTAAAAAAAACAAATTATACCGGGTGCGTTCGATCGATGCAAAGGCTCCTTAAAAATTTAAAATTTGGCTACAAGAAATGCAACGATGGTCGTTTGTTTTTAATGGAGAGGAACGATATCGTCGCGCTTCGGTGTAAGTTTTTAAGGCAGATGAGTATATGCTGCGAGAAAAAAAAGACGATCGGCCTGTTGTTTACCTTGACGAAACGCGGGTAAACCAAAATCATTCACGCACGCTTGTTTGGCAAAATGAACACAATTCGATGGGTCTAAAGGTACCAACTGGTACCTAACCTAACCATACTTCCGGATGACAGTGACTAGAGTGACGACGACGAGTGTTTTCAGTAAAGTAATTATTAATTCAAAAAAACGCAGCAATAAGTTTAATTACGTTACGCACCACTGAGACGAAACGGCCGCTGGGTTCGTGGCGGGCAGGGGCCACTTTTCCTGTCGCGGACTATAGTTAATAAGGTGTATAGTTAAATTTTAAAACATTTTTAGTCTACACAAATAACACATATTGGTAAGTGAATCATGCATATCGACTGTAGCAAATTTCCGACGAAAAGATAAGTCTGAAAAACGTAGTAGTAAGTTTCCAAAAATATTTAGAAATAACGACGGTGACAAAAAAGTTGTGTTTTGCTTCTGCTGAACAAACTGACAAAATGGAGTTAACACCGTTTTCGTTGGATCGATATGATCCAATAAACAACGGGTGCCGCAGCTTTACAGCACTCGTCTTTGCCACCGGCCCCCCGCAATGTGAATCTACGTGCATAATATAATGTATAGTCGCATCGTATTTATAGATTAGCGGTGGAGGTGCAAAAAAAAAAAAAAAATAATAAATTGAAAAATACATTTTCAACATAATGGTCGGATAGATGGTTTAGACAGGTACTAAAGTTGTGCTCGCCGCAACTGTATGTATGCGTAAGTACGCCTACTTTGATTTCAAATGAACAATTATTAAAGATTATATGACAATTAATAATAAACAGAACGAATATTGTAACATACACCTGCAGGGGCGTCGTTTCAATATTTTTGCTATAGCTAAAAATCGAGTGATCGGCGACGTATAGATCAAATTCGGTAAAAATTCACCCAATTTTTTAAGTGCAATAGATTTTTAAAAGCCAAATGCTGCCACTCGAGAATGACGTCCCTGCGGGGTACGCAAATTCAGTTTACGAGGGGAGACGCACTCGCGCCGCGGAAAAACTTTTGGTCGAGCCGCAGGGTGGCGGATCGGTAATTTTATTCGGTCCGAGAGATGTATAAATGTAATCTGGAGGGAATCTCGTCGCTTGAGTCTAAAATAATCATCGAGAATGCGATTTTACAAAAAAAAAAAAAGCTACCTCACAATTTTAAAATTTTATTTTTAAAATGCGTATTAATAATAAATCTATCTTTGTACAATTAATTTGACGATATCTTAAAAAAAAAAGTCGGTCGAATTCCTATGTCTTATTTGAAAAAATTATAAATGATTTTTTTTTTTTGTAAATCGAGTAGGTACCAATAATTCTCGATTTCCTGATTTGTTTTTTTTTTTTTAATTTTTATGTATAGTTAGTAAGACACGTACAACGCATGTATATATTCATTTATATTGTATATATTATAGGTCATATACAAGGTTAAGGGACCGCTTTAACGCAAATAGCGGCCTCAAACGTCTCCCTCACGCAGGGACGGCTGCTCCGAATAGATATGGTTTACTTTCAGTCTTCGCAGAAAATGCGAAAGTTTAAAAAATACGTATTATACTAAATTATCGGTCAGATTCTTTTATTTTTTGGTTACAAAAAAAAAAAAAAATAGTTTTTGTTAAAACCTGTCGATGATCTGTGGTTAAATCTTTGGTCTGAATACTTTGACGATATTATGTCAATATCCAAGGGCGTCCACAGGATGGCAGGAGGCACTTACCCTCCCCTTTGGATTTTTTCGGTCGATTATTTTAATCATTGTTTACAAAAAACACAACGTCGTGGTGTTTTTTGAAACTAAAAAAAATAAAAAACTCTTCCTTCGGCGACGGGGACGGAGATGACGATCAACGCTGGGCAAAAAAATCAAATAAAAATAACAAAAAGGTGGCGTAAAGTTTGACGGAGTAGCGACTACGCTTTGGGTGGGTCACCAGTTGCGGTTCAAACGTATTCTAATGATAAATCGTTGCTTTCGAAAAAACGATTCTGAGCAAGCTCTGCAATTAGGCATCTAGTATACGTCCCGGTAAAAACTATACTTAACAAAAAAAAAAAAAACGTCTGTTTTATGAAATATACTACCTGAATTACGATTTTTTCAGGTAATCGCTACGACTTCTCGTCCACCTCAAGTTTACTCCCTATTTCTTTCTTCCTTCCTTTATGTGTTGTTATACGTTGTTTAAGGTACTTTGCAAGTTTTTGCGCTACGATATTTTTCGATTCGACGCACCCTAGGGCCGTCAAAGTGTTCACGGGGAAAAAAAATTATCAAAATTAGTTGGAAAGTTAAAAAAAAAAAAAAATTTTAAATCCAAAATATCAACTTATTTGTGGTATTCTACGTGAAGTTTGGAGCACTCGTTCTACACGAAAACACAAACGTGAAAATTCAAAACTTCCCCGTTCGTTGCAAAGTTCTCAATTTCTTATTTAGTATTTGGGATATAACTCGAAAAGTATAGGAAAAATAAAAAAAATTGGGACCACCGGAGTCCATCCCCGAATCATAAAAGTTACTGACCCAAAGAAAAAGGTTAACGGAGAAAAAAAAAAGCCGGGATCACTGTAGGTCAACGGAAGTCGTGGTTCAAACGTATTATTTAATATCTGAAAGCAATGATGAATGGTTGCCTTCGAAAAAACGATTCCTAGCGAGCTCAGTTATTAAGCGAACGTCCTGTTAAAACCCAAAATTTAATAATAAAAATTGAATGACATTTTTTTTTTTTGGTAACTTTACAGTACAAAGGTACATGTTTTTAAAAAAATTCAAGTCAAAATAAAATGATTATTTTCGAAATTACCGAGAAACAGATGTTTCGTATAGATATACGCAATAATTTTAATGAAATCTAATACGTCGTTAAAAATCTTAAAACCAATTTCGGTTGATCGAAAAATTGTGTGATTTTCAAAATTGTCGGTATACAGTTTGAGTGACGTATACGACTGACGTTGTGTTCAAATTTCAAATCAAAAAACCCAAAATTAACCCATTTATGAACGAAAAACCTGAAAATACAAAAATGGCCAATATTAGCCGAAAAAATTTAATGAAACTTTTTGAACGTTTTTTTCGAAGTTACATAGTACAAAGATACATTATCGTCTACAGTTTTAAGACTCCTCGATGATTATTTTCAAAATTATTGAGAAATAACTATGCGTTATTGACGCAATGCCGTTTTTCGGTGGCGTTTCCCGTCGCGTTAAAAAACTATTGAAAAAATCTTAAAATGACTTCTCTAAAGTACCATCTCGATCCAATTCGCTAAAAGAATAGGTACTGTATGCAGAAATCGGTGCACTCTTTCTGGTAGAAATTTAGTAAACAGTAAAAAAAAATTAAAATAGAGCCGGAATCACTTTGGGTCGCGTGATTAGTTTGACGGAGTGGCGACTACGCTTTGAGTGAGTTTAGAAGTTATGGTTTAAACGCATTATTTTATATCTGAAAGCAACGATAAACCATTGCCTTCGAGAATACGATTCTGAGCGAGCTTGGTTGTCTATATAGTATACGTCGTGGTAAAAACGTTAATTTAACGATAAAACTCGAATCTGTATCATTCCTATTTTAGTATTACGTAAAAGTTTCAGCTTGGTCGGATCTTTATTTTGGATGTTACAATCAAAAAAATCTAAATCGACGTGTAAAAAACACGTTTGTTAAGCCCTTATTAGCGACGTACATAAATTTCGAATACTTCGACGTTTCCGAAATCGACGTACTTTTTTGACTTTTGTGCAATGTTAGGGACCTTTCATTAGAGGCGTTGAACGTAAAAGTCGGAGCGTTCCGTATGCCCTTAAGAGCGAAAAAAAAAACACCGTTGTAAAAACAATTTTCGCTGACGCTCGGAATCTAAAAAACATTGGCCGTTGTGAATTATTGATAATATAACCGTTGTTTCCGAGACGCTCTGTATAACACACCGCCGATTGTACAGAATGTAATGTTGTGCTCGCCATACAAAATATAATATAATCTTATACGAGCGCATCGTGTCGAGAGCGCGCGCGCGCGCGTGTAATTCGTGTGGTGGTGTGTTATTCCCGTCGGTCCACAAAAGCGTATCATATAAAATAATATTATCATTATTATTATTATTATTGTATTCTTGACGTGTCCTTTGCCGATCCGCGCGGGTCAGTTTGATAGCATTTGTTGCGCGCGCGTAACGCGTATTTAACGACGCATTTTTCTCGTCTCCCTTTTTTTTTTTTTTAATCTCACGGGTCGCCCCGCGATCCGACAACATCTCGGCGTGTAAAAAACTCTCTCTCGTCCCCGGAGGCGAGTAAAAAACACACCGGCAGAACGGTTATTTATTCATTTTCTCATCTTTTTTTTACGCTTTTTCGATAGTATTATCGTCGTCGTTGTTGCACCGCGATTAGTCGAAAAGGTACGTGTCGTTTTCGACCGGACACAAAGAAGATAACATTACGACGAAACAACAAGACTGACCGTGGACGCGACAGTGGTGCAGCGACGTGGTCGTCGGATGATATTACGTTTGGTGAGTTTGGCGCAATCTTTTCTTTTCGCACGGATTAAATTTTAAGTAGAAAAAAACGTATCAACGACAGTAACAATGTTGTGTACGGATAGATGAATCGTATTAAATTCGTTCGCGAACGAATTCCCCCAACGAGTATCATTCCGGCACTGTGAGCTGGCAGCTTGACTCGCAGTTTATTCTAAAATTGTTTGTTGAAACGTGCGTTGCGTTTAGAAAACCGTCGATCGGGTTCGCCGCAGCAGTGCCCTGTGCGAGAGGCGTTATAGGTACACGCCTAATATAGATATTGTGATAGATATTTGTAGATAGACAGACCGCAGTGGAAATCAGTGGCGTCATTTCACTGTTTCTCAGTACATTGTTAAAAAAGTTACTCCGAGCACCTACGTTTTATTTACGGTAAAACCGAACTGATTTAATATCCTCGAGCAGGCGACTTTTGTTACAAACGCATAAAAAAACGATCACCTAACCTATAACAATTTTTGAGGATATATTTATTTTCTTTTTTAACTCGAGCTTATTAGGTACCTACTGTTTTTACGGTTATCGCACGTTACGTTTTAATCATCGATAATGGTGTACGCCAACAGATTACAAAATTGTCAAACAGCTTTTGTTCTCGTCAACTACAAAAAAAAAAAAAACACGCTTGTAGATTTTATTTGAACAAGAGCTTTTTTCACCCGTTTTTTTTTTCCACCATCATCAAATTACTCGAATCGCGTCGTTTTTATATTTTTTTACAACATCAGTATGTATGGCCAACGTGTAGTACAAACCAAACGTAACGTGGTACAAAAAAAGCGATCTATAGGAGAAAAGATGTCACGTAATACAGGCGTCGCACGTTGTTATACTACGTGCGTTTAAATTACGATTAATTTCCGATTGGTAAAACTCGGATTGAAGTTGAAAACTCTGTGTGTGTGTATAACACTCCGAGATACCTTTCAACCGCCGTTACACCCCGAATTAAGTCGCGCTTAAAACAACCCGGTGTTGTTCGAAGGTTTCGCGTTTCCTTCGTTTCTCACAGACATTCGCGCCTACACGTACCGTTGATTTTTTTTCAAAATTGAACGTTACAAAATCAACGTACGCGAATCTTTGCCGGGTTAGACGTGATTCCTTTGCTCGAGTAAAACGTACGCAGTCCATCTCCTCGGGGGGGCTAAAAACGAACGTCTCGCACAAAAATTTTAATTTCAGCCCTTTAAAAACTGCGCACACGGCGGTGGTACGACGGTTTGGCACATTTGGCCTCGCACGTTTTCTTCGCGATTTTATTCGCCGCCGCGTCGCTTGTTCAATACCGTTTGACGACGACGACACATCAATGCAACATAATAAATAATAATCGTAGAACATAATAAATTGAACGTAAATTACTATAATGACGTAATGACGCGCGTGTTTTTCGTGCGGCCGACAGACCAGCGTTTGTTAAATGCCAATTGCAAAACGCGCGCGAGTACTGAAACGTGTATACAGTGACAACACAGCGCAATGTTTTTTCGAGCTGTAAGAATGTAAATTTTATCGTAGTTCTCGTACGCAGTTTTTTTTTTCACGACAGTTTTTTTTCGTTCTCTTTTCTATTCCGTTTGTCTATGCCGAAAATCACAAACGGGCGAACTAGACGGGGGACACAAATTACAATAATAATACTACACCGTGTAGCGAGCGTCTAGACGTCTGTCGTATAATATCGGATAAAATCGTTTGTAGTTTATTTTTTCTTACACATTATTGCAGGACCTGTGTACGTGTTGTATTATGATCTGTGTGTGTAACACCCGTATAACATTATATGACCGCAGTTTCTTATCGTTATTGCGATATTTAATACGTATTCTAGAAAAAAAAAAAAATACGCGTTAAACCGATCGTACTATAACGACTGTGTGCACAAGCAGTGGCAAACTTCCCAGAAGCGATTCGAGTCATTTTTGGACTCTTTCCGCGATCGGGCGGTGTGGGGGCAAGGAAAACTTCAAATAAGTATTGTACTTTCCACTCGGTTCGTAAAATTTTTATTCGGAACAGCGCGGAACGATAAGCGGGGGTGGGTGATCTGCCCAATCGGTTTTTGAGTTCCTGCACCGACAGTTACAATATACTACGAACACGTATTATTGTACCACACGTAACAGGAATGAGCGCGATATTTTTGCCGTTAAACTGCTGCATTTTCAACTGCTCGGCTGAACTAATTGTGTTCACTTCAAAGTCAAAGTGTAGTTACTAGCTGCCGGCCAAGTAAGCGTTTTGACATTTAGTTATAAACTCGCGGGTGATACATGTTATACGGTTGTCGCAGTTCATTGATTCACAAGGAACGTTTTGTTTTACTATACGAATAAGTTAATAACCCCAGCGATTTTTGAATCCGATTGAGAATCCGCGCAACACCACTTCCCGGTTTGAGTAAAATTTGTAATAAAAATCGAAGTGAAACACGCTTGCGTGACGCAAAATCATGTTTCAACAGTTTTTTCATGAAACGGCTGATGAAGCGCAAAGTTCAAATGTGTGAGGCGCGTGTTTTTTTGACTATTTTGCAGACGTTTATATTTTCTAGTCGGAAAACCTCGCGTTGCTCGTAGATAATCGCGCGTTACACTCGACTTACACAATACTGTCGTAAGATTATATATGGGGACCCGCGAACACCTTACGGACGTTTTAATAAAAAATATTTATACTCGGGTATGAGAGAACGTCGAATGCACATTTTGCAAGTAACAACGCTCCGGACTTCCACTATTCGTCGTAGAACAAACTCGAGGATACCCTGAGAAAGTATGTTCGCTGTGTGCGCGTATTTAAAAAAAAGTAATTTTTCTGCTCAAATTTTTTTCGAGCAAGAAATTTGACTCTTTCAAATGTTTTGTACGAAAAAAGTGTCGGTTAAATTTCGGGAAAAAAACTCTACGTAGAAGATTTTCTGACTTTTGGTACTAAAATCTGCGGTTTATAGTGTATTATTCAAAGTCCAAGGGGACTGTTTTTTACGAAGATAATTACAGACCCGTCAACGCGGCGGCGACGCACATCTTTAGTGCGTTGTGTTGTATACCTTCGACGTCCTCTGTGCAGTATTTTGCGGTATTTTTATACGAGTAAAACGAAAATAATAATTTATCGGTTCGATTTTTTTTTAAATTTTTCAACCATACATTTGAGATGCACAAATACTATTATTTATTCAGAACAAACTTCAAGAGGCTGTATTATATATACGCCCATGACTATTGTTAACAAACATTAGCATAACAATATTATCATATGTTTGAAGAGTCTATGGGAAAATATTATACTTGCGTTATTCTTCGTACCTACTCATATCGTAATATCGTATTTCTTTCAGTTATCACTGTTATCAATTTGTGTTATTAATCGTTATATAGTTATTAGATATTATACACAGCCGGTAAATTATCATATAAAGAAAGTCGTGTCTGTTGAATCGTTTGAGCTATGCTATTAACGACAAACACGCGTTGGATAAATCGAATTATTACACACGGATATAACGAGTCATAAAGTGATCAGCATTGTCTGAAATATTACAAGTACAAAACAATTATTATTATATCAGAAATGCATCGCGAAATCATATGAGAACGCTTAAGATCGTATTATTTACATCGGCCGTAGGTGTGTAAAAATTGGTTAAAATTTATAACATTATACTGAAACTAATTTAATAATAATTTTAAAGTTACTTTGAATAATACAATACACAAAAACTGTTGATTATTTAATATAGTTGACTACTTGTACGTGTATAACACGTTACGAACACAGCATAACACAGTATACACATAATCATTTATTTGAAGTCAACTATCAGATCTTTCAAGACCTATTGGATAACCTGCAAAGTGTAATATTTTGTAAAAACGCGCGTAGGTATTATATATTTTGTTACCACGTGCTAAACACGTGAAGTTTGGCAAAAAAAAAAAAGAATCATTGTAAAGTCACTTATGGTAAACGTATACAAGTGGTAAATAGTTCGAGTTTTTCACTTGGTTAACGTACTACGATAATACACACATCAAGTTGTGTGTAGAAAAAATTTTACCTTACAATATTAAAATATTGAAAATATTGTGTTTTACTAAACAACTCGGAAGTCAAATCGTTTCTTAATAATTATTATTGCATGACGACTGCAGGTAATAATAAATAAAATATAATAACAACTTAATCGATTAAACAGAGTTTTTAATACTTACAAACAATATTAATATTAATGACAATGTTGCAGGTAGGTACTTAAAAAATATGTGTATCAAATATAAAATGCAAACTTTTGATACAGAACATTTTTTATTTTGCTTGATTTTCACCATCGCGTATTATTTAGATTATTAAGTTTCATTATTTCTTATTAAAAGTATGTTTTCGGATCGTTATGCAAGAACTCAACGAGTCAATTTTTCCAATATTGTTTATTGGTTTGAAAAAGCATAGGTCTCATAGAAAAGCAAAATCAACGGTTGAAAATTAAATGGTATTTTTTCTAACTTAAACAAGTTAAATGATTTTTGCGAAAAGTAAATCCGTAGGTACAAAATGCATGTGTTAAGAGTTCATTGATTTGTACACTTAGCAATAAATACATTTTTACTTGTGATAATATGCGGTTTCTTTTGATGTGTGTCGTAAAATTATCGTACAATATGTTTGTTACTTAACTATTTAAAATGCATGAATTTATAACATTTGATTATTATGTACATGACGTTTTCATTGAGTATTAGAGTGATTATTTTTTAAAAGCAATATATAATTGTTCGACTTGTAAACGTACTGCAGTACATAATCTTTATGGGTACTGTTATCTTTATGGGTATTTTAAAATTATTATTTTATATGGCACGATGTAAAATGAAATTTTTACAAAAATTGTGCCAACTGTGCCGTTCAATCAGCGACGTGCAGATGAAAGTCACGGTGCGTTCAAAAGATAAAAAAAAAATACCAATCGCACCATTTATGTTGACTAGGTATGAATGGAGAGCCTCGTGACACCTATATTTTCTTTCATTTACACTTTATATTCGTCTCCTGGATTGACAACAAGCCATAATATTTCGGATGAATCTATATACTGTCGTATTGAGTAGAATAATATAGGGTAAAATCTCGAATATATACTTGCACGTCGGCAGGCGCAGAAAGTTACAAAAGCAGGGGATGTATATCGTGAGAAAAATAATTCATTTCAACGTACTTATTCCTAATATCGTACCCAAATCAATTGGACTCGGTGATTACAAAAGTAGGTAGATTTAAGAGAGCTTAACTCCCTAAAACCACAAATAGCCTCAAAATATTGTTTCGAATGTTCACGGCATTTCCAAAAATAGCTTCTCGTCATAAAATCGTTTGGACTCCACTCTACCCAAATATTTGACTCGAGTTGTGCCAATATTTGTTATCGTGTTTTTATTAGAAAAAATAACTAGCTGTATACGTTTGATAGAGAAAAATCCAATGGCAGGGTATAGAACTTCCTCCCTGCGCACGACGACACTGTTGCAGGTATTAAATTTTTCTGCGCATTACGCTTTTAAGTAAAATTATTGTTATGACAGCCGTTGTTTTCGGGTGTAATTAAACGGCCAGTCATTGAAATAACTTCACGAAAAAAACTTAATAATTTTTTATTAAAAGTTAGTACCTACTTTAGATTCACACGTATTATATCCGACGCAAATAAAGTTAGGTACGATTAGTGCGCCCGTATACTGCAGTCGACGGTTCAAATCACTGCAGGTAAATAAAACGGAAAATCGTACTTGAGCGTTCGGTCAAGTTTTGTTTTCGTGTAATTTAAACTAAAAATTTGTTACTGCAGGTTCTATTATCAAAATGCGTATGTATGGATAACATTATAAGAGAGTATTCTCATAATAATATTAATAATACACGATGGTCGAGACTTTGAACCGGAAAGAATAATACCAATGGCAATAAACAAACGTATAACGTGCATTTAGGCTAATTCGTGTTTGAAGAGCACACAGTGTTTTTAAGAATTTTTAGATTAATAAAATAAAAAATATCGCGGTCCACGTCGTTTCCCTATTGTGGTGTGTATAATACTATTTACTAACGCGTGGCGTGCACTTTTGCGCATCCGCAAGACGTGGTGTTCGACGTAATAATATAATATGTTAAGTACACGAGCTTCGGAAATTACACGAGTTTTCAGCACGCAGTTCGACAAGAAAGAAGAAGAAGAAGAAAAAAAAACATCATTACAGTGTTTTGCTGTTTAAAACGAAGAAAAACAACCGGCTGTGTCTTATCGGACGAGCCTTTTTTTTTTTTTTATCGTTTATAAATTATAATAACGCCCGTGTTTTGTTACTTAAACATAATAATTATTATCAACAACAAAATATCGCCACGGCCGGCCGCAGCACCACCACCACGTTTGCCCTGTTACAGATTTTGATACCGAAAATGTTAAGTACGAGTATTATAATATATTTTAGATTACACAGTAACTGCGTTATTAAATAATAATAATAATTATTGTTTTTGTAACAATCGGTTGCCTTAAACAACTTAAACACGCTGTATTATAAATACCGATAGTATATTATAGGTACACGTCTTACGCACGCAGAGCAATGACCGAACTTTTTAGTATATTAATTTATAATATGTAGTAAAATACAAACAATATATTATTATTATTATCGCTAAAATGACAAATTTTTTCTGTCAGTATTCGTGAAGAACCGCCGGTGAAGTCGAAAATTTCTTGTTCAGAACGAGGCGTTTATTTTTTAACATAAACGATATTACACCATTTACTCAATGCATTAATTCGTACAAAGTTAAAAAGTCAAGTTCATTTATGTTACTTTCAAACTTTAACTTAAAAAGTGAATTTTTTTTTTAAATTTAACTCGTCATAGAAGAAAATACGAAAAGAAAGAAAACACGGAAACATTTTTTCGAATAGGAAAAAATGTGTGGTACAAAACCACGTGAATTAAACATAATATGAACTGTTAAAAATTGTTTAAAGTTAATTTTTATTTATTTGTTGGTTAACTCTTAATTAAATAAATTAAATTTTAACTTTTTTCAATTGACTTAACTAAAAAATGCGTTAACTTGCCCACTCTAAGTGTATACTAGCAATTTACTACTATAAAGTATAGGTATAATGTAGTATCATTTAGTAAGGTAGTATTTATAGCCAGCTCATTGATCCCGTCTAATTAAATTACCTGCTATTTAGTAAAAACTAGCAATAACGCTTACCCGCAGGCGCCGCTCGTGGAGCTAGAGGGGCCTTAGCCCCCTGATTAGTCTTAGCCCCCAAACTCTTTTAAAAATTCACAGAACAGCCTATCCTTGGATATATAAATTAAACCCGCCAACAATGTTAGTTTCAGCTCTTCAAATTTCGCCTACGCCTATGCTTACCTAAATACAACGCAAATAAGTACGTTCGAATCGTTATTAAAACGTAAGTATTGCAACTCGAGCTTGTACGAGTACATTTTACGCGTTCCATTTTTATTTTTACCGTTTACCTGCCAAAACCGTTATTGTTTCGTTCTAATCTATACAATAATATACCTACTACAGTTTGTGTTAAATCATTATGTGAAGACATATCATAATACATAATTTTTCGTAATAATTACTTTCAGCCTTTATAGGATGTACTGCTAAGCATGTGCATTAAAATTTAAAAAGTTTAAATTTTAAAGAAAATCACTCATTGAATCGTTATTTAAACCTAGCTATTAAGTAATAATTATATATACTTAGCTCGTACACATTTTATACATCTACTTGGAATTCGGGTTTTTTTTATGGTCTCACTCGGCCACAATATTTCATAGCAAATAATATTCATTGCGACAATAACAATTATTATCACGAGTATACTTATACTCTCCAAGTATTCGGTTAAGGTATCTATAATGATTCAATAAACAATAACAATGATCGATACATCAAATATTATTATATATCAATAATATATGCATACACCTACCCTTTAAATTAATCTGATAAGGTTAAATTGAACGTACCTTCGTATTTGGACTGATTACGAACCTATCATGTTTTTAAATTACATATTATGATATACCGGTTAGTGATTAATGAGGTCGGTTTTTTTTTATCAACAAAGCGAATCTTAGTAATTAGGTGTACACAAAAGTTAAAGTGCGAAATGAAGATGAAAAAATTAACAAATATATAACGTGCCACTATACTTCATAAGTTGTATTTGCGTACGATAATAATGTTTCAGATCAATAATTTGTAAACAATTAGAAAAAACTCAACTGAATTCAAAGAAGCCAAAAACGTAATAATCTTGGGCGTTTTCGATAATTTTTGTTAAAAAACTTGAATTTTGGATTTAATTGCGTATACAGAATCGTATTGAAATTAAAAATCGTTTATGAAGTTTAGAATTGAAACTTTCATATGTTTTATCTATGCTAAAGGGTTATTAAGATTTGTTATTGGCGCACAGTTTGAAAAAAATGGTCCTTCAACTATACTATTAAATCCTGGTATTTATATAGATATCGATCGAACGCATTATATCAAATGTATATTAATATGTTTTAACGCAGAGCTTTATTGGTGAAATAATTGGGGTCAATAAAATCATGATGTGAGGTTAGTTTATATTGAAAGTAACTATTTAAAGTATCGTAGCATTATTTTTTTAACGAAATTACTCATCAACATATGCAAAACACACATCAATTTTTCAGTCTAAAAATAACGGCAAGTTTTCTTACCTACCTACAAATTTCCAGGGAATTTAGACGGTTTTTATTCCAACGTACCGTAATTAATCCATTGATGCGATAAGAACTCCGTACACTTATTTGAATACTTATTACGACGTCTATTTTGGATCGACTTTCCAATATTGTCAATGTTAAGCCGTTTACATTTTCACAAACCGAATTAAAAAACAAAAACAAATTTAAAAATTCCAACTTTTAGAAAACTCAAGACAAAAAATCAAATACACAGGAAAGTCGATTCAAAGTAGCCGTCATAACGATTTCTAATCAGTTTTCAGAATTATTCTTATCGCATCAAATAGATCAATCGGTACGATGAAAACAAAAACCGTCTAAACGACCTAAATTAGTGATAGACGAAGAAAAACAATCGACGCTTCCTGCAATCCCCTCCGATGTACACAACGTTAAATTTGATGATAAAAAATTCAAATGTCGTAAATTATTTGATAATAATTGTATTCTGTTACGTTTGAAGTGCACGCGGTCAATGTATAGACGAACGAACTGTACGCTAAAAAAATTCATTTTGGTCTTGATTAATAAAGAAATTACAGTCATTGGTACCCTGTCTGATCAATCGATCAGCGTTTACGGTTAGGAAAATGGCCTCGTGGAACTATAAAATTGTAAAGGCGTAAAACTGACGAAAACCTCGAATTTGTAAAACACCGCTGCAACTGTTCGATACACAGCTAAAACTATTCAAAAAAAAAAAAAAAAACGGTACGATTGACTTTGGTCGTTGCTCAATCGGCTATTACATATTAATTAATCGGCACGTCATCATTATCGCTGGTATAATATTTTGAATAGTGTAATACGCGTACCTCGTGAATTTTATTCGTTCAAGTATAACTATAGAATTTTCAATTTTAGACAAAAGTGTCGTAACTCTGTCTAACATTATACATATATATATATTATCTTACATTATAACACCTAATTCATCTGTTGTAGGATCAGAGGTGTTCCCACATGGTACACCTACTCAAGATAATTTTAAAAAATTGTGAGCACACTGCGTGTAACGCTCTCCAGACTCAAATAATACGAGAAAAAAAAAAAACTTTGCTGATTAGTCGGAAAACGCCTTGAAAGAATTAAGTGTTGATTGTTTTCGAAATTAATGCGAGTAAATTTTCTCGCAGTACGTCGTCGAGTATAGCCGAAATATTATCGCCATAATCTTCAGATACTCTGCACGTATTATAATTGTTGAGAAAGTTTTACGCTGTACAAAGAAATATCGGGCGAATCGAAAATTCATTACAAACACTAAATAAACGATAAAATGTTATTCGCAACGTTTGTTATATCTGCTCTTTATCACATATCCGCCAAACTAACAAATAGTTTAAACACGCGTCGTGTTTACAACATTTTGCTTTTGAATTTTTTTCCAATGTGTTTATTTGTTGTTGATTTTCGTCCGAAACCGATAATATTACATGATGGTACGCGTTGTTTAACACGATTAATCACAAAAAGCCGAAATCAGTAAAGTTCGCGTGAGTATAGTATTGACGGAGTGGCGACAACGATTTGGGCGGGTCACCGATTCGGAAGTTGTGATTTATTGCGCGTTATTTAACGTCTGAAAGCGATGATATATAATAGTTGCCCTTGAAAAACGATTCTAAGCGAACTCGGTTGTCTACGTTCCAGTAAAGTTTAATACTTACTTAGCTCGAAAATCATCGAAATCACTTGAAACTTTTATCGAACCTTACACGTTTTAATAGCGCGTAAAAGTTTCAGCTTGAACATCGTTTTGGACGTTATGGCCAACGAACTAAATCGGTGTGTCGAAAACACGTTTCTCCTCGGTCTCTACGCTCAGTTTCTCGATTGTAACTTTTTCAATTTTGAACTTTAAAATTTGAGACCCCCAAAAGAAAAAGTACCCGCTCAGTCCAAAGACCTGTGTCGATACAAATCGTATACCAAAATAAAAGTCACGGTTATGACTAATTTTTGTCGATTTTTCAATTTTAAACGACTGAAAAAAAAATGTTCCGTGTTGCAATTTTTGAAATTTTTCGGTCACACGTAAAACTTTATATCGGCCGCCTTGTACAAACATTTCAACGCTTCTAGTCAAAAATTGAAACTTTTATCGAACAGAAACCGCAAAAAAAAAAACGTAAATTTTCGAAAATTTCAAACGTTTGTATTTAGCTCAAAAATGATTTAAACGTTTTCATACCGAACCCGTGTCTCAGTTACCCGTTTTAATGACGTACGTGGGTTTCGGGTCTCGGAAATCATTATTACGGAAGTCATGAATCCGAATAAATCGATTATCACGTTTGTTTTTCCGGTAATCCGGTTACAACTCTTTTTGGAAATGAAATCATTTTGATAAAACGCCAAACGCACCGAGCACGTAATGAGGCGGGCTCTTGGAAAGTGTGTGTACCGACCGTTAATTTCAGTCGCGTCGTAGACACACAAAAAAAACAGCTTCCTCCTCGCTAACACGATCGATATCTACATATTTTATTCGATCGCGAACGTCACGAGCATTGTTATTATAACGAAAATCGCGGACGCCGAAAATGTGCAGAAAACAACGCTTTTTTTTATTTTCAATTTATCTCGTACTATGAAAAACTGTAATAATAATATTAATTACGACAACACGCGCGCGCGTGTGTTCAATGATGCGGCCAATACCCGTTGGTCGTGCGTATGTTGTGTCGAAATAATCATAATTGTTGTAATACGGATGGTAAAAATAATAATATACGACTGGACCGCGAAACGGACAAAGTCGTCCATCGGCGGTATCGGTACTTCGTGTTTTACGTGCGCGAAATCGATAAAAACCGCGTTGTTATACATAATATTTAATCTTATCGTGTCCGCGCGGTACGTAATAATAATAACGATTCGTGTAACCGCATAATATTTTCTCGGGAACAAAATTAAAATATTATTTTCGTGATTATTGTTGAACGGTTGATTACGCGGCAAACGGGGGAAAAAAAATGCGTTCGTTACGGGAACAGAACTGTACCTCTATATGGGGGGTGGTGCGCGCGCGAGATGATAATATATTGTTATGTTATATTATAATCACAATAATGTGTGTACCGAGCGTGTACGACTCGTTGTTGACCCCCGGCCGGCCGGCGGCGAGGATGTGTCGATCAAACGGGTTATTGCTGGGTTTACTGCTACGGGAGAGGAAAAAAAAACGACGACGAAAATAAATTCCGCTCGCGTCATTGCCGGAGAATTATTGTGATAACAATTGTTGTTGTTGTTGTTCGGTCCGCCGTAATACGTACGACATTATACAACATCGGCGAGCAGGGATGCGGGCGCCCGCAGTACACCGCGTCGACGGCCCGAAGGGATTCCGACCGACTTTTTTTTTATCAAAATCCGAAACCTATCGTACTACATAGAGACCGTCGCGCGCTGTATTTCTCTCGGAAAATAAAAAAAAAATGTAAGTCGTACACGTCGTTTTGTAGAGTTTTTCGTCGTCCACCAATTTCGTTTTTCCGACGAAGCGAGAAACGGGTTACAATACGACACCGTACACCTACATCGTGAGAGATGATTATTATTTTTTTTAATCGTTTTATCTTTTCGCAGCAGCAACAGAGCGGCGTCCGCGGCTGCAGTAGCGTCGTCTTTCAGTCGCACCACTCGGCCGCACGACGCGCCGCAGTGCAGCAGTAAACCACTACCACTACTACTACCACTACCACTACCACTACCACTACTACCACCCGGACGTCGTGCTGTAGAGGAATACGCGTGAGTTTTGTTGTGTAAAAACGCAAAAAAAAAAAAACCGAAAAAACACGTAATCGAAATAATGGACCGAATAAATAAAGACGACCGTTCGGCCCGAAAAAGCGATCGCAAAAAAAAAAAAAAAACAGAACTTCAAATATACGGTTCGTCGTAAAATTTTCAAACTTTATAAGACGAAATTCGGGAAAGGTCGTTTTTAATTCCGGTTGCTGAAAACCGAACGATTTTTTTTCTCCAAAACTTTGGCACGACAATCGTTAATATTACACCGCCACTGGCGACGATCTTTACAGGCCCGGTGCTCGCCGCGGTCAGTCCACCCCCGAGTCGTGCCCGTCCCTCGCCGCCGCCGCCGCCGCCGCCGCCATGAAGTGCAGCCGGTCGCTGAGCCTGCTGCAGCAGCTGTGCCTGCTGGCGGCCGTCGTCCGCGGCTCGTTGGACGACACGCCGCTGCACTGTTCGGTGCGCCGGAGCATATCGCCGTGCACGTGCAGCTACTTCACCGGCATGGTGCGGCCCCGCATCACGGTCATGTGCCAAAAGATGGAGTCGTTCGAGAGCGTGGTCGGCGCGCTCCAGAACAAGTTCGACGCGGTGTTCGACTACCAGCTGATCATCGAGTACTCCGACCTGCACGATCTGAACACGAGGCGGTTCAACGAGCTGGGATTCCCGATCATCGACCTGAACCTGATGAACAACAATCTCAGGTGATTCGAATCGAGTGTTCGATTTTCCCCCGCGTTTTTTTTTCTGTGATCAAAAGTTCTCGTAGGAAAACCGCGCCGAGTTTAACGTACCTTAAAACGTATAGACGATGGATCCGAGACGGTACTTTTGTTTGTTTGTTTGTGGTGGTCTTTCGAAATTTTGATTATTTTCGAAGTTCCCGAGAACGACAAAAAACGGGCCAATTTTATTCGAAGTGCTCCGATCGACTCGATACATATTATGTCGTTTACGAGAGACTCGTTCCGCTGAAATTTCAGTCGATCAGGGAGTTGTGGAACTTTGAAATTTTCGTTGTTTTGGGCGGTCGTGCAGTATTTCTCTCGGGAGGGGCGAATAATTACGGGAAACGTGTTTTTTACACGTCGATTTAGATTTTTTAATTTTTGTGATCACTTTTTCTAGCAGAAAGAATGCTCCGATCTTAACGCGCGATACCTCAAAAGATGGATGGTTGATCAGAGACGGTACTTTGTTTGAAGCGTTTCTAAAATTTTTGATTATTTTTTAAGTTCTTAGGAAAAAACGAAAACGGCCAAATTCCCGAAAGTGTTCGACTTGAAATTTACACGTGTCATTGAAAAGGGTTTAACGAGTTTACCGCTTCGTTTTCAATCGATTTTGATCGTTGTTAAGGGAGCTATAGAACTTTGAAATTTTGGAATTTTTGAATTTCACGCACTTACTGTTCCGTATAACCTCTAGTTTTTAAGTCTCAATACAACCCAAACGGCATAGTTTTACGTACGCGGTTAAAAAATTTAGAAAATTGGTTAACACGATTTCGGTTTGTAGCCGATTTCACGTCGTTATTTCGTTGTAAAACTCGTCATTCCGGGGGGGCCGTGTATTTCTTGTGGGGGGAACAAATTATTACGGAAAACGTGTTTTTTACACGTCGATTTAGATTTTTTTGATCGGACCTTACACAATACCAAAATAGGAAAGATTCGATAAAAGTTTTTATTGATAAAGTAATGTTTTGACGTATACTAGACAACCGAGCTCGCTCAGTATCGTATTTTCGAAGGCAATGATTTATCGCTGCTTTCAGAAATCAAACAACGCGTTTAAACAACAACTTCTAAACTAGTGACCCGTCCAAAGCGTAGTCGCTACCTAACCGTCAAACTACCCACACGACCTAGACTGATCCCGGCGCTTTTTGTTTTTTTTTACTCTAAAATCGATAGTACATAGTAGTATTAAAAACGGAGAAATTTTTTCGATTCCAAACCAATAACGGGATCGAAAAATCAAACGCTTACTTGTAAGGAATTTTTATTTTTACGTATATGTTATAGGAATACCCGATTCAGTGACGGTCGGGATTTTGTATTTTTTGTATTTTCGCCCATCACGTGACCACGCCCCGTTGAAAAGTTTACGTGCATATTATATGTTTGTGCGTACGGATATTTTTTTATTTTTTGTAGCCACGATTTCTCAATAACGGTTGGACCGATTCGATTTCTTTTTTCTGAAAAACGGATCTGTTTTGCACCGTCTCATTCGTTCGGAATCGATGGAGTAGTTTTTGCGAAAAAATAAATTTTGATTATCAAAAAAACATTCACGAAAGCGTTAATTCTAACACTTACTCGAATCGTTTAAGAAAAGAAATACGACGGGATGTTCTCCTTTTCGTACGTTTTAAAATCGTATTGTAACTATTCGTACGTGACGGTAAACGGATGGAAATAAATAACTAAAAGTATACCTATTATATGTGGCTAAAGCGCATTTTATTGTTGAACGATTAGCATGTTACCGGACGAAGCTTTCATCGGCATGAACCGAATACGGATCCTTTACCTGTCGGACAATCGACTCAGCGCTGTGCCCACTCAGATATTTAAACACATGCCGGGCATAGAGGTGCTGCATTTGGCCAGAAACTCCATACACACCGTTGAATCCGGCGATTTTCAGGTACAATAATTCAGGTTCGAAAAGTTGTTTAGCCCACTTGTTAGGCCGATTTTGAAAGAAAAATAATTAAAGACCTCTTCTGCGGGGCGCTCGTTTTCCCGATTTCGCAGCGATACGTTTGTACGTAAATTCGAAGACGTAAAAAAATTACGATATTTTCTGCAGATCGTATTACGTATGTTGTCGTCCGGTATGCCACGATTCGGCGAAACGAGCGTTCTTTGAGATACGTTTAAAACAAAAATACTCGTTTAGTGGCCAACTCGGAAAACGGATTCTACTGGATTGCGTTTTTTCGGCGGCGGTCTCGACGAACGCGTATAGACTGACGTCGCTAGGCTGTTTAGAGTTTCGCCAGCAAACAGCGAGGCGCTATGACCCGAAAATAAATTTCTTTACGACGCCGCGATCATTATTGAAAAACCCTAGAGTTGACCGAAGAAAAATTTTACCAAACACGAAATCAATAATTGTATAGTTCGATTGACAGCGGCCTTGATAGCGTACAATATATATATCAACACGAAACCGCCGAGTGTAGAGATCGCAAACTTTGCCTCTTAATAAACAGCCGTTATAATTTTTCACTTCGAGCGCGTTATAATGAAACAACCGTTGATATAAAATATGGAACAGGAAGACGAGGCTCGTCGGTCCTTTCATCGTGTGTAATAAATACTACGGTCGAGCCAAAGCGTGTGGCAACAGTCGAGATTGAAATCCGTGAAATTATTCTTCTTCATTCATAGATGTATATAAATAATACGATAAACAACTTGAAAATGTATATAATAATAATAACGCGATAGTAACATGTTTTTCAATAGCTTGCGTAATATTATCGTTTTCCCGCCGATGTCTTACGCGTACGGATTATGCGGAAATATTTCAACGCGTTTTTGAGCGTTCTCATTAGTAGATACTGAAAAAAATCGGTAAAACAATGATAACCGTTTTGTGAAATTCAGCGAACGAAGCGTGTGTAAAAAGAAAAAAACAACTCTATTCAAATATATTATCCTCGTAATAGGTGGTGTTTACCAACGAAACGGCGGTTTTAACGTTGTTTTACGATCCAGAATTACCAACAATCACATAAAAACTGGTGAACTAAGTTTTAGACTTTTTTTTTTTCAGCAAACACCTTTCAAAACGTATGTATTATATTATGAACGACGCGTATTGTACTCGCCACAACTCGTATTAAAAAAAAATAAAACTTGTTTTTATAATATCATACAATAATAAAAAATATATATTAATAACAGAAGTTACACGCTTCAGTTTGAAATGAAAATATATTATTTCGTTAAAATTTTCAATTTCTAAAATTACCCATAACGATCGACTACAGTGGCGAATACTTGCGATTATGGTGAATTTTTTTTTAGCAAACGTGCTGAAAAATGCTCTCGATTTCATTCGTATTTTATTTAAATTTATTTAAAACTCCCAATAATATCGACATTACGTTGATTGCCGCCACAGCCAAAGCCTACGGTCACCACAACACGTTGTATATATTGTTATTATTAAATATTGTTGTTGTGTTAAGTAATGTGTTATTGAATGGAAAAAAAAATTGTGTAGAGCCTTCATTTGATGAACACATTCGTGATGCAAACAAACAATTTGACCGACATTACAAACGGGTCGTTTCCCACGACTTTAAGAAAAGTTCAACTGGCCGCCAACAACTTGACGGAGCTGAACGGAAATTTAAGGTAACTGTGTTTGTTAAGTTTAAAAATTTTCAACACGATTTCGAGGTTATGTTATAACATGATAGTTCTTTTTCGCCAAATAACGTTGATGGTATTTTCTAACCGTGTGCGAGGACAGAGTTCATTTGATAGTGTACGAACGATCAACGATAAGTCGTACACATTTTTTATATAATATGTGTGTACACGGCGTGTTAAAACGAAACAAAACAATAACAGTTTTTTTTCTCGTTAATCGTTTGCGCGTTATTATTATAGTCAGCGCATTTCCACGTAATTTGTTTTTTTTAATTAGATTGTTTTGATTTGTTCGTATCAGAAATCAGAAAGACCTCGAATGGCTTTTCATCAACGACAACCGAATAAAAACCCTTGACGGGGAACTGCCGATCGATAACGACAAGCTAATGTGGTTCAACATATCGTCCAACAGCCTGGATCATTTGCCGCCGGAACTTGACTGCCTGAAAGCTCTTAGATACTTTCACTGTATGAACAATCAGATAACTAGTCTGAACAGAACGTTGTCCAACTCGAGAAAATTAGTCTGGCTCGATCTTACCGGTAACAGGATTCAAGAGGCAAGTGTAAAATATCATGAGTAGGACAGTTTAGGGGCTTTGAGCACATTCACCACGACAGCCTTCCCATCACACACACCTCTGGGGTGCTGTTTCCCCACAGTTTACATGGCACCCTTAAGGCGTCGCTCTTCCCCCCTGCCTGAGGTGCTGTCGCCAGTAGCGCTAACGGAAATCCACGGACAGCGGACGTGCTCACGCGAAATCGTGATCGTCAGTTCTGCATTCACTCCTAATAGGCACAGGATGAAACCTTCTTTATAGGTGTTACTGTGTAGGAAATAGCATCTCGGGTGGTGCGCTGGAAAGACGCCGCGTGCTCGAAGTCTCTAAACTATCCCCTACTGTGTAATGTTGTCGTTATAAGCGGATCGGGGGAAACAATGTGTGTATGGTAAAAACTTATCCCACTTTGTTTTACAGTTGGCGTCCGACGAGTTCAAAGAATCGACAATGATTGAAGTTTTGGAACTGAGCAACAACTGCATCAGACACTTGAACCATTCACTGTTGCCGCTCACTCAGCTGTCCGAGGTCAATTTGTCTTTCAACAACATTACGGAGTTCTCGTTAACCGAGATCAAGGGACTGAAGGAACTGAAGTTGGTCGATTTGTCGCACAACAAAATTTCCAAAGTCAGCGGCCACTTCGAGGTGCGCGTCTATACGCGTCTGTTTTGAAATCCATGTTCGGCTGTTTAAACATAATTACGCGTTTCAGATTATTAGCGAACCGGTGACTGGAATCGAGCATTTAAAGTTAGACCACAATGAGCTGGAATCGCTCGGCGGATCGTTGATCGGCATCACAACCCTTAGCAAACTGAATATAAGCCACAACAAATTAACCGATTTGTCCCCGTACGACCTGTCGGGACTGAATTTAAAAATACTGGACGTCTCTCACAATCTATTGCACATACTTCCTGACTCGTCTCAGGTACACACACACACCTGTACCTACAGTTCAATAACTTTACACATTGATTTTCACGTCATGTTTGCGTAATGTTTACACTGTATTGATCTTGTTTCGCGTATACACACGTAGATCCATTTACCAGTTCTTGAGACGTTGGTGGCTTCGCACAATCTCCTAACAAGTTTAACCAAAGACTTCCAGGGATATCCAGTTCTCTGCCACGCAGATCTAGAGTTTAACAACATAATGACCATCCGCGAAGAGCTTGTTGAGATGACCCAATGCAAATTACACGGGGTTAACAGTACACTGAGGATATACATGGAAGGTAAACAAAACAATTATAGTTTGTCGTACGATATGTTGTAGTGTTCGAAGTATCGAAAGTGAATATTTCAAGTCGAAACTTGAAACACTTCACAAAATCGTGAAAAATTAGATTTTTTTTTGTAATACGATGGCCGCTAAATGCAGCAGATTCGTTTGGCCCGATTGAAAATAAAATTGGTGGTTTGTATTGTATTGTTTAAAAATATTATTCGTTATTGATAATTTGTAAAATTAGTCGTCTTGTTTAACTTGTATTACTTTAAAACCAAATCGTTAGCACCATGTAAGCAGTATAATAGTGATTTTTTTTGCCAGTATTTATTTTAAATTTTTAACAAAATATTATCACGTGAAATTCAAATGTTCCGTATAAAAATGCTTGTCTGCCCGAGATGGTAATTAATCCGAAGCGTTTTTTTATTGTTTTTAAAATAACGATCGAAAACCCATATTTTCGCAGTAGGCTTTTGGAAAACCTATAGTTTTCAATTGACGAGAGCCATTTAACGGCAAAACGTTAAAACCGTTAAACGTTTGCGATCCAAACGTTATATTTTTTTTACACTAGGTCTAAAAAATTACTACGAACGTTTTCACGTCGAAATTGTTTCGTTACACGATTTTTTTGGGAGAAAAAACCTTTGTAAACTGATGGATTTATGTTGAAGTTCGTACGAATCAATCGTGATAAATACGTCAAACGTTTTTATCTCTTTACGAGAGTTGAATACAACGCCTAACGTGAAACTTTTTAAAATGTAACGAGAATATGACTTCGCGTGCTGTACAACGGAATTCAAATTTTAACCCGCCCAGATCAGTGACCCACTCTAGTGACTCGTTTTAAATCATGATGCAACATTTCGGTCACTTGAAAAACGTCGTTTCATGAAATTTTCGAACACTACAGTCGTAGTATTGCGATATAAAATCGCCTCCCTCGTTCCGCCGCTGCAGTATCCGCCCTCTCGACGGGGGTGCGGCTCGTATCACCGCGGCATATCGCGCGGTCGTACAACCGCGCGTTTTCCGGTATGGTTCTCGGGGACTCGCTGGACAATCGCGTCTCTAAAACTTTTTTTAAATTGTGAAACGCTATAGCCGTCCCGACCCGGGATATCCAGTCGTCCGAGGCTTAGTAACTATTGAATTAAATTTAAAAAGTACATTTTTTAACGTTTTCGGGGGTCGAATTTTGAAAAACCCTCTCATTCATTGCGCGCCCCCCACGCGTCGCTCGAGGAACCTCTACTGTAACCGAAACTTCGAGTCTCTCGGCCCGCTGCGGGGTTCGGTCTGCGCGCGTCGATGAGCGCAGATCCACCGGGGGCGGCCGTAGTATTCGCTCAATCGAGCTCCCACGAGTGCGCTTCGAGACCCGCGTGAAGTCGGGCACAACTTGAAAAAAAATTCGTTCAAACTTCACTCGGCGGACTCGTTTGTCGGACACTGTTAGGTCGGCCGACACGTGAAAACGCCCGAACGCGTTTGCCGTCCGCTCGGATTATACGCAACGAATACGTTATCTATCACGATAACTACTAAAACAATACAGGACGTGACGACGTGCGTGCAACACGTGTTACGACAGAATACACTGTATAATATACAGTATAGATATATTATATCTGATTATCGATTCTGCCTGCAGGCAATCCGGTGCTGTGCGACGACAGCGCGAAAAGCGCGATGACGGCGATGGGGACGAAACGCAACGCGGAAGTCAGCGGGACGACCAAGTGCGTGGCCGCCACCAACGACATCAAAGCGCAGTCGAATTTTACCGAAATGCAGGACGCTTCCTCCTCCGGTATCAACGCGATGATGTCCTGAGACGGTTTCTTCTTCTTCTTCGGTCTATACAATATGCAAAAATCATTTTACGCGTCCCCGTGTCGCTACAACAACAACAACAATATCATCATCATATCGAGATTGCTTATAATAATGTGTTATGTTGTTGTATAATAATATATTATGCGTACAGTTATTATTATTTCTTATACGTTTTTATTACTTCTCCGTTTTCAATACAGTGTTTTGTAAACTGTGTTAACAACACGTCTGTTTTGTTTTTGTAGAATTACGATCGTTTTTTTTTCTCTCCTTATCGGTCTTAAAACCGGAACGAACCTCTCTCTTGCCCGTCTCGCACTCGTAAATATATATCTATACATCGATCGTAACGTAAGCTATATATCTATAAGTAAGCTCTATATCGTAAGCTATATATCTATACGATATATACGTAATATCTACATGATCTAGTCTAGCTTGTATTGCAAGTATACAATATTTTGTGTCTTGTCGTGTGAAACCGCAAAAGTAATGTGCTTGTCACGCGGACCCAGTATTTAGAAACTATATACGTCGATTATTTTTCGCTACTATACGCGCGGGAGAACAATGTGAAAAAAACATGAAAAATGCCGAAAACTGCGAGTCCGAGGGAACGCTTTCGTAGTGTAGTGTTTTTAAAAATATTTTTACCGCGCCGTCTGAATTCTAAATTTTGAACTCCGATAATTTTTCATCGATTGCCCCCATGATTCTATATACGCCACTGTATTATTGTTAACACGACAATACATTTGTTATTGTCGTTGCGATAGTTATAAACAGTTATTAAAAAGCGTCGTGGATTAGGCAGAGGGTTTTTTTTTTTTGGAAAAACTGTCCCAATAATTATTTTGAAATCCATGACGCTCGACGTTATACGTATTATAATATAAACCGCAACAGACATTAAATATTTGATTAAATTGTGATTTTTTTTTTATTGTTTTGACCATTCCTCGTGGGCCGTTTTTGTGAAAACCGCTCTGTTTTTACATTTGTTTGTTTTTGATTTTGTTTAGAACCTGTAAAGCAGTGCGCATACGAATAGTTAATATGTATATGTATAGACGTTGAATTAAATTTTTTAATAAACACATAAATTATACAACAATATATTACATTGTTTTATAATAATAACGAACAACAATAATTATTATAATAATAACGTCACGGACGGGACGATCGTTTTTCGTTACCGAGCGTTTTTATACGTTCTGAGCGCAGCGATTGTACCTATTTACACAATATTATTTTTCTTTTTCTGTAATCGCTTTTGCGCGCAGCGCGATCGCAAAATGTCATATCAATATATTTTTGTGTATTGTATTCGATACAATTTTTGAAATTTTTCATATTGATCCAAAAACATCCAAATTTAAACCAAAAAGCCCGGTGGACGGGCCAGTATATTGGTTATCGAAACCGATACCGTTCTACTTTTTTAAAATTGCTTAAAGTCGCAAAATTGGCAATAATTGGTCATATCATTCATATTACACGGAAAAAAGGAAGGAAGGAAAGAAAGGACAGATTTATAACCCACATCGTATTCGTAGGAAATTATTCAATAATGTTAATTTAGTATGATATAAACGCTTATTCCAACAAAAACAGGAAAACAAAAAATCAATATTGAATGATAAAATATAACATTATATTACATTTTCCATTAAGTATTCTTCCAATTACGATTAGATTTGAGTTATTATTAATCCACTTCAAGCATAAATTTCGTGTCTACGCCACTTCCTTTTCTTAAACATTAATCCCTTTATTTCCTTATACTTTCTTTAATTCACTCCCCTATTTTCTTTCTTTATTCGTTCCTTCACGCCTTATTTACCGATCCGTATGTTATGCATACAAAAATTATTTTTAGCTTTTACCACAAAGTAATTTTTTTATCGAATAAGTAGCATTATATAAATTGTTTTTCGCGTTTGTAAAAAGAACGTTGTTTTTATTTTTTAATCTACCTAAAAGCGAAAAATCCGTTCAGAGCGTCTCCACCGTCTAAATAATAAGTATTCCACCTCGCTAAACAAACTTAACGAGGGACAAGGGTTTCGTTTCGGGTGTTTTCGCGCGCAGAGAGAGAGTACGCGTGCTTTTTAAGACAACAGTTGTAAACTTATTGTAGCTCTTAAACAAAAAGAAAGAGGGTGACCGAGAAAAACAAAAAATAAACTTTCTTTTATGCGATTTACCGAAGGGTAACTGCAAAGTAGACGTCTTTTGAAGAGTGCCCGAGTATGTGTATATGTTTTAAGAATACGTTTAAGAACAACAATGATATACAATGAATAAAGTATTTCCTGGTATTCGCAAAGTATGGAAAAATCGATAAGAACCAACTCTGGTCAACTTTTATTTTTATAAAATTCGTCAACTACGTACGTTGCTATTTACATTATGCGTTTAATCGATCGACGAAATGATTAATGTTAATAAATAACGAAACGCCAGAAAGTGTTCACGAAAGCTATCGTCAAGTTTATCGACGGACGTATGATGAAAGCGCAATGTTTGCAATACTTCTGATGGCACGCGGGTACAGGATTTTATTTTAGGAGTTTTCCATAGGCAAATCCTATTGCTTCCACGTGTCTGCGTGAAAAAGTAATAATTGGTCAGTTCAGTGTGCGTGAGCTACTATTGTTGTTTACTCATTCGAAAAAACTCTCTTTTTAAATTCTTTTTTTTTTTTCGCTTTAATTTAAAAAAAAAAAAAAAACTTTAATTAGGTTATTTTTCGTCATTTCATTGGGCTCGACGATCCATTTACGCGTAAGATAACATCGAGCCATTTTCCTAAACATTCAATACTGTGTGTATAAATGACCTAGTGGTACGGAAATTCAAAAATATCTCTTCATCACGCTCTACCAAACGTTTTTTTTACTACGCGATAAAAAAATCCGATTTTTAAGTACTAAAAATTGAATCCGTGAGAGCTTTTCTCGCTTAAACACCTTGATTACGTTTTGTGTTTTACTTTGGTCGGATAGATGTCGCCGTAGAAATCTTTCTGCCGTCGTTATTTTTTCATTGTTATTTTGTTCAAGTTTCAACGGACAGCTCTTGCGAGTCTCGCGTCTCGGTATGGTATGTACGTTTGAAAAATGTTTTTGAAACAAAACGACTATTCAAATTTCAATCGGCGTAATATGTTCGAACACGATTGATGGAATGATAAAATAACTATACATACTATAAACTATATAAATTAATAATAATAACAAAAAAATTATTGTTAAAAAAACACCCCCCGACTGCGTTAAATAATATCAACTGTAACGTTCAAAACAAGCTTATAGTATTATCTGTATAGAAATAATTATAATAAATAAACTGCGAATGTTAGAAAAAAATATTATAGTTTTAAATTCTAGTAAGTAAAATGTCTTGATTCGACAAACATTTTCGTATTTGTTCTAATATTGATTTCAAAGACGGTACAAAAGTGCTTTGATTTTACGAAAACGGAAAAGTCGGTATATTTTACAAAACTAATTATTAATTGAAACTCAGTTTTGTTTTTGAGTTACTGATAAAATTAGAACCTAGTTTACTCTCGTAGTTTGAAAAAAAAAAAAATGTATAAAAAAACACGGCATGTACGGTTTTCATTAGAGTAAATTCAATTTTTCGCAATAATTCCTCTCGAAAGTGTTTGAATTACAAGAGATTCGCAGTGCACAAAGATTTGGATTTCTTCAGTCGTATTTCGAATGTCTCCAACACCCGGAACACGATTTTAAGTAGTTCGGGTGCACACGAGTCTTGATGAGACTATCGGATTCCGCCAGCGAGCGCGTTCTGTACTGATTTCTCTACAGCTGCAGTTGGCCGTCCTCGTAGGGAATCTTAGTTCTTTAACAAATGAAACAACAGTCGACCAATTTTCGTTTTGAAAAACGATTACGGTTCAGAATTGTAATGTGCACTGCAACTGACGTAGAGTTTTTTTTTTTTTGGATTGTACACATTTTAATAGTTACGGACATGTGACTACAAAACTTACACTGGTGTTAAACAACTTGAAACGCAAATGTCGATTATTCCTAAACCGTCGTAACCGACTATAAAACAAATAAACATTTTTTTATGATCAAATAGTGTTACAAGCTCAAACCATGAAAGAAAACGATGTGATTAACGTTACGCGTGGTGAGTAAAATATAATACAAAATATCGTCTCGGTTTATATTCGCACCCGTTTCGACCGCATAAGTAAGTACTGTAGTGTTGTTCATGGGAACAATAATAATACGCGATAATATAGTGTGTTTAGGAGGAATCAGAAAAGGTATCAGTTTCACCGTTTTCGGCCGGAACATTATTATTAAAATAATATATTACGACGATGGTTCGTTTTAAATGTCTTACTATATCGGCTTACACGCGTTGTTTGTTATAATGTTATATGGCTGGGAACACTTAAAGACACGAAACGGTGTCCGCGTACAACCGCGGCTGCTATCTCAAATCATCTCACGGAAAACGGGAAAAATACGCATCCGGAATAATTTTGTTGGTACCGACCATAATTAATTAATTAACAATAAGGTAATGAAATCCGTGTTTTTTTTTTTATGACTATGTAAAAAATAAAGAGCTGCAGCAGAGGCCGCGCGAGTACAAGCAGCTATATTGCGATGTATAATTAACTGTAGCGTGTTGTACCATACAATGTACACGAGTGGTACACACGTTTCAGGACGGACTCTTTTTCGATTTCGAGGTGCACGTTGTCTCTCTGCGATACCAGAAACGTAAGTTTAACAAATGCGGGTTGAACGGCGGCCTACTAAAACCAATAATACAATAATATCGTTATAGTGTGCGATTTCAGTTCGAATATGAAATAAAACTTAAAAATTTTTACGTCGCTTACGAGTCGGAACGTTGTGTATTATACACCTGCGATACTCTACTATTGAACTATTCGTTGGAACTCGTTGTGCACATTATCTTATGTACGTAAAATTCGTTAGCGCGTACGGTGGTAACGAATGAACTTTTGTTAAAATACGTTCTTCATTCATTCGAACGATTCTTTCGAACCTTTACTACAGACTTTTCCGGTTAAAATATCACGGCGAAAAATGTGTATGAAACATTTTGATTATAAAATATGGCGCACCCGTAGTGTTGCACAAGTTAGGCCAGGGAAACCTAAAAGTATAAATTTAAAGAAAAAAAGAAATTTTAACGCGTTTATTTTGTTTTAGGTCCCCCGAACCTGCGGATTGTACGCTGTACATGTCCTCTTCAGTCCTCCACTCGGTCGAAATAATAATTTTTCGTACCTATATCCGACAGATCGCTAGTAATATTCAACAAAAAACGACCACCAATTGTTAATATCACGCGCGATGGTTGCGTTTTGTAGGAATGATTTTGTATGCTTTGGACATTCGTACGAAACGAGTGGAAAAATATAAATTACGCGTGCGTTTGGAAAAAAACGAATAAAACGCTTCGTACTCCGAAAGACCTGGGCAACTGTACACGATATTGCACGAGATCAGTATACTTTTATTTGTCTTTTTGTCAATGCTACAATATTACGCGTATTTTGTAAGGAACGAGCAATGTAATTAATTATGGTGCCCATGATTTATAACGGTCCTCGGGGTGGTCGTTAAACGATCATTACTATCGATTTTTTGAATCGAAGTTTCGCGGTTGCTTTAACGAACGAGTCCGCGTCGAACGAACACCTACGGCAATAAATTATTAATAATTTATATCGCAGTCGTGTATACTCGCGGAGGCACGGCGTACACAATATTTTTCATTGTTTTCTCGTCGTCGACTATGTTATATCATAGCGGGCGCTGTACGGCAATAATACGTAGAGGAATCGAAAATCGTAAAAAAATAATAAATAATAATTATATCGATGGTGATTTTGCGAATTCCACTATGATACAATTACGTAAATATACAAAAAAAAACACTGCGCGTATAAAATAGCGAGATATTGTGTGTGCATCTTGGCTGGTTCCCACGGGAAACGATTGCGCTGTAGCTCGGGACGAATATTAAAAATATACAATATTTCTTACACGGACAAACGGACAAGATTGTTACCGTTTATTTTCCCGTTCGTAAGCCCACGTTTAAGTATGAAAATAAACGAATTTACGGCCGGTGGAACGCATTACAATATAACATACGAAACCGCGTATGATGTACGCTTTTAGCCGTCGTTCGTGTGCGTGCGTGTGAAACGGAGTCGGCGGTCGGCGTGTAAAAACTAAAAAAAAAACAAAAAAAAATAACGAATAAAAAAAAATCTTTGTTTTTTTAAAAACCACCGAAAACACGCGGCAATCGATACGGTGATCTGTCCCCGTGACAATAGGAATTTCGTCCAATTAACAACAGATTACAATGTATCGGAGACCAAAAGCGCCATCGGGCTCTCGACAGCCGTCCTTATCTTGCGTCCTAATCTACCATCGTATATTATTTCATGAAAACAATAATATGGAAACCGTACGGTTCCAGAACGCGCGTTTTTTTTATTCTATTCGACTTTGTGCCCAGGAATTTGTTTGTTTATTATTGTTATCGATCGCTTTTATCCATGATTTCGGTCGGCTCGGCGAAATATTATTACGGATCAGCGGATGAACTGGCGTAGGAATCGGCTGGTACCAGAGGTACGCACATAAAGTGCGAGGGGAGGACGCCATCACCGTTGGAAAGCGTCCACTTTTAGCCGATTCTAGAGAAAATGAACGAATGCCCGAGCCAAAATGGTCCGTAACGAAATACTCGCAAATTTTTTTTTTTTAAAAAATAATTAGACGATTAGGGTAAAACCATGAGTGTTGCACTTCAAGTGTATCGAAAATTGTTCCCGTGTCAAAACGTTCAAACGACTTTTATAGGAGTTATGTGACCAAAAACACGTCATGTTGAAAAAAAAAAAAATAAGATAACAATCGTATATTATACAGCCATTTGTAAAAACTTCTATAACCCGAAGTTGTGCAAGTCGATTTTCGAAAACGTTTTACCACGTATAAGTATAATTATATGTATTTCAGACCGTATTGAAGTCTCTAAAATGAAATTTAGCGGTTTAGTAATGTGAGAATCCAAAAAAAATCAAAGCTAAAAAAAATTTAAAAAATAACCGTCGAAAACGTTCCATTTTCACACACTGATTCATTTGATCCATGTTGATGATGGGTGGAAATTTTAAGTGTTTGTAGAAATCTATAAATCATCATCAGAAGTTAAAATAACTATTCGAATAAAGTGTAATTTGTTGCCGAAAATCTAACATTAGAGTACCTTCTAAATTAAAAAGATCAAAGACGCCTTTAGAATCTGCAAATATTGAGGCGATTGGGACAGTAGGACAGGGTTTATACAGTGAACCTCGTCAACTGTTGCATAAAACTATTCAAAATTGTTTGGAATAATAGAGTCTCCCCTTTTTTTCACTTTTAACACTGTCCGGTACTAAAAAATTAATTTGTATGCTACGAACTTTGTATAATAATACAACGTCTATGAAATACCATTTAATCAGCGCGATCTATCTTTTTATTAGATTCTGTGTTCTGAAATGTTTATAATAATGGCGCTGGTAAAAATGCTACGATTTTTACGAAAGCGGTGCCAGAAGAATGTGGATATTGTAGTGGGCTCTAAAACAGTTATAAATAACCTACTTTACGTGAAAAACGTTTTGAAATGTTGTTCAGTTCTCGCGGCGTATTACCGAGAAACCGAAAATAAAATTTGAAGTTCGATATTGCGATTGATTTTGCAGTATTTTACGATAAGACTTCCGAAAACACGCTTAGGTATGACACTTTCAAACATTCCACAAAAAAAAGTACAAACGAGTTTAACTAGGTACTCCAACTGATTTTAAGCTAAGTGGAATTTTTCTAACCGTGTTTAAGGCGGAAAGACAGACACGTTTTCAGTCCACCGGCCCGCGCCACTGCTCCTACCAATTTTTTTTTTACGTTCCGGGGAAAGTCTGTATTCGAGTAGTTGACATTATGTCCGATTAAACAAAACAATTTTGGAATCGTTATAATTTAATAAAAAAAAATCGATTGTTGGAGAAGCGCAGATTACATTTTAACGAAGTATTGTTCACTTCGAAAAAATCAAACACTAAAACAGCGACTGAACCTTAAAAATAAGCGGGCGATGCGGGGTGGACTAAAAACGCGTGTGACGCGTTCGCCCGAAAAAGAAAATCTGCAGTTTTGTTTTTTCATCTTTCGACGAAAAAAAAATATAACGACATTATTTTTCGCGCACTTCTTCACGAAATATATGTGTCACCCTTAAAAGTACGATTGCTTACGGCGTTGACAGAATCGCGTTCCCATAAGATATTGTTTTTTTGTGTTGATGTGACAAATCTGTCCTGCCGAAACTGCATGTGTACAAGTAGCGCGCGTTTACGACTTGGCCGCATCCCCGTTTGAACGGTAAGCTGTATTTATAGGTACGTATTTTTATGATAATATTTTGTCTCCGTTGTCACTTTAACGAGGTTTTTACAATAATGATCGAAAGCGACGCGCGATGAGCATTAAAAAGAAAACCGGTATTTGTTTTCGATTATTATCTCGGTGTAATACGTTTGTTATAACCTATAGCTAAACCGTGTTTTATTTTGGATTCCGAGCGGAGCGAGAAATGTATTGATTTTACAATGATGTTTGTGTGTGTTTTTTATTTCTTTGTCCGTGTCTCGCGCGACGTCGCTCCGATCTCAACGACCCGTTTTCCGGTGGCCAAACTTATAAATCCATAGTGCAGCATTATAACTGCGGTCATTAATAGTACCAACTTGTTTTTCAAAAATGTTGTACTGTAAAAAACTAAACAAAAGCATAAAAACGGTGAAAAATATGACAAAAACAAATTTGTTATTTGGTCGTAACGTCCAAAAGCAATGACCGAAAACACCGCAAAACCTTACAAAACGTTAACATATAGGTGAGATACATACAGGTTTGATGCAAATTTCAAAATATTTTTGAGTTGATACATAACTTATAGAAATAATTCCAATGTTTTTTTCCTGTTTTTCGTTTTCCAATTGATCATCTCCAAATGGTCTGAAATTCAAAAAAAGTTCGATGAGTGACATCGGGTCCCACTCGTTGTTTGCGGAAAACCCGAGCAAAAATCCTAAGCCATAAAGTTCTCACGTAACTTGAGACATTATTTTTTTAACGTTTTTCTAAAACCATAATAAAGCCTTAATTTCGATTTTCGTGAGAAGATTGTTCCCTCGAAAACTTACGGCAAACTTTGTTTGGAATTCCGGTTTTTTTTTAGAACGAAACCCTCTCCGCGCGAGTTCGACTCGCACTTGACCGGTCGTCTGAACGTAAAAATCGAAGGGGTCGAAATTTTGAAAAATCGTTTTTGAAAAGTAAACTGTTAAGTAAATAGCTAAATAGCTAAACATTTGCACGTTCAGACAGGAAATAGAGAAATTGGGTCTTCGTTTCACTTCACTCGCCTCGGCGGCACGAGTCAGGGTTGTAGCGTTATTATTTTTAATTGGCATCTACAATATTATATGCATTATTCAATTGCTTTTTTTTCTTTTTTTAATGCAATTCCAAATAGACTAGAGCATTTCCTACAGCGCGTTCGCGTTTCAATGCCCGGTTGCATAAAACTTTCAACGGACCGGTGCATTATTGTTGTATAAAACAACGGGTCGTTAAGTTTTATACGTAGCCGGCCAAAAGTATAAAAATTAAATTAATGACTCACAAATAGAATGTTACGCGATTCAACAAAAAGAAACGGAGTAGGTACACACGACTTTAATCCGCGGTTTGGACTGTATATATATATAGGTGTAAAAGCGAATAATTCTTCATATTTTATAATCGGTTCGCGCGCGTGGTCTAAAATTTATACACAGATTTTGTTGGCGAAATAAAGCGGTATTTTCAAGGCTGCAGAAAATATGCGAACACGACTGATGTGCGTTTCATTGAAATAAATAATAAAATAACGTATATTAAACACGCAGCTATTGAAATCGTCGACGTCAGTGAATTTCGCACTTTTTGATTTTAACGCGTGTGGTACATTTTGCCGAACTCGACGCCGGGACAAATATGAAACTAAAGTTTTCGGTTTGATCCGTTTTTCTTTTTTTAACCGAACCGGTTGAAAAATTACAATATGCGTACAGAGAATTTGTACGAACAATATTCAGAATATTATGATAAGCGAACAGTACAGCGGACGATATAAACGCGCAATAGACGATATGTGTTACAAACCACGTCGATATCGTAGACGTAAACGTGTTTTGTAAAAGGGTTAAAACTAAACAGAACGGATCGATTTTGTTGATAATAAATACACTCTATATAATTCTGAGAGTCAAGTGAAAATCAGCAGGTATGTTATTATCGGATCGGATGGCGAGGCTCGGAACGACGATAGAAATTATGCGCACGGTCGAATAGCCAAAACGGAATGTGGAAAATGAAGTGTACACTTGTAAGTTCAGCGCGTGGTGAAAGACGGGATTTCGTAAATGCTCGTAAAAATGTCGACCGTTTTCAATCTCGAAGAAAAGTCGACCCTTCGATTAAACGGGGCAAGACCCGAGAGAACCTCGCTAGTTAGCCGACTTTTTTTTGAATATTTCAAATTGTAAAAATTGACGATCATCTGAAACGTGTGATTGTAACGCCGAAACAACCCGTTTTCGGGGCCGGCACGTATGATGACGATTACCGGACACAACCTGTCCCTGATGCTATCGACCGAACGTCGTTGTCGACTGTCGGCGGACCGAGTCGTCGACCAACCTAGCCGACCGACTGGGGAAGACTCGCACCGCGGAACGGTTTTTCAAAATTCGACCCCTTAGGCGTCCACGAAATTCGCCCTTCGAGGCGGCGAACCCCGCAGGGCCACGAGATTCGTGTAGTCTACACGCGCCCACCGAAGATAATCATCTCATTTCACTGAGAGCCAGTGGCGGCGCGAGGTAAAATTTATACGTGTGTTCGAAGTAGACTTAAAGAGGCCCTTTTTTGGCCATATTTTTCTACGATTGAGTCCCTTTGAGGCCCTTTGAGGTGCGGAGCCGAGAGCGACGTGATCGGCCGGCGAGAACGTTATTGCGAAACTCGCGGCAACGACGGGCTACCCGACGCAGTAGAAATATGCGACTTGCCTCAGCAGCGCGCGCAACTTTTGTAATTTTTTTCGTTATTATTTATTTGTTCGTTTTCCTCCTCCTTTATCGTGTAGGCGGCGATCGACGTGAAAGATTCAAACACCGAAAACGCACGAAAAATAAAAAAGAATAGAGAAGAAACGGCGTCGGAGGGCGTCGGAGAAAAATCAAACACAATTACGAGGTTTTTTTTTTCCCCGTACTTTCTCCTATTGTAAAATATGCGCTGAACCCCGGCGCCCTGTAATTCACACTGCTCGGTGCGCGCAACAACAATATTCGGAAACTATTATTATTATTACTGTTGTTGTTGCGCTACCGACCACGTTAAAAAAAAAATAATAATAAATTCATAATAATACTTGCCTAATGATGACGTCCCGCGCCGATACTATCGTTCCCGATAGTCGTCCGCATAATAATGATAATAATGATACGTTGTGCGCGGGGCTTTACGCGGCGTCGGCTCCGATATTTTATTTTTATTTTTCCATTCGTACTTATACTTAGTTGTCAAGTCATTTTACACAATGAAAATAACAACCGTGCACGGTGATAACGCACGCGTTATTGTGTTTTGATAATAAAACACGTGTAGTACGCGAGCGTTTAAAAAAAACACCGCGGCCTCGCTCGAAAGCGCGTCTCGGACGACGACGAAGACGACGCCGCCGCGGCACACAACAATAGCGATAATTCAAACAAAAAAATAAAAAGAATCGGCCGAGGCGAAAATTATAGGAATTATCTCGTTTTGACAGCCGCCAGTCGCCTCGTCGCCATACGTGGCCAGTCTATACTATACTTACGCCATCGAAATACGACTTTTCATTCGACTTTTTTCTCCCGCGTCCGCCGCTCCTCTTTCTGTTTGCTCGTCGACCGACCGCATCACGTACGCAGACGCGCGTTTTAAATCGTCACAATAAACGCTCGGGGGACGCGCAGCTGCAATCGAAAAAATGAACACGATAACAATCGGCGTTTCACGAAACGTTTTTGAAGACATTTCAACGGAGGAACGTCGCGCGATTCCGCAGGATCGTGCGGAAATAATAACTGTGGTACGCTCGTCGATTTGAACGAAAGGGATGACACGCGCGCCGACGGGACGGTTTCTACAATGATATCGATTGTTTTGACGTTTGACATTTTTACGTACTAACGGAGATTCAAAATTATGGGTCTTACGAAATTGCTCGTGTTGTCAAAGACGTCGGGGTGTAAAAGCGTTAGAGGATTTCGATTTTCTTTGATTTTCCCTCCTCCCGAGATAAAATTGTGTATTACAGCCGTTCAGCTCCGAGAGAAATATTACTCCGCCAACGATTGTTGGTGTTTAGAGAGTCTATCTAAATTATAGGTACCCGAAGGATTGACGAAAAAATAACCGGCGAATATTTACAAATTTTACAATTTAAAGTTCCCGTGTATATTTTCCGCGAAAACTAGCGAAAAAGCGCCGGTATTTTTGACCGGTGTCCGAATACTTCGAGTAGTTTCAAACGCATTCGAAATACTTTTTTTTTTTGGATCACGATTTTATAAATAATCGAAACGTCGAAAAATAAAAATAAAATATCGAGCCAACGACCCACGTAACATTGTTTTCTTCGTATTATATGAAACCGTTATGATCGATTTGATTAAAAAATAATAGTTAGTGACAATATCATACTGTTACATACAGGACTATTCTCGCAGGTTAATAATTAATATCGTACAACACAAAAAAACCATTTGAAGAACATAGTTTGTAAAGACGTTTTTTTCTGTAATCACTTTTTCTAGTAGAAGGAATTCTCCGATTTTAACGTACGACACCCCGAAAGACAGATGATAATTGATCCGAGACGGTACTTTATTTGAAGCGTTTTTAGAAATTTCGATTATTTTTTGAGCCGATTACCAAAACGTCGAAAATTTCGGAAACCGTTCGGCTTGAAATTTAAATTGATTTTGATCATCATCGAGGGAGTTATGGAATTTTACGCAGTTAAAACCTCTAGTTTTTATGTTTAAGTCTCGAAACACAATCTAAACAAGATGGTTTTACGTACGTGGTTAACAATTTCACACAATTTCAGCCGATTTCACGTCGATATTTTTTTGTTCAACTCGTTAGGGCGGCAGTGTATCTCTTATGGGGGGGGGGGGACGGACGAATAATTACGGGGAACGTGTTTTTTACACGTCGTTTTAGACTTTTTCGGTCGTAACATGCAAAATAAAGATCGGAAACTTTTACAAAAACGCTAAAACAAGAATGACACAGATCCGTTTTTATCGTTAAATTTGTTTTTACCCGGACGTATACTAGCTACCTTAGAATCGTATCCACGAATACGATGATTTATCGTCGCATTCAGATACAAAACGATTCGTTCGAACCACAACTTCTAAACCGCAGTGACCCACCCAAAGCGCAGTCGTTGCTACTCCGTCCCGCGGAGTAACCTAACCTAACCAGCATTCATTACACATGGGGGGTTGTCTGCGCGTAATTTACAACAGGAATCGGTAATTTCCGATTTTGTAAAATATTTCAACACGGACGCGAGAAATATTTCCAACCACTCGTGTACACAGATTTATTGCGATCGTGTGACGCATAATAGATATTGAATTTTTTTTTTTTTCTCGTCTCGAGATAAAAACTCAGTTAGATAACGAAGAACGGACGGGTGTGCACAATGACAATATTCAATATTAATTGTACACGAATATAATACGTTGCGCAAAGTGTCACACATTCGGCGCGCCGGTATGACGATATTCGCGATCGGAAAAGGTGCGGTTCACACGGAAAATCACGTACCGGGGGGTGACGAGCGACGAATGCTGCTCAGGCACGGCGCGGCACTCGAACATAATTTTATTTTGTATGCGTGCTCGGGTGCTTGGAAAACACAATACGAAAAAATTAATTCGCGTTATTCTACAATAACTTGTTACAACGAGATGATTTTAAAATTATTATCATGCCCGGACGTTGTGAAACAGTCGACGAAAAAAAACCGGGATATTCGCTCTATAGGTCGCGGCGCGGGTAGTTTGACGGAGTAACGGACCACGCGTTTCGGGTGGGTCACTGCGGTTCTGTGTTTCAAACGTATTGTTTAGCATCCGAAAGCGGTATAATAAACCATCGCCTTTCGAAAAAACGACTCTAAGCGAGTTCAATCGTCTAATACCTAAAAATTTCTAATACCTAAATTTTTCGAGAATTTCAAAGTTTTGTACTTAGTTCGAAAATGTTCGAAATCACTTGGATCGCTTTCATCGAAAACCTCTACCCATTTGAATATTATTGCGTCAAAGTTTCGGCGATCGTCGTATTTGAAGTTTTGGCCTGAAAGCTATAAATCCGGTATGTGGTCTGACGCCCGGCACATCAGAATGCTTCAAATAAAATGAAATTTAAATCCGAAATCCCAACTTTCATGTGTGGTATTCGGCGTAGTAACGATTGGAGCACTTCTGCTACCCGAAAACGTCATTACATACCCGAAAAGTTTTCCCTGTAAAACTGTCCGTTTATTTTTTGTTTTTAACTAAAAATTTCAAAATAACTTCAACCAAAGTACTACTGGAGTCCATATTGTACCTATCGGATATCAGTAGAGTAGGTACTGATCATTCCTTCTACCCGAAAAGTCGTTGACAGAAAAAAAAAAAATTACATACAATATCATTGTAAAAACAACACATTTCTCGCTAGCGATCAGAATCTGAAAATTACCGCGATATTTCGTCAATTCTATACGATTGCATTCAGTTGAGATAAAAAATAAAATTAATTTATAAAAAAAATTTTTTTTTTTCCTAAAATGAATCACGAGTCGTAAAACGCCCCAATCTACAATATACAATATTCAACTTACCTGTGTGATAAGTTATTAGGAATAAAAATAAATGGAATAAATGGCCAAAAAAAAGTTAACGAATGTTTTGGCTGTTGCGGTTCCGCTTGATACAACGAAAACAATTAAAATTAATTTGCGACTACCTATTTAAACGTCGAGTTAGTGCGATACAATTTTTCACTGTTAAAAACAAAAATAGTTTACCAGTAAATGGTTAAAAATAAAAAAACAATTAGATTTTTCACTAGTTATTGCCCACCTTTGCTTAAATCGTGTGTGCGCGCACACATCGTCGTACAACAGAAAATTATTAGGGGGCTCAACTGCTCGTCGAGAAACTCAAAACGGGCCTACAGCTTCCAAAAACGTATAAAAAAAAAACGTTCGTACCCGCCAAAAATTGTTATTAATCGTTTTTTTTTCCCCGTAGCGCAGACGTTTTAAAAGTCGACGGTTTCGCATAATTTCTCATAGTGAATACATTTTATTTTACTTTTGCCCTCTCCGACTTCCAGAATCTATATACAGAGTTTTCGTATAAACGCTCACGATTATTTTTCCGCCTAATGATTTCTACTTTGCTGTAATACACTCATTACTATTTACTCTCAAACCAAGTGATTACCATATCATATCGTATCTACGAATTAATTCAAGAATGCGTACTGATCACTGTGATCGATGACAGTGTAACTCTGACAAAATTTGAAAACCGACATAAACTGCGTAAAACGTACTGTGCACTATATATAGGTACTACTCCACCGATTTTCCAAAACGCGTCGTCGCGTGAGATATTTCTTTCATTTTTTTCGCCTTGCCAATTGCTGTTCTGCGCGGATTTGAACGATGTCGAGTTCTCGGTTTGCACGCGGTTAAATGTATTTCACGCTAGTTATTTTTTCAACGCATTTCGTTTTTTTTTCCCCGTGAAATAATTTTTCTTCGTCAATAAAAACAAGGCGTTGGATGTAGATTATGATAACTAACCGTTCTACCGGAGATACCGCCGCGGTAATGAACAGTGACGGCCGTTTGTGCAAATTACATAGTGAGAACACGGTACTGTGCACGATATTACTTCTCACGGCCCGAGACAATAATAGTAATAATTGATCGGCATAATATTATGTACCAACACTACATATTGTGTGTGTGTGTGTATTACCTGCGTGAGTCTAGTGTACAAATAGGTAAAAGTATGATAACATATTGAAGTAATAATATACAAAAAGGACACTTTCATTAAAATTATTTTAATTTTTTAATCGTAACGAAAAAAAAAAACATACATTACTCGTTGTCGACATCATTATAATATTACAATATGATATATTAACAAAACACAATATTATTATATAATACGTCGGAACATAATACACATACGATAATATTATAACGACGAAACTGCGATCCCCTTAACGCTAGAAAAAAAAAAACACGTTTCACCAAATCGTTTTTACAAACGAATTATTATTATTTTAGTATAATCATATCAATCATATTATAATCCTTAATAAATAGGTTGACTAGAACGTAATAATAAGATCAATTCCGTTGGAATATATATATATATATATAGAGAGCAGATGCGAGCGTATAAATTTATGCTAAGAATCTGAAAAGCTATACTGCTGGCTAAAATACCGTCACTACGATTTTTGATTTTTTTTGGCTTCAAAGCTATAATAATAACACGATACAACAAAAAAAAAAACACTTATTATTTATTTATATTTTCGTTTACGCGTCGAAATATCAATTACGGTCGGTTTTATTTCTTTTTTTCCTACCAAAATTACGTGTTACTTTCGACCGACCATCCACGACTTCCACGCTTGGCTGATGTATGTACTGGGAAATAAATTTGACGATTAAAAAGTGTATATTGTATAGGCACGCGCAGGCTGTGCGGGTCAACAGCGATAAGATCTTACGTACGGGAAATATAATACGAGAAAATATAGTAAAATATGTTTGATTAGGCAGGCTCTGCAGGCTACACTAATAACACGCGGTTTGTGGAACGCATAAATTTTAATGAGAAAATCATAAACTGGGT
>CM029360.1:7722714-7783911 GCA_017140985.1 Hormaphis cornu | reverse complement strand
AAAAAAAGAATATAGTATAGGAAAACATCAGTTTTAATCGAAAACGTAGGAAACGAATCATTATTTTTTGGCGTACGATTTGAAACCATCCCATAATTTTTCAGTCCGTTTCATACAAGTATGTAATACACCTATACTGGGTACTGTACGAACGGTAGACGTCCATCTGCAGCTGTTGGCGTTTTATACGAAATCAGACGTGATAGTGACGTAGATCGCATCTCGGATACACTAGGTATTAAGACTTAAAAGAAAACAATTATTTAGGAGCTTATTTTACACCTACGAGAAAATATTCTAACGCGCGTTACGTTTTACTAGAATATAATAGTAATAGTTGTACTGTAAAAATTAAAATTAACACTGAACTTCACAGAAGCCATCGGCGGCGCACTATCGGATAGTGACGGACAGGATCAGAAGAGGTCGACAAAGTTCAGGCCTTGCGAACTCTGCGTGTGTCCCCTGATGAGGTCGGGATCGGACGGCGCGCTCTGGTTTTGGACATTCGACATGGAACCAGTGACCATTTGGCTGTTCTCTTGTCGCATAATGTTTCTTCTCCATTTCGCACGAGCGTTTTGAAACCAAACCTACAAGACATCGTTGTATATATTCCGTGAACGTTACATAATATTATGTTAAGGGTTTTCGTCACTCTGAATTTCACGGTGCAAATAAACAAGTGTACCGGTCTCAGAAGTTCCATAAATTAGGCGCCCGCAGGGTTATACTTGTTCCGAAATTCTGAGAATGCAGATTCTGAACTCGTGCGGATAGTAATATGTAAATCGAAAAACACATATTCAGAAGATTATTATTGCGATTAAAATGTTACGGCGATAAATTTTAACCGGCCAAACACACATTATTACCAATCGGTACGAAGTGGAAGTTATTGAATTTTTTGGCGCTGGACTCGATAAACGCACTTTCATGCGCTATAAAATAAATGATTACTTATTGCGTGCTCCCACACTCATACACGCAGCGGTTTTTGATATTACGTTCAGACGGTTTTCACCACGAAAATCGGTAATACATAAAACCTTATAGTTGCATCAGAAAATCGACGTGTTTGACGGAGTACTTTGAAGCCTGCACACTACAAATTAAGATGTACGACCAAATAAGAAATACTACTATATTCCTTACGTGTAAGTACGTATGACCAAATGTGGAAATATGGGAGGAGAATTTGGGGAAGACTTATCGTCTCGTTATGTACGTATAGTATTCTAACGGCACCGCCAAAATTTAAAGCTTTTCAAAATTAAACGTTCTAATAGTGTTACAACAGTTATTTTTTAAAAACCGTCCACGTCTGCTCGAGTTTGAACATCGGATACAGCGTGTGATTCACCGTGTGTGTGTCCCCGAGGATAACTTATTTCTGTTTATTTTTTTAATCTTATTTTTGCAAATCGTTTTTGTCGCGTATACGAGAGCGCATAAAAATATTAAATTTTTTTAACTTTATAAAATCTGGCTATGTACAGAAACATCCTACACAGCCGAAATTCAAGCCTACTCTTTTTTGAATGTAAATTCAAAAAGATTAGTTAGTCACGAGTACAAAGTTACGCGATGACGAAAACGATCAAAAATTTTGGTTTTAAACGAAACGTTGGATAGATTTTTTTACCACGGATGTATTATTATTAACTCTGTATAATCGATGTACCGACACTGTTATAGCTGTAATCGTTGCTAACGTGATTATGTGTCCATTCTGCGGTTGGTAATTATTACGCACCACGTTTGTGAGGTAACCGCGGTTAATGGGTTCGTTGCCTACACAGTTCCACAAAACGGAACCGTATGGATGTTTAAATAGCGATTTTGCCGGTTTTTCGAAAACGACTCGTCGGTCTAATGTGAAAGTTTTGAAAATCGTCAGAAAAATCATGGCTATTTTGAATTTACAAGCTACACCTATGGAAAAAAAAAAAAGATGATTTATTACAAGCGGTATTCCAAAAACAGATTTTCGAAAGTATTCAATAGTAGGTGTTTCACATTTTCACTTTTCCGAGACCGACAAATTGGACGTAGGGGACGGGGTGTGCGCGTTTATCTGCGAGGGGTTATTTCACCCCTCCCGGTCACCACCCCCCTGACGCGCATGAACACCGCTTACCTGTAACACGCGTTTGGATAAGCCGGTCTTCTGCGCAAGCTGTTTCAGGTCTTTGGCGTCGGGGTTTTGGTTTATGTTGAAGTACGATTTCATTGTGCGCAGCTGGTGATGTTTGAACGACGTTCGCATGCGTTTCGTGCGCGTTTGTTGCTGCTGTTGCGACATGCCGCCCGCGCTGGTGGTGCACATCGCGGACGAAGAGTTTGTGGGCGAAGACAGGCTGGACGTCTCGTAAGTCAACGATTCCATCGAGGAGGACAGATCCGTCGCGTGCATAACTTCTTCAATGGAAAAAAAAAAAATAATAATTATAAAAAATGTTGCTGACGAACGCGTTATGGGTTTCAGTTAGATGCTAATAGCAATACGGTCGGATATAGTTCAGTCTGCGCCCGGACAATAAATCTACGTTCTACGGACGACGTACGAGTGATGCATCTATGCGCGTTTACTTTAAGTTTACTTAGTTTGACTTTAAAACGTACGACGCGTTTCGGTAACGATGTCGTAGCGCCCGCGAGCGGTGCCGCAAACTAGGGTCTACTCGGGTCCACGGACAAAAGCAATTTTTAAAAAAATCTTTGTCGGAAGGTTCCGCGAAGATGAACGAACGATCATCGGGACTTCCTGCGAGAACGATTAATTGTATCGAAAATATTATAACCTCGCAGCAGAATTTAATCGGTGTATATAACAGGAGTGAACTTGTATGGGCTTCCTCAGCAAGATTTGGGAGGGAAAAATGTAGGTTTTTTTTAAAGATTTAAAAAATCTTTGTGTTGTGTTTTTTTTTTTTTTATGTACCTACCCAAACGATTAATCTATAGAAAAACCAAGGGAGGCAATAATAGTTGGTAGACGCTCTTTTGGACGTGATTATACGCCTATCATTTAGAACGATAAACTGTTTGTGCTCTACGACTATTCATTGAAAGTTCGACGAGATCGAAGGTGTCTATCAGACCGATTTTTAGTAAAACCTCTTCCGCTCGTTTTCCCGATTTTTAAAAATTACATCTTCAGACAAAATCGTACGGTATGCGAGGACACGATATAAAAGACCCTTAGAGATGTTTTTATCTATCCGAAAAAAAAAAAAATACTCGTTGAGAACTCGGAAAATGTATTCCACCAAATTAGATTTTATCGGCGGACAAAGTCGCAGTAGAAATACGCCGCTTCGCTGAAGTCCGATTTTGAAAAAAAAATTCTCGAAATCTTAGCTAGGACAGACAGGGAGCACAAAAAAGGTTTCGTTTTTCTAAAACGAAGCGAAACGATGTCGCAGTTTTTGTGAAGAAATGCTTTTTCAGAAATCGCAAACGTTGTTGAAACAAACACGGAATCGGCGGCGCGCGAAGCCCTGCAGCGGTGTCGCGTTCTTCTTCTTCTTTTTTCTTCTTCTCGTCGACGGTCTTAAGAGTAGAAGAAAAAAAAGTTACAACAATACACCTTTATTCGGACATCGACGACGACGCGCGTACCATTTCACGACATTATTCGTTTAATATTCCGTTTTGGGGGCAGCAGGAAACGTCGTTTTAATAACCCGGCGAGCCGCACGCGGAATCCTGCTGCAATAATCCTCCCCTTTCTTCGCGCGCGACCACCGACATCTGGACGGCGCGGGCGTCCATTGTTATAACGTATATATTTTTTTCCGTCTGTCCGTCTGTTCGTTCTCTTTCTCTCTCTGTTTGCAAGACGTCATTTTCGCCCTCGATTCCGCGGTCTCGTTTTTTTTTTTACGAAAAATGGCTGTCGGCGATAACAGTAATAAATAACAAGTGTGTTTGTGACGGACAGGTGACGGCCGGCCGGCGCAGCAATCGTCGCGCGGCGAAATAATCCAATGCAAACAATGAGCGGCGGCGGCGCCGAGAAGTAGTGCGCGCTTGGGAAAGAAAACATTTGCTCGGCGCAAACACGCGCGTGTCATAATAACGTATGATCCATATATATGTATTATTCGGACGGGGTCGGAAAAAGCCGCGGCGACGACGAAGAGAGAAAAAATTGAATGGAAAGTAGGTTCTGTATGTATTATTATAATACGAACGCTATATAGAGAAAACGAGGGACGGTAGAAAACGCTCGTTTAGAAACGACGGTGGTGGTGTTATTTTTTTCGTTTTTTTTCGTTTTACACACGTATTCTTCTCATTCAATGACATCTCGTTATAACGCGTCCGACGAATGGAAATCGTTCGGAGGTGGTGTTTGCGTTTTTTTTTTCACGTCCCCGCGCAACGGTTGACAGCTGTCCGCAACGCCTCAACGCCAGCTCCGTGTGTGTGTGTGTACACGCGTTATATTTTTCGTACGAATGTTTTTCTCTGTCCGGTGTCGAAAAGAAAAGAAAAACACTTTTGACGAGAAAAAAATAACAACACGAATTCAAACCATTTGCGAACACGGCACGCGCGAGCAGAGAAAACGCGTTCGCCCAAGGGATCTTCCGACGACATCGCGAGTTTTTTCCGTTTTAGATTCAGGCGGTTCGACGACGTTTGTTTCGTTTTCTGCGGCTAACGAAATGTCCACCGGAAAGATTTCCGCAATTTTTCTTTCAGCCGATCGGGGGACGGCGCTATTTGGAGTGGCCGTCGTTTTTCGATTTTCTCGACGGTTTTTTCAAACGTTGCGCAAAACCGCCGACAACGCCATAGTTTCGAAAACAATCGTCGCGAGACACCAATGTATCCCTCTACTGTACGAAAAAGTGTTCAAAAAGTTTCATTTCCGGCCATTGTTGTAGCCATTTTGAGGTGTCCCGTTTGTGAATGGGTTAATTTTGGGGGTTTTTTACTTTTTGAACGTAAGTATAACCACGTACATAACGAAACGTTTGAAAATCGCACGATTTTTCGATCTACCGATATCGGTTGTAACCGCGCATTTCGTTAAAATCGCCTAACCTGTAACTTTGAAAACAATGCGTCTTCGTTTGTAGTACCGTAGAGAAAGGAGTTTTCAAAAAGTTTCGTTCGACTTTCATCGTTAAACCGGCGTTTCGCCAGGACCGCGTTACCACTGTTGATACAACTGCGGAGCTCGCTCAGAATCGTTCTTTTCGAAGGCAACGATATCACGGAATTTCGGGAGCATTTTCAAAACACGTTATTGCCGTACGGTCTCGGAGCCCTCGCGAGCCAGCTGTAAGCGATCGATGTACATCGTTACAGTATTAGTTTTGATTTTCTCCCGAGAATGTTATCGTTCTCGGTAATCGAGCAATGCTGCGGTAAACATCGTTTTTTTTTTTCTAAAATAAAATATCACACGCCTCTACTGTTTTATACACGTTCTCGCAGTAGCCCCTATACATCGGTATACCTGTATAAATTGTTTTAATTGGGTCGTTCGTTTTACGTCCGCCACGATCGATTCTCCGCCGACCAAAAAAAAAAAAGATAAAAAACAAATAAAATATTTGATCCATCGGAGCTGCGGGATAATAATATGCGCGTTGTATACACAGTACAGGGCCGATGAATAATAATGATTTCTGTCGTGACTGTATTAAAAAAAAGAAAAAAATCACTCTAGGTCGCTTACGAAAATCGCTTACGAAAATAACGATTCTGCTCGCGGCGACTCTGCAAACAGAGAGAACTAATATGTTAGTCACAATGTTTAGTTTAGCTTGAAACAACGCGTGAAATTTCAAACCGTTCGGACCGTTATTTGAGTAGCGTAGCTTTTGTATCAATATTGCACCACAACGGCGCGTTGTTGTAATGAAAATAACGCCGTTTTTCGATTACCTACTTTTTTTTTTTATATCCACCGAGTTTTTTGAATTTTTTTTCGTTACGATGGAAAATTTTGTTGTCAAATCTCGAACAACACGAATTTGAGCGGGTTACGAATTTTCTCGTCAAAACAGTCAAAGGAGGCATGTTTGTAAGTTTTCCTACTTTAGACAACCGAGTATAGCATATTGTGACAACGAAATTTTTTTAGTAGCAATCGCGCGTGTTGGAAACCCCGTAGAAAATGTTCACGACTTTTCGTGAAATATCGTATGGAAATTAAAATTATGAAAATTTTCGAAAATTTCAAATAGTTAGTTGAAATCCCCCGTCGGCCGCGTGTTCCGACGCTGTCGTTGCGGAAGCCGTGGCGGATCGCGTCGAAAACACGAACGTTTTTTCCTCAATTTTCGCTTACATTTTCGTCGATCTGTAACAGTCTTACGGACGCTCGAATGGTACGTCATCGCCAGACGTTAAAAGTCAACAAAGGAGCGCTGTCGAAGAGATCTGCAGTTTTATCGCGCGATTACTGCTCGGCGTTGAAACGCGTGAAAACCAACGTCGCACGAAACACTTCGGGTGTGCGTTATGCGCGACGTTCGTCTGGATTAAAAAAACGCTACGTGTGTGCGTGTGGTTTGAATAAATACGAGAAAAAATAATTTACGAAAATTTAATGCAGAAGGCGCTACCGGGTGCTCGCCTCTGATACTACTACGTACATACATATATCGTCTCCGGCTCTGGGTGGCCTCCGGCGGCGTCCAATTAGAGGTGCGACAACACGCCGCGCTCCGTGTAAAATCGTATTATAATATCGTCTCTACACTGCCACCTACCTAATATATTATTGTCGTCGTCGCGATCGTCCCCGGGTAGTGTGAGTGTGTGTGTGTGTGGAGAAGCGAGGAGTTGTTGTTTTATTTGTTTTTTTTTTTCTGTTTTTCAAGTGTATGTTATATGCGTGGCTTCTCCTACGCGCCGCGGCAACCGAAGAAAAACAATACACGCCGCGGTCGGGTGTGCGCGTGCGTACGACGATAATGTATGCGTACGAATCGTCTCGGCAACGCGGTTTCTGTCCGGGTAAGAAGAAAAAAGAAAAAAAGAAATACGAGTGAAAAAAACGTCGGAAAAATTTATACCACCGTGCAGCGCGCGCGTGTTCAAACAATATTATACTGTACGTACTGCAGCCCATGTGCCGAACTCGTCCCTGCGCGATGCCTCCTCAGCGGGCACCCGACGTTGTAAGCGAGGGATTGGGCGAGTTAAAAGTAAAAAAAAAAAAGAGTTAACGTAATAATATCCCGTGTACAGGGCGAGACAATCGGTCGTTTGGAGCGCGCCAATATTCGTGATACGCACGTAGTAACTTTGGAGTCGTCGGCCACTTCTTTGGCTAGGTCAATCTTTTTGTGATATTGCGTTTGAGCAGTTTTTCTCCACTATTGTCGGAAACTCGCTGCGGCGAATAAATGCTTCTTGTTTTTTTTCGGCGAACCGTCGAATATAATAACCGGCGTAAAGTTATGTATTGTGAAATTCCATTTAGCAGCCTCTGCCAAACCGTTCTGTACTAGTTCCATGTTGTAATTTATACACTTTGTAAAAACAAATGTGTATAAGTTTTTGTTTGTTCATTCCCGATGTGTGTGAGTGTGAGTTGACAATGTAGACCGGTTGGGAGAATTTAAAAATGTTTTCGCCGGTAGCCTCGCACATCCGCCGAATCGTAAGCTTTTATTACCTCATTCCCGTGGTAGGCGATTTCAAAAAAACAAATCGAACATGAATCCTAACGATTTTTGACTTTTTACTCGCCAATAACAGAACTAAGAAGATGTATTGAAAAAATACAAGGGAAGATAGCGAAAGTTCCGATTACGAAACGGGGGAGTGAATTCGAAGAAAGGAAATATGAGTGAATTATCGTTCAAAGTCGGATGAGGTATTGGGGTAGCTTTGAAGTGGGTCACTATTCTGGTTAGGTCAATAGGGGCAAACCTATAGATTATTCAGTAAGTATCTAAAAAGTTTTGAAAAATGGTCCACCATAATATGTACATACACGTGTATATTTATTCCGAAATGTTTAACTGTATGTAATATGTTATTACTGTAGTAAAAACTTGTACGTACATTACGAGTTTATCGATGACGGTGCGCTTCGGTACAATTTATTTAAAAATGTCCAAATAGTTGAAATCGGAAAACGGGCCAGAAAGGAGAACAAAAAAAAAAAGCCGGGATCAGTCTTGGTCGTAGTTTTACGGGGTGCTTTGGGTGGGTCACTGGTTTAGAAGTTATTAGAAAAGTTCCACAACTCCCTCAAAAAACGATCGATTGGACGTCCAGCGGAACACTCGTAACACCCCCCCCTTCTACAAATGACGCGTATAAGTGAAATTTCGGAAGTCGATCGGAGCAATTCGAAAAATTGGCCCGTTTTCTTTTTTTCCTTCGGAAACAATCAAAGAAAAAAAAAACGCTTCAAATAAAGCACCATCTCGGATCCGTCTTTCAATGTATCGCACGTTAAAATCGGTGCAGTTTTTCCACTAGGACTTTTGATCACGGAAAAAAAAACAAACAAATCATCGTGAAACCAACGACGCTCGGAAAAAAATGAACGATTTCCGTTAAAACCACCCTGTATGCTGGCGCGTCGATATCACACATACTGGTTCGGTCCGACCGAAGATCGAGAGCGAGCTGCAACGTTTGTTATACGACCTACACTTCTCTGCCACCGCGGACTCGGGTTAAATTTATTTCCGAACGTCGCGTGATTTATAACATCGTCGCGCGCACGCACACGTAGGTACCCCGCGCCCATATACAACGTACGGGCAGCAGACAGGTAAAATAAAAAAAAATTATTCCGGTCTTCTCCTCGGCGGCTCTCTCGATCGCAGCGGCAGCGGCGGCGGCCGACTTCCCTTCTCCCGCGCCGTCGTCGTCGCACCTTATCCGCGCGCATGTTCCCCGGGGCTCACGCGCGCGCTCTCCCGTCCGTTTTCAATTAGCCGCCAACGGATCTCAGCTGCTCTTACGTCGAGGCGCGATCGTAACAAAAGCGAACGGACCTAAAATACGGCCGACCAAGCCGAGAGAGTCTCGGGAGAAACGGATTTCGAAAACTATATGTTTCGTTATACTGATCGATTTCCAAATTTTTCGAAAATTCGATGCGTGTAACAAACACGATTTTCGTCCAGATTTCGGCCAAAAAAAACCACCTATCCGAAATCTCCGTCGATCGAAACCTTTCGGATGATATTATTACGATCGGAAATCGTAACAGTTCGTTTACGATCGCTCGAGATTCTTTTTTCTTCGCGACCATAAAATACATCGGTCTCCGCGTGTTATATACAACACGATCCATCGATTTTCGCAACGCGTTCGATTTTACGCACCCGTCTAATCACGCCGAAAATAATATTCAAACCGTTATGTTGTTGTGGCGAAAACGTCGTTTCGAATTTCGCAGCGACGGATATTTTGCCGAGTACGACGCTTTGCATGTTTCTACAGTTATTAATATAGGTAGTTTGTATTCGCTATTTTCGTTACGAAACGGAGTGGGCCGCGTTTACAATTGATTTCGTAAACCGCTTGTCCGCAGATACCACACGTCGCGTGGTGTGCAAATAGAGAAGAACAGGAAAAAAAAGATGCACGCGCTGACGGACAGTGAAATTCTACTGCAGTGGTGTGCAAAAGATAATATAATACCTAACCGTCTACACCGTTGGCGCTTTTCGAACAAGACGCGTTTGATTCGGTAAAGAACGATAATTATTGATGATCAACTCTACAGGAACTACAAAAAGCCATTAGTATTCGAACAAAGTGAATATAGAATGTTCACGACGATGTTCGATCGATCATCGAATGGTGTTGAAATCGATATTGATTGTAAAAACGTTCGATTAAACCGCTGTAGTGTGAAACACGTTCGATATACCGCCTACGTAATAGACGCTGAAAAAAAAAAACACCCCAATCTAGTAAACAATATTATCGTGTAATTACACGCAAAGATAACATATATATTATTACTTTGTTGCTATTTTACAAAACAAACAATCAGAAACGGTTAACGAAAAATCAGCGTACACTCATCGTTTAACGGAATCGTTATAAAAACATACAAATCAGTCACGATAGCGTGTGTAGTTAAACAACGGCATAATACGAGGGGATCGACAAGTCGAAGGGGAAAAAAACGTTTCAATTAACGCAGATTAAGCACCGCCATAACTTTATTGTACCTAACCGTCGAAAAGGCGGTAGAATATTAGAAAAGCGAGACGGTGTTAATACGCGTTGTTCGTACGAGTCGTTCAACTACAGACGACTGTCATTAAATTGTACGTGTTTGCCATTGAAAAAAAAAACATTATACGCACGACAAACCCATATTATGGCGATGTTTTTTGACTAATGCGTGTATTTTATCTTTATCTGTTTTAGCAAGGTAGATTATTATATTGTTCGTTGAGAAACGTAAACACCATAAGTACTCGACGGGTAAAATTATAGTAAATTACTTAAACAACATACGGTAGAAACGCGCAGTTTACAGCGTTAAATCTTCACACAACAATAACGAGTTTACGTTGTAGGTACAGTTTTTTTTCATAACTTTGCTCAACATCCTTCGTAAGCATAGCGTTCTAAGTAAGTTTCAACTAAACGTTCGCAGTTTTTACAAACGAAAACGAACGATGATAATTATTACAAAACGTTTTTCGAGTATACCTGTCAGTACGCAGAGTGACGATGGGCGATGGAGAAGAGGTGGTGCTGACTGCTGAACACACCCGGAAATTAAAAACGTTATGAATTAAGTTTTGTACGTCGGCCAAAAACGATGATAAAGGTAAGTACCTATTGGTTGAAGCATCGATTTTACAATACTTGTTATAAGATCAACAGTATGTAGGTAAACCAGCTATCACAAAACTCAGTGCAATATTATAATGTTTCCATTATCACGTTAATCCGAGTCCGTATCGTTTTGCCGGTGACAACCGTAAAATAACAATAGATTTTTTTTTTTTCCGAGGAATTATTGATTCTAATTGGCCAATTGTGTTTTTTCCAACTTAACACCTAGAATATTAACTTTACGTTGCCTGAAATCCCGATGTCGACTAAAACTACTACTGTATTCAAATGAAAAAACGCCAAGACTTTCCTGAATATTATACAGTTTTGTTCATGAACACATCGCGACAGCCGTTTGTAGCGAATCCTAGTCCAATCAAACGATAATCAACTAATTCTTCTAAAAAAATGATTCAGGATCGCAGTACTCAATACCCGCGGTGTACTGCTGCTGACGTTCGAGTTTCGTTTGTTAAAAAAATGTTCATGAAATTTAACGATGTTCAACGGAACCCTAACGTTTTTTTTCGAATCGACCAATGACGTGCGTATCAAGAAGCGACGCGTGTTACAGGCTATAAAACTGTAGTGACGATGAATTTTAAAATGCGAAATTTCGAATTCTCCTCAAACCGTCGCGGCAACTGACTAAAAAAAATAGATTAAAACATTTTTCAGAGCCATTTCAGTAAGCCGACCGGCCAGGTACGTATTATTATCAACTTTGTACGCTTGCCTGTACTCCTCGAACCGTTTGAAAAAAAAAACGATGACGGGACGTTCCCCCTCGAAACTATTCGAGTCGGTCGCTTTTTTGAATAATTCTTTTTTTTTTCTCCTTCAAAACAAAAGAACAGTACGGCTCTGCTCTACGCCCGGCGAAACGTAAAAAAAAAAAACGTGAACGCAATTACGTACCCAACGTGGACGGCGGCGGCGGCGGCGGCGGTATCCGGAGCTCGGCCAGCCCGTCGCACTCGGCCGCGGGCGACCGGTGCAGTTGCACCACGCCGCCGCCGTTCTTTTTCTTCCGCGGCCGGCCCTTGTGCGCGGACGACGGCCAGTGGTGGTGGCCGGCCACCGTCGGCGGACTGCGCGCCGGCCGCGGGTCGCAACCCCGCGCGTCCCGGTGCTTGAGCCGCTCGTAGTCCGGCCGACAGTACACCGCGCCGTCCCGGACGCCGTAATAGTCGCCCTTGCACAGCACCGCGCCGCACGCGTAGCACGCGAAACACTCCACGTGGTACACGAGGTCTTTGGCCCTCATCACCAGGTCGCACGCTCCGATGCCGCCCTGACAGCGGGCGCAACGTTTCGCCGAAAACAACCTGGAACGGACGGACGGACGGATAAAGAAACCAGAGAGAGAGAAAAATTCAATTAAAACGGGGTACCGACCGCGCCTTTGGCGGGTCAGTCGGTGCGCGTGAGTCAAACGCGCGCCGTTTAACGTCCGTAGCGGCGTGAATCATCTTTGGCTGGTAGAGGAGTGTGGTGTCCTCGTAAAAACGACCCTGCAGTTGTCTACACGGTGCACCCGGACCCTCGTGGATCTGGGACGTATCCCCGATGCCTCGCTGAGCGGGCGGGGGGCCCCGGGGACGCAGCTCCGGCTGTCAGCGTCTCTACCGAACCGAGTCGTGAAAATGGCGAGGTCGTCCGAGGACGTCCCTACGTTTCTCCTATCATTTTCACGTACGCTCCTATAGTGACGTTTCTGTGATTTTAAAAACTACCCCGTAGCGAGCAACGTTTTTAAAATTAATAATTTTCATAATACATTATATTATAAACACGTATCGGACGAGTTCACCGAAAACCGCTCTCAGTGTATTCTATCTAGCCCCGAAACGTGACGTTACTATTCGCGCGGACCCGGAAAGATCTTTTTTTTTACGAGAAACGCCGTCTCCTCCCGGTGGTACAAACCTGCAGTATAACAGCTCTATCGCGGCGATAACGCGTTTGCCCTTACCGCGAACGACCGCCGCTGCAGCTAACGATTTCCCAAATGATTATTATCGTTATCGTCCGCTTTCGATCAAACGTTCGATCGCGCGTATGACGATGCCGTGTTGGGATCGTGCACGTGGCGGGTAAATCCACTAAACGGTAATCCACTAAACCTGAAGGGCAGTGATCGGATTTCGGTGATTAGGAAGACGCCCGCAGAACCCGACCGCGAAACGTTGCGAAAACTGGTTACCGGCGTCCGCCGACGGATGAACTCGTCCCTAATTCGTGAACGCGGTCTCTATTACGTATACAAAAGTCCCAAATATATAACGGCCCATCGCACGATACTGTACACCAGCTTACGGGGTGAACGGAGTGGCGGACATCCCGAAAATTGGAGGCACAAACACCGCACGTTCGCTTAAAAAACATTACGACTACACGTATATCACATGTATCGTTTGTGTAGAAATCGGAACAACGAAAACCGTTTTTTTACCTCGTTGCCCGCCGTCGTTTTAGATTTTTTAACGAGCCTACTGGTTCGTTACGGGTTCTCGTGTTAGCGAAGTCGTTCCCTGGTTCCGTCCGAGATTTTTACACTCGTCGCCGAAAACGGAGAGATGTCGCGCAACGTTTTGACGACGACGTCGCAACACCCCGTCGCTTCTAAAGACGATGAAAATTGTTTTCCCCGTCTGCAGTTATAGTATATCAATTCAGGCGACAAATAGAATTTTTAACGAAATTCGGTCGACGGTTTTGAAAAACAATTTCGAATAGACCGGGGTGCGTTCCGCAATTACACTGTACGATAAAAAAATAAAACGCGCATCTTTCCGTCCGTCGCAGACTTCGACAATCGTTATTGCCGAGTTTTCGGGGGGTTTTTTCTTTTATCTTCGCAGTAATTGTTAAAAACTTACGGCATATAATACGATTTCGTTGACCACCCCCGCCGCACAGACGGATTCACTGCCACCCTGTGACTAAAAAAAAAAGGCATTTATCTTCCGATTGAAATCGAGGGGATTTTCGATCTGCAGACGCCGTGATGCGCGTGTACGTCGGGAAACAATGCGCGGACTATTATAACAATACGACAATGGACACGTGCTGGTACCTTACACGGACATACGACGGTTATATCCTGCGCAGGTGCAGCTCGGTCCCTCCTGTCCGAGCGTACACATTACGAATAATATGATATTAATTAAACCCGCGCGAAGGGATCAATGTTGTATAGCTGCAGCACGTGCGGAAACAGATCCGCAGATTTCGGTTGGCCGCAACGACTGTATACTATACAAGTATGATCGTATCGTTTTTCGTTTTTTAACCGAACGAAGAACAAGGAGAACCCGTCGATTTCGTTTGTTGTTTGTGGCTGAACAGTACGGTATCGTCAAACACTATCGTAGGCGAGTTCGAGAAAAACCGAAAAAAACGTTTAACGCAATCGAACGTTTTCATGATGATATAAATGTGAGACAGACATGTATGCGCGTAAAATATTCAGCGAAACGTTCGAATATACTGTTTGATATGCACACAAATGCTTTTACGAAAAGCGGACGCGTGTTTTATAAATAATTAACACTCGTGCAGGCTTTTCGCTCTTGATTAGTCGTGCACAACGCTGCAGTTTTGAATTCAACAACACCGTTTTGATACAACGTCACTATTATTACATCCCCTGCTGCAAAGGTCTTAGCAAAGTCGAACTGTTATAATACTGTCGTTAACACTTGCGAAACGTGCCTAATTACGTACGTATTATTTATTCAATAATTACTATACACCATCATCACAACGCGAACTTCCCTTATTTGTCTTGTGCTTTCACTTTGGAGTTTTGACCGCGTTTTGGTCACCGTCGTTCATCATAACGGTGTTTGGATTTTTTTTGTGACTACCGCCGACATGCAAGCGCGCTGATCTGCGGACGCGTTTTTAACGCGGTTCAAAAAACAAAAATCGGTATTTCATATTATGTCGTGTTATGATTAAAAAATATCGTAAAATTTAAAGCCGAAACTTTTATGCGTTGTTCGACGTGACGATTGCACGCCAGCACCCCTTCTACCAGAAAACGCAAACGTGAGAATATCACATTTTTCATCGTAATTTTGTTTTTTGTTTTTTTTTTTTGGTGAAACTCGAAAAGTAAGCAGAGTACCACTTGGGTATTCGAATGACCGTTCATTAGAGGTCGACTGACTTTGAAATTCTTTCTACCCAAAAAGTCGTCGACAAAAAAACAATTTGTAAAAACAATTAAGAATGTAAAAAAAGTTTTGTAGGAACATTTTTCCACGGTAAATCAGTAACGTCGTCGTCGTTAGACATGTGCGCTATAAATGATAATAATTGTGGACGTTTAAACAGAAGCATTTTGAATAATATTCCACGTTTTGATGTGAAGTTAAGGATATGACGTATACAACAATAATCAAACGTATAAATTTAGAAAAATCTTACACTCGCGCATCGGCACCCCAAAAAAAAATTAAATCGAACAAACTTCTTTTGGAAGAAAAAACTTTTTCAAACATCGTGTTTCCATCGTGTTTGGATAGGTACCCAAATTCTAATTTTTCAGCGGTTTTTTTTTTTTTTATCGACCGGTTGGTGATTTCTTGAAATCAGAAATCCCCGAATCGCTTCTTATGTAAAACGCGTACACGTTACAGCTATCTTAACTGGGATAAATCTTCATTAGCGTTGTACTAGATCAATAATGGTTTCTAGACTAAGTGACGCCGGCGTAAAAATTTAACATAAAAAGTACTGTCAAATTCGATGATTCGAACACGATTTTTAGTTGACTCATTAATGATCAAGTTTTACGTAGTTAATTTTGCGTATGATTGCGGCTGACTTCTGATTTTTATCAAAACGCAGCTGAACATGAAAAAAACTCGTTTGACAAAAAAAAAAATTAAAAATCATTTATTTGCGAAACGTGCCGTCGAATACAAAACACTGCACATTTAGAGAGGAAAAAAATATTTTGTAAAATCGCGTAGTAAGTGTAATGAACCGTAAAAATGTAGCAGCCCATCTATACGATTCAACATTATTAACCCTTTGTCTGTAATTGTTTTAAGATATAGAACAGCATAGGACACACCGCGATTATTATGTACACTATAAAACATTTGTTGTCCAAATTTTTTCGGAAGGAAACCGACAAAAACCGATTGATTTTTAAACATTTTATTTCAAGTTCCGATCTGAAAGGGCTTCGAAAATATCACAATATTTACAAAAACAATAACCTAACCACAGTGTGCCGAGGTAAAGATTCAAATCAATTTTGTTTAAACGTAAAGTCACGTTTGGTCAAAAATTCCAAGCTCGTGCGGTAAGATATTAGACGTTTAACATTTTTATCTTGGTTTAGACGAATCAAATTTCTAATCCCATCTTACGTCCAGACTATTTTAAATGCGTGTTAGATTTTCGAGAAACTATATTCTTCGTCTCAACACAAGCTTACAACTGCAATAACTGCAAATTTCAATACAGGTACATCCGTCGGTTTTGTAATAAGTCGGTTTCTTACGTTCATTAGCGACGCGTTTTAACTACACCCATATATTGTTCTACACAAGTTTTCTCAAAAATTTTCATAGCGTTGATTTGACCACGGCGCGCACGTGATTCCTCCGTTAATTTTTCCGTTCGAGTTGTTCGTAAATTTAATCTGCGTGTAAAACGATAACGTATCATTGACGTACTGTAGAAAATGGCTCCGAAAATTTTAATTTCGGTCGGGTACGGGTGAAAAATTAAACCCCCGTATACCAACTGCCGATGAAGTACGCGTATCCGTCCACTCGCGTGGCGTTGCAAAAAAAAAACAGCACAAGTTACGACGCGATTCATTTCGACGAAATAACGCCGGAGACCGAGGTGTTGGGCAATAATTTCTTTTACGTGTTGTTTTTGTGCGAGTAGTAAACGAACGTTAGTGCGTACGTTATCAGTGTATGTGGCGCTTTCCGGGAAGGCGTCGCTATTCTAAAAGAATTTTTATGTTCCTAAGAACATAAGTGTATAGACCGGAAAGCTGGAGTCGAATTCGTTCAGCTAGAGTAAACCGAATGCGTGGGAGTCGATTTTTTTATGTTTTCGTCGTCGTTCTTCACACGTTTACCGAAAAAAACTACGAAAATTTACACGACATTCAAATATATTTTCAACCAAAGTATGGAAAATCGACTCCCGCAATAACCCAGAAAATATGTCAAAGATATCTTTTTTGGCAGAGAACTCGGGTGTTCGTTTTAACGACTCCGGCTTTTAGGTCCGCGAAACGGTACGAAAATTCACCACGCCCCGCGGGTAACAAATATTGTACAGCGCACGCACCTGTAGTAGTCTTGTTTGCAATAGATGTTGCCGTGTCTCGAGTAGCACGTGAGCTCCATGTCCAGGGGCAGCTTACACTCGGCGCACTGCAGGCACCCGATGTGCCAGCACATGTCCACCGCGGACAGGTAGAAACGGTCGTCTATCGATCTGCCGCAGCCGGCGCAGCCGTTGACGCCGTCCTCGGCTGCCGACCCCGGACTGTGAATGTCCTTCAGCATTGTCCGTCCGGCCGCCGCGCAGCAGAGTTACATGACCTGCGGCGAGAAATCCGACGGTTAAGTCAAGTCGGGTTGAACAAAAACAGTGTATTATTGCGCGGCGTTTGCCCAGAGTTGTACAGATTACACGGTATACCCGTACAGAAGAGATGCGGCGGGCGTAAGCTTTTGGACGTGATAATTGCCCGTTTAGTGTAAAACGTCCATACGAGATTTCGCGTTAAAAATCCGTTCAGAACGAAAAAAAAGCCGTGATCGGTCTAGCCGGTCTATCCGGGTAGTCGTCTGACGGAGTATAATACAGCGACCGCGCTTTGGAAATCGCGGTTCAAACGCGCCTGCGCCGTTCAACATCTGAGTAAGCGATGATAAATCGTCAAAAAAAAAAACCGTTCTGAGCAAGCTCGTCCGGTACGCGTCCTGGTAAAAACAGAGTTCGGCAGCGAAAACGGTCAGAAAACTATACGAAAGTCGTAAAAAAAAAAATATTTATATGAACCTAACGGGTGAAAGTTTTTTTTTAATGGGCCTGCCGACTACGATGGCGTCGATTCTATCGGACCAATACGCGCCACTCCGGCGGGCTTTTTACCATTTTAAACTCGCGCGTTTTCGTATTACACGCGAGATTAGAAATATCCAAAAATTTGTTTGGGAATCAGATGTAATTTAAAGCCGAAACGTCAACACAACAAAGCGGTGTTCATAGTCAAGATCGCACGAAAACACGCCGTCAAAAACTTGAAAATTTCAAATTTTCGCACTGAAATTCTGAATTTTTTTCTCTCCGTTTTTGGGGTATTGCTCGAAAAGCATCTGTGACGCGGTATTTAATTGATGTTTAATTAGTATGGATTCTATAGAGCCGTCTTTTGTATTTAGATGAAAATTTCAACGCGAAAAAATGTTTGTTGTCCGTCTCGTCACGGTAAACAACGGAGTTTTTCGCGCCAAGGTTCGAATCAGATTTACTCGTTTAAATCGTATCGAATCATTAGTAAACGCTGCATTTTTCAAAGTTACTCTCGGTCAATAGTTCCAAGTGCGGCAAGTCCGCTTAGATATTCGACATTTAACATTTTTTATCTTACGGACGGTCTAGATAAATTGCATCTTGAATCTCGTCTTATTTCCAGGGTATTTTAAACGTGCGTAAAAGAAACTATTCTTCCTCTCGCCGCCGGTTACAAGCCTGCGATGGCTGCAAAAATTTCAATATACATCCGTCGGTTTTGTAACGACACGTATGTGAATCTTACGTTCGTCAGCGACGCTACGCCGAGAACTCGAAAATCTTCGTAGCGTTGATTTAACGACGAGCAAACTAAACTCAACAGCGCTGTGCTGTGATTTCTCCGTTCGAGTCGTTTGTAAATTTAATCTGCGAACGGTAAAAAGGCGACGATGCAAGAACAGAAAATGGCTCGATTCCAAAAAACTTTAAACCCGGTCGGTGGGTGAAAAATTGAACCCCCATACAACTATACGTTGCGATCGTCCCCGCTCGATCGGCGTTACACAAAACCGGCATAAATTACGTTGGCGAGATGACGCCGAAGACCGGCGACATTTTTATACGTGCAATTATCGTGTACGTTTAAACTGCCGCTGGTCATTTTTCAACCGGACCTTGTGGAAAAGTGCAAAAACAAACTCATTTTTCTTTTTAAACGACTGAGATGCACACGTTACGCCTGCACAATACGAAAAATCGTTGACGTATGGCGCGTGTGAGTGTGTTGTGCGAGCATTGATTGACAGAACGATCATTTTATTATTTCCCCGGTTTATGAATTTATAAACAGTTTTCTGTACGCACGACGCTGCTGGGTCTACATATTATTGTGTGTATAACACACACACACATCACTCAAACTCGGTAAAAGTTATGTGACTATAACAAACGTGTTTTTTTTTTTTTTTTTGTTTCGTTACATCTCTTTTAATTAGAGGTCTGACAGTGACGGGTTATTTAATCTAGATCTTCTAATGGGTTTTTTTTTTTCTTTATTCCGCTCGCCCCGTGTACACTCCCGTATGGTCGCGTTTTTTTTGGCTTCGTTTCAAAACGAGAGCACAAACCGCGACACCAATATCGCTAGACATCCCTCTAATTACACGTATCGTTTCGTGAAAAGTGTTTAAAAAAAATTACGACCGCACGTCGACTAGAGAAAAAGAATTAATTACCTCGAACCGTGTGATGGGGGGGCGTTACAACAATAATATTATAGTAATTTGACATTACGGTGGCCGTTTTCCACCGTAAAACCTGTTACGAGTATTTTTAATACCGCCGCGCAAGAGCTGTTATAAATAACACCGCGTTAATGGCCCCCGCTAAAGAACCGTATGAATGGAAATAAAAAAGAGATTATTTTCCCTTCCTTCCTTTCGTATCCGTTATTTTTCATCGGACGTCTCACAGCCATACCAATCATTGACGATTTCGCATCGATACGAAGTATTTTGGGGCGCTTGTATTATTCACAATGTGTATAGCGTTTTTAAAGAACGGCGTGGATAAGACGTTCGCGAAAGTCCTTGGTGAATTTCCACGAGACCTCGGATTTATTCGACGTCGATCGACCACACGACTGCAGGTTGATTCGGCACCGTCGTCCTACGCGTTCACGTATTTTTTGATAAAAATTACCGTCATCACAATGACCGGTATCTACACGTACCTATATTATAACTTGAAGTGGCCTGATGATTCTTATAACACGCAAATCCATATTAGTTTCTGACCAAGCGAATTCTTTGAAGTAAGAGATCCCGAACGAGAGCCGTTTTCTCCAAACTCGCAGATTTGCACGGATTTTTTTTTTCGTAACAATTCAATAAGGATCGAAGACGACACGATCACGTATTTTGGATTTTTCGCGCGTTCGCCAAATGGTACGATATAACCAGCTCGTGTGCACGATTATAATACGATATTTCTTTTATATCGTAAAATCGAGCAGGCTCAAAACGGATTTTATCGGCACCGCGTGTAAATTTTCCAGAACTCTCGATTATTACCAAATCGATTATGTTGTTGACACTGTCGCGACGGTCAATAGTCGAATGTTTTTTCAAGTCTGTGATCAACGTGCTCGACTACAAAAACCCAGCTAAATTATCAAGAATATTAGATAAAAATGAAAATCATAGTTAAAAACACTATCCAGATCATGAATATACATTTCTTGTGGACAATAGTTTTTTTCTATAGTTATTATTAATTTAACTTTTAAAAAAAAACACAACGTAGGACTAATTTGATTTGTTTTGTTAATTCATTATGATCTATAATGTTTCACGATTGACTGCGCTATCGTACAAGGAAACAAAATGATCGATAAATCATTGTTACAGTGTCGCGTTATATGGATAGATATACAGATAAAGATATTTCACGTCAAAAATATTTTGACGAAAATAAAAGTAACTCGAAAATGTGATGATTTATAATAGAAGATGACGGACTACTAATTATTTTGTCTAGACGAATGTTTTATAGTGAAAATAGCAAGTATATCTGTATAGGTACTCACCGTATCCCCAAGAAAATAATATTTAGGTTTGTGATAGCAACAAACTTCTATCACAGGCATGATGTTCATTGACACGTACGAAGCAAAAATTAACATTCGTCCGAATGAGTCCGATTGAAATTTTTAATTTACACCCTGAGATCCGTGTATTTTTTTTTAAAAAAAAACTCGGGAAGGGAGGTAACGACTTTTTTGACGGTGGAAAGAAAACAAATTTGAGTTTAACCGAACGGATTTCGCAAAACGACACAACGGTTATAATCAAATCAGACATCGTCTGACACAACATTACTTGAATATATTTTTAGTATTCGTTTGGAAATGTACACGTTGCTGAACCTCTGAAAATTGTCAAAGTTCAAAGGGATACAAAAACATTTTCCGTTGTGATTCGTAAGTGACGGAACTTTTTCACACATCAACGTGCTGCGTGTAATACGATTTGTTTATAATTTTGTTACACGTTTGGCGGAGGAAACAACTCCACGCAAAAGTCGTAACGATACCGTGCGGAAAGTTGTGGATTTCGCGTAACGCGAATTGTTCTTTCACCGTGTATGGACATAACCCGGAGCTGCTGTAGCTGTGTTTCTCGCATAAAATCCAAACGGAAAAAACAACTTATTAATTTAAAAATCATCGAAAATAATGAACGTGGGTTACAGAGATCGCAGGTATCAATCGCAATTTCGTTATAATTAATTAGGTAAAACGTCAGTAAAATCTGGTGACGCGTGCGAACGTCTACCAAAACGGTAAAGCGATTCGCCGTGATTACATACGCGAATATAATAATAATGGCGGTGCGCGCCGAATTATTGATCACCTAAAAAACGATACGTAAAATTGTCGGCAAGAAAGCAAAAAAACGGGGCATTTGTGGACATTTCGTGATCCGCCGATAATTTTTACGCGATCGCGATTGCACGGCGGTGTGCGCACATATAGTTTGTCGGATGATTAATTAATGTGTCTAATTAGACAAACACGTTTACATTCTCGGGTCGATTCACGTCCGTATAAATATACATACACCGCAGTGTCGTACGAAGTTATAACTCTGATAAGATTCAACGACTTTTTTTTTTTGGGGTTTTCTTTCTTTCTATTCAACCTCGACGGAAAGTCGCCCGGCCGGCTCGCGTCGTGTACCGTTGTCGTCCGCATCGCTACGTAGGTTGGCTGCGCGCGCGTCACAAATCGTCACAAATACGTTTATCGCTCTGCCGTTGTTTCTCCGGACGCGCGTTTTTTTCTTCTTCTCTCTTTTTGTACGATTCCCATTTGTACAAAGATACAGTACACACACGTACGACGATACTGGGTATATATGTTATATGTGCACCGCCGATTAAAATTGATACAATGTTGCGGTTTTACGGTATAGCGGCGGCGCGTTTCGTCACGGATAGAATAAAAATCGTAAAAAAAAAAATAAAACTACGGTGCACGCGCGCAATAAAAATGCTCCGCGGGTGAAATGACCGTTTCGGCGCGCGCGCGTGTGTAATATTATTATTATTGTTATGTGCCTGCCCGTGCGGAGAAGAGAACCAGTCGTGTGGCCAATAAAAGCCATTGTTGTTGTTGTTGTTGCGACCGTTGTGGCGGCCGGTCGGGATTCCGGGACGACGACGACCGGTTTCGACGTATTTGGAAAATTCGTCTCGCGGTAAAAATTCACCTGTATAGCATGTACGTTTTAACGGGGGGAAAGGAAAAAAAACGAAACGACGCCAGACGGGGGAGGACGAATAAGAAAGAAAAAAAACGTTTCGAGTGTCTTCTCGGTACAGTGTCGGTTGAGCCTGCAGTGTCGAGCAATTCGTCTGTCGAGAAGTACAGAGCGCTGACAACGTACGATCAATCCGCTTAATTTAATCGTTACGACCCGGGGGGGCGTATTTTTTTTTTTTGGGGAGGATCTGATTACCACCCCCGCGGATCTTTACAATCGACACCACTACGCGCATTGATTATTATTAGTGATAACGCAGAACAGCGGCGGCACGTGATATCGTGTGTGTGTAACAGCATTCGTAACTCCGAGCATTAGCAAAATAGCTCCTATAATACGTGAAAATAGCGCTATAAAATAGCCTCGAATCAGCAAAAACGGCAGTAAAAACCGTGCGAAAAACGAGCAAAATAAAATTTTGTGTATGACATCGGAGAAGCGCGAAACATATTTATGTTACTTCGGGTGTTCTAGGACGTACCGAGAAAAATGTGCACTTGCTAGAAGTTCCGAGCCCCGATTATTACATCGTAATGTGTGGACATTATTGTTATTATTGTTTGATATGTTTTCGTTATCATGAAAAAAAACAAATAAATGAATAAATTTTGTTCCGTAAATTCACAGTGACACAAAGCCATAGATGATGGTGTTGTCATTGACTTGCGGCAAACCAAGAACAGAAGCAGTCTGCAGTAGTATACAGTTGTACGATACGAGTTGCGACGTTCATGACACTCTGAAGTTTGAAGTGTTCATGAATTTATCGTACAACGTTCACATATATTGTTTTGATGTTATGTATTTAGTCAAAACTGTTAGTTAAATAGTTATGATTGAAGTTCTTACTTCTGAGTTCGGTAATACCCGGACCAATCGCAACACTAGGCCTGGCGATATTTTCAAACACATCTGCCGCGGGGATTGCGCGCCGACTTTTTGACTCGATGGTTTTTTTCTTGTATAGGTGCAAATTCTTAAAAAAAAAAAAGGGACGTGAAGATATCCCTTCCGTTCGACCGTTTGGGCCACGGGGCCCGAGAACGAGATAGTCCCGGAAGGCGATATTTGCAGGGGCGTATCTGGGATAAATTTTCAGGGGGCAAAATAAAACGTTTGTTCGCTGTATTATAATTGATTTTTTTTAATTGATTTTTTTCGGAAATAGGTTTTTCGATTTTTGACTTTTTGAAGTGACGGGGATGCCGGAGAGATGGGAGAAAAACACAGAACAAAATACGAAACGCATTTAAAACGCGTGTTGTACTACTATCCAAAATACAAAATAAACAGTCGTATTTTAAATAGAAAAAATAAGCGTACACAAAACGGTACAAATTTTATTATCCTAAAGTATTTAATTTTAAATTTTATAAATCATACAGTAGCGATGCGATTTTATAGTGATAACTTTTTATGTTTGGGGATGTTAAATTGCGACTCACCGCGCGTTTCGGTCGGACGTATAGTGTTTTACATTTTTATGACTCTGCCGTGTTAAAACGGCTTAAAAACGAAATTAATTACGAACACGTTTTTTTTCGCAAAGTCTCAAGAAGAATCAATTGAATATAAACGTATTAAGAAATTATTATGGTGAAGCTATTGTTCTATTATTTTATACGATCTCCGCGGACGGTATTACGGCTGTACCGTTTGAACGGAAACCTGTTCTCGATTTGATTTTGCTGCCAGATGATTAACCAATAAACGATTAAAGCGATAATTTTTTTCTTCTTCTTTTAATTAAGACGATAATATCACCGTATCGCGTAGATCACGCGTGTGCACTCGTACAATCCAAATGCAAGTGCTACGCTGTACATCCATACTAATTGATTCAAACAATCCGAGTTTAATTGTTCGAATTAGTAAATTGTTTCTTATACCTACGTGTGTGCGCACTATTTATTATATATTACTGTTGACACAATAAAAACACTGTACGTACACTTTTTGTTTTTATAAAGTGCTGACTAATGACGTGTGGTCGACCGTTTAAAATCCCGTAAAACGCATTTGTTTAGGGGAGTTTTTTTGTTTCGGCCGATCCAGATTTTGGTTTTTTTTTTTTTTGGGTGGGTAAGAATGGATCGATGATATTTGAATGGAAAAATTTTAGAACGGTTTCACATTTCGGGAAGGTCCCTCCCCCGCCCTGGATGCGATTTTTTTTTTACGAATTTTCGGATTATTATTTACCCATTTTCGGGTGGTGAAATTGTTCCGATTGAAAAACAAAATACCATCTAAAATCAGGTGCTCGAGAAATCGCACATTTTTTTTTTTTAAATTTCGTGTTTTTACGCGATACTGATGTCATGACGCTGCGTGTACGTATAGAAAAGGTTTTCGCAACGTTTTTTTCGTAATTTTCATTTTTTTTTTCGACAAAAAATCGCTTCAAACGCTCCATTGCCGATCGTGTTTGCGCGATTTAAAATCTTGTTCTGCGCGCGGTGTGACGCGCGACTACAAATAGCTTGTGCGCGCATTTTGAAAACAAATGTTACACTCGGGAGTTGCGGTAAAACATTTTTAAACGGTGCGTGAGGCACGCGGGTCGGTTAGTGATGATGATGATTAGAGTAACTTTTAAAATATAAAGTTTGTAGCGTAGAAGACGCCATTAATTTTTACCAAATGTATACATGTCGTGTAACTTGTAACTAAACAGTACGTTTAAAACGTGGTTCGACGGGGTTCAAGCGGGGCGGCGTATTCGTCAAGGCGCTGAATTTGACAGAACACTACGCCGAGAGCTTTCGAATTCGCGTGAGCGCGTTTTCGAGAACTCGAAACAACGAATTCGGTATCGTTCGCGCAAAAGCTTCGGTACCGCTTTTTGCAGTGATAACGCGTTTCGATCGTTTTCCATCGGTTAGGCCGAGAGAAACGTTCTGCGCGGCACCGGGACTTTCCGAAAAACGATTTTATTTTAAAAAATCACATCCAAACTTTGCTCCACATTCCGCCACGCGCGCACGTTGTCACGCGCCGTTTACCTGCTGCAGTCACCGCGGCGGCGGCGGCGGCGGCGGCGGCGAGGTCTTCGCGTCGGAGCTGCGCGTGAGTCTTCGGCGGCGGTCGTCCTCGGCGCGCGCACTCGCGTTCGACGGCGTCCGCGGCGGAACTGCGGAAGTGTCGTAGCCGAAAACCGCGGAAACGTCCGCCGCACACACGCGCCCGTACAAACGATACTGTCGTCACGCGCGCACCGCCGCGGAATGGTGTGCGCGGTTCCCCGCTCTCGCCGAGACCGCTCGACTGCTGCTGCTGCTGCGCGACACACGGCCGACAAGGGGTAGCGGGCCGCCGGCGGTATCTGCCGTCGCGAGGAGGGTGCGCGAAATGGAAAATAAAATGAAAAACTCGTCGCGAACATTCGGGCCGCGGAAAACCCGGCGGCGGGCGGAGCGGCGAAAAAACGCTCGCGCGCGCTTTGTGTGGGCGGCCGTCTCCGGGCCGGGGTGGGTGGCGGGTGGACGGACGGACGGCCGCTGCAACGGCGATCGTAATAACGCGATATCGCGCGCTTGTAACAATAATACGTTCTCGCGATGCTGCGGCGGCGGCGGTCGCCGAGCAGAGGGGGTGGAGTGTAAGCGCGCGGGACGAATGGACCACGCCCCTCCACGCGTCCCCCGGCCGCGGACCCCTCCTCCCACCCACCCACCCACCCACCACGCGGCCGCCCGCGTGTTTTTGTGCGCGGGCGGTGGGCGGGCGGGCGGGGGGGCATTCCGAGCCGTCTTCGCGCGGGCGTATCGATTGCGACGTGCGCGCGGCCGGCGGCACTGCCGCGAGCTCTGTGCCGCCGACGGGGACGCCGGAGCAGTGGCGGCGCTAGGCGTGGGCGAAGTGGCACCTCAAAGGGACTTAGAAAAATATCGCGAAAAAAGGGCCTCTTTAAGTACACTTCACCCACATATAAATTTTACCTCGCGCCACCGACGGAGGTCCCGGGCCGCAGGCCTTCTAAGAGACGATCGCGGGAGCCCAACTCGTACCTGCCACCCAAGAGCCGTTGAAGCAAACTTAGAGCGCAAAAAGAGATGTGTCGATTTAGTGACGCGCACGCAAAAAGAGATTGAAGAATCGGTAATTTTTTTTCTCAGAACGTGCAAAACACCACGCACTGACTGACAACGTAAGCTCACGCACTCGTTTTCAAAAGTTGTATCGCGCGAAACGCGTGTTTAGAACGATTTTCACGATGTACACTGAGTAACAGATATTGATTAACGGCACCGACGAAACCGTACGGTACACTATATAACGTGATAAAATTATTCAAAGTGAATCCTAAATTATTCTGTCGTCGGTTTCTCGCACGAAAACTAGACACACGCATCACTATGTACATATAAAACGGCAAACGATTATGTTGACCGTTCGTGTAACGCGTAAATTTTCCGAAACAATACTTTTTTTTATTCAATCGTATCGATACGATTCTATGTGTCGGTGCACTGCGCGTCAGTCCCGGCATTTATTTAGTAGCGTCAAATCGCAGGCGACTGCACAATGAAAAGTCTAATAAAAGTAATTTTATCGGGAAACAGTTAATCATTTAAATGGAAAAAAAAAAATTTTAAACAGTTGTTACTGCAGTTTTGCAAATAACACACCGTACAAATAATATCATGGTGCATTGTTGTAAACAACTGTTTAAAAAAAAGTTTGTAGACCAATCACGAAAACTAAGTTGGACAAACATTTTTTCGAAAAAATCAACGCGATTTTAATGGTTGTATTAGTATAGTTTACACATTGCACTTAAGCAAGACGCACCCAGCAGTGGGCGAATAAAAGTTTCTAAAGTGAAAATAAAATGTTTTATAAATGAATTGAAATACAAGTACACGAAATATAATATCTTTCAAAAGTTCAAAACTCCGGACATTTTTCACGAACGCTGTCTTAATTGGTTCTAATTTCACACGCATTTAAGTCTCCTTATGATTTTTTATTTTTTTAGAACGATTCTGAATTTTCGTAAGTGAAAATTATTTCGGCTAAGCTGCTGCCAATCTCGAGCCGACTTATCCGGTGACGTGCCAATAATAATAATATTATACGATACGTTTAAAATTTTTACTGTTTTGATAAAGTGCTAGAAAACACTGGAAGGAAACGAAACGTTACTGCGTAAAACTACAATATATATATATGTATAAGTTTCTCGCTCCACTCAGAATTTAAAAATCTATTCGATCTATTTAACCATATATATTATATAAACACAACATTAGTCGTATAAATCAACCGGTATAGCAATGTATATATATATATATTATAATTACTATAGTAATGTTCGAAAGTTTGGTAAAAAAACTACCTATATTAATTGCGCGCCTTCGTACGAAACGTGTTAATTAAATTTTAAAATTGAAATAAACGTATGAAAAACTCGTTTTGATGGTATAGCCGCTACGTAATAATAATAATACGAAACAAAACGATACAAAAAAAAAAATTTCAATTTAAATAACGCGTATTATTTGAACAGACCGAATTATATATCTACTGATAATAAACTCATCAAAACTTGAATGCCAATCCAGACGAGCTCTCCGGGCCGACCATCAAATGCTAATTTAATTACCCGTTTATATGCGTTATGTTACGTTATAACGTACCGTGGTGTTTATATTAATGTTATTCGAATAGTGTGACGAAAAATACAACGTGATTAATTATTATTAAAACTGATAAGAGTATAAGTTAAATTAATTCACGCGAATATTATTTACATAAATTCGGATAGGAGGCACACGTTTTTACCTAAGTAAGGTACCTACTATTAAAAATGATTCGAAAAAGTTTTATAACGTCGCGTCCGTAGTAATTAGTGATTACACAATACTAACGACGACATTATGCATTATTGGTAATTTTCCATACGAAATAATAAGATAAACGCTAAGTGGTTTTTTCGGTTACGTTATAGAGGAATATTTAATTCGAGCGGACGACTTACTACCGTCGCGCACACGAATATCGAATTCACGAAGTGGTAATTTAAAAAATACGGAAGAAAAAAAAAATCGATTTGAATTTAAAATGCCCCGCAAATGTTTCAATTATTTGTCGTACAAATCGAGTCGGCGGTAATTGCAGTGGACTGAAAGAAAAAAAAAATTCGTGAAACCGGTGGCTTCGAATTAATTAATACACGCGACAAACACAAAACGTTACATCAACAAGTCTTTTCAAAAATTGCTCGAAACAATAAACGCGGAAATTATTGTTTCTGTTTTATACGGATATTCAGTGCCGGATTACCCATAAGGCGGAGTAGGCGCCCGCCTTGGGGCCCTACTCATTTAAGGGGCCCCGTTAAAACGAAAAACCACAATTTTGTTAAAGATTTATGTAAAAAATAATTTTGTTGGGGCCCAAAATTTTAATTGCCTAGGGGCCCACCAATGTTTAATCCGGCACTGCGGATATTTATAAGTTTATATACAATACTGATACGAACGACTTTGTGTACAAAATGCCGCGTAATTACGAAAAATGAACGTATTTTACGGAGCATTTTTTTTGTTACGTTTTTAAACAGACATCGACACGGGAAAACTTATTATTATTAAAAAAAATGTACAATCGTTATTGTCGCGGTACACGTCCAACACGGTGTTGCTATGACTCGCGTTATACTTGTATTGTACTTAAGACACGCCGAAATCGTACCGGATGCAGAAAATGCCGATTTCTGCTCTTTTTTTTGGCCGAAACAACGAGATCGGGGAATTATCGGCCGAAACTCGTGCACGTTCAAAACAGGCGGGTGTGCGCGCAGACGAACGCGAAAACTATAGTGAGCCAAGTATGAGAACATTCTCGAAAAACTCGCCGGAGCTCGCGCAAGGAATCGTTTTTTCGACGTCGGTGATTCATTCCGGTCGTGTGGAACCACAAGTTCCCGGGTGGTTTTTTTCATGAGAACCACAAAACGAACGTTTGTGGACCTGTGTGTCCGTAGGCACGACACCTACCGTGATTCGTACGGTTTTTTTTACGTTCGACGGACTCCCGAGCCACCCCTGTCACGCGCACGGGGTGGCGATACTCAGCGGTGGCAGCCTAGAATTTTCCGACGTGTAGCCAAAAACTTTTTAAGGATATGTTTTTGTATTTGACGTGTAGCCAGAAACTTTTGACATGTTGCCGTTGCAACACGTGCTACACAAAGGCTGCCACCACTGGCGATACTGCAACCCCGCAAGTCGAGATCCGTTCGCATTCGGAACCCGGCGAGTTCACTCGATCACTCTCTCGGTCCGGGAAAACAAGCGCGAGACCGGCCTCCACGCGTCCACAGCGCAACAACATCGCCGAGTTTTAAATAATTATTTTAAATACGCGTCGAACCCCCGGGGGAATCGGCCCGCTGCGGAAATATTATAATTGTTTACGGTTTTTGGATATTTTTTTCCCCCGCACAAACGTTTGTTTTTCATGCAACATTATTTTGTGCCGGTATCGTTGCCCCCCGTATAAACACGCAGTCGTTTGTTTGCCGAACAAATATTGTCGTAACTAATCGGCTCAAAACGCTGCCGGGAACGAACGCGCGCGGGGAAAACGTAAAAAAAGTAGTTTGATGCAGCGCGGTTTTTTGCAACGCGAATGCTAAAAAAACAAATTAAAAATCGCCGACGACCGCGATTCCGTGCGAGCCCGATTAAAAAACTGTACCCGTAAAAAATTATCGCGCAGAATTCGTTATTATTATTATTGGTCTTGGACGCCCCGGAACGTTACTTAAGTGAAAAACGGTTAAATGTCGGTTTCGTCATCGCGAGAAAATGATTTTGTAAACCGATATCAAAAAACCCAACGGATATACGTAGTAGTGTACCGCGGAGTTTATAAACGTCCTGTTTTCTGACTTTTTTTCGCGTTTCAACAGTTATTACGTACTTATTATACGCTTTCAGGCGACGCACAAGGCGGATTTTTTATGTTTATTATTCGGATAGCAAAATATTTCTCAAACAACGAATTCGCGCGAGTTCACGGAACCGATTCGCGAAAATTTTCCAACTTCAAACGTGATATAAAAATCGTGACTACGGATTTTCGAACATTTTTAGTGTTTGGAGAACCTTGTGTTAAATTTACACGACTTTTTGTTGAAAATTAAATTTTTCGTTCAACAAAAAAAAAAAACGGAAAATTTCGAAATTCCTAGCTCGGAAAATTTCGACGAAATTCGCGTCTTAATGTTTCGTGAAAGTTTCGTCCCGATCGTGGAAGTCGTGGCGGCCTTTTTGCCGAGTTTTAACGTTACTTTATACAGACCAAGTCTGTTTATGAGAGAGAACCCTTTGAAACAGTCGCGCGCAGTATTCCGTACTTACCAGGGGCGTAGCACTGTAAGCATTGCTCACACTTTAAATCAAAAGAAAATCAATCAATCGTATAAAATATTTTTTTTTCTATAAATTACATTTTAAATATTTTAATTTATCATCTTTATATGAAGTGGTTTGTTCTTTGTGCTGGTATCGCCATGCCGTTTACTTATCTACGATTATTTTCCATCGAGAGGAGTTCTATCGAGTCTATTTTCGATCTATCGTTGTACCAGCATAAGTGCAAATCTGAATTCGCTGTTGTTGCTGTATGCGGTCTAGTGTTACACGGAGGGGTTATTAAGCTAGCGTTTGTAAGCACATCCGAATCTGCTTACACCGATCGTGTCGACTTTTTTTTTTGATGTTTAAAAAACTGCTTTCAAAATGCCCACGCCGCCGGTACGTGTATCGTTAGAGGTTTTGCAAATCGGAGCGTTGTCGGAGGAGTAATCGCCCGATCGTGTACGAAGTGAGGAGAAAACCGGTAGTACGTCGTTTCGCTCAGAAACCGAAAGAAAAAAAATACGAAGAACGGTCGACGGCGACGGCGGTAATTTGTCAAAGATGTAAAAAAAATCGTATAAAAATAAACAAGCGATTATAAATAATAATAATAATAAACACGGCGGCGGGACGGTGTGACAGTGGACGACGTGTCGCGAGGGTGACGAAATGAACTTGAAACACAAGCTGTGTATTAACAACAATAATAATACGTATTACGCGCGTCTCGACGTGCACGTGTCGCTCGAGTATTATTTCATTTGGAGAACGTGTTATTACGCGTCGCGCGGATGTCGTCGGGGGCTATTTCGAAAAATCGTGCGGAAACGAAAACCGATTGTATCGCGCGTCCTTAAAATTTTTTGACGTAATAACATTTATAAAATACGTACATGAAGTTCCCGTGTCGATATTTTTCAGAATCGTTCGTTACATAACTATCTAAACAAACACTGTGACGATACACGAAATGTACTACAATTGATGTCCATTATAAGAACGGTGACACTTTTCAAGAGTTTTCAAACATTTTTTTTTTAGTCAACTATGTTTTTCAATAATAAGTGCGGTTAACACTGCCGGTGTCTTCTTAAGGTCATAAAGATGTTGCGAAAAAAAAAAACTAAACGTAGAGAACTCACACGAGTGTAAAAATATGTACGAATTTTAGCAATTTTTTTTTGCTTCTAATTTTACTGAGGCACGATAAAATCTTGAAGTCGTGGCGTTTTTCATCAAAACCTCAGATGTTTTTTTGTCGGCAACAGGAAAGTTTAAAAAAAATTGACGTTCAACGAAAGGTTTGCGTGTTGGATGAGTTAAGAACGAGAAAAATTGTTGGTTCAAATTTACCCCCTAAATGTATCCTTATTACTCGCTGCTTTTCTTCAACTCACAATGTTTTCCCCTTCGATCTCGCGACCTTGATCAAACGTACTTCCTGTTATCACCCTTCGATGAAATTTCGCATACTCACCGAGCTCGGATGACAACACAATATTCCACAGACCAACAACCCCATTCCAGGGCTGTATCAGGGGTACAAACTAGAGGTGGAGTTGAAATATGGCTACTGGCAAAGGTACACCGCGAGCCTTCAAAAGCTGAACACCGACGCATGAGTAGGCGCTAGGTCGCGTGGAAACTGCCTAACAAAATGATTTGTTTGACGGAAAATTAATTTAATTACCACGTCGCACACAATATCGTTCTCCAGCTTCTCTCGTCACCCAACTTATTGGGCAATAAACTATAAAAATTCAATCAAACTAAAAAGTATAAAATAAAAAAAAGGTAAAAAAAGTTTTTTTAAAAAAACTCGCTTTACATCAGAATCATATGAAAATTCAATCCGACCGCAGAAAATCTTACGAAAAAGTAAAAAATAGTTTTTTCAAAATGAATATAAAACGTTTTATATCCACGTACGTACCGGCCGCAAGGAAAGCAAGGCGTGCGCACTTAGAATCACTTGATAAATTCTTAAATTTTAACGTAATGATTTGAAGATTAGATAATTTACATCTAGGTCCCTCCATTGAAACCATTGAGTATTTGACGCGCTAGAGTTTTAGCCGATATTAATTGAGTGTTTGTGCAGAGTGACAAAAGCAATAATGATATACATTTTTTTACAACGATTTATCCACGCAATATTTTCGATAAAACAACTGTGCGGCTATGCTGTCGCCTAATTCATTGCCCCTAAATAAATTCCGGGACGGCTTTACACATCGTTAAAAGTTAAAATTCAGTTAAAAAGTAATCAACTAGTTTTTCTTTGATTTTTAAATTTTACGTGTTGTTCTGTAATAAATGAAAAAAGCGGTGTTAGTCAGAAGAACATCACGGTGAGAAAATGCGATAGAAAGCGTGTTTATAAACAGGAGAAAACGCCATCCAACAGAAAACCGCGGTGCGAATTGAAAGCATACGATAATATTATCTTTGTTTTAAGTTGAGTTGTCTCGTTAGTCGTAACATTTTCAAAAAAAAATCAATGATCCGCTTTTGGTTTTTTTCAATCGACGAAACTTTTAAATAGTTTTTACCCACTGCAGTCATGATAACGCCCGCACTACGGCTACAATATAGTGATAATATTTTTTACCAATCGCTTTATAGGTCGTAAAAAATCATCCGAACGTGTTTGAAATATCCTAATCTATATTATGTTATATTACAACGATTTTCGTCCGCGACGACGACAATCTAATAATAATAATAACTGTTCGTTATGATAATAATACACGGCGCGGTCATGTTGTTAAAATTAATTAGAAACAATTTTTTCCTTTCTCAATAGCCACCATACTATTCGGTCGCGTCTCCTCCGTCCGAATAACAATAATAATAATATCAAATGTTTATAATTTCGTTTACGCGTCCGATTATGGCGCGTGTCGGCGTTTTTATTATTAATATTCATGACGACGTTTATACGTACGGCGGAGGAGTATAAAATACGTGTTTAATGCACGGACAGGTGTATAATAATTTTTTTGTACATTATATTTCATTTTACGTGCCCGTGTGTGTGTGTAATTCGTATAATACGTCCGATAAGTTATTACGCGGCCGGCCTGCTGCGGGACGTCTTTCGAGACTTTTCAACAGTAATATGTATTATTTTTACGTTTTCAGTTTTTACGTGCACGAGCCTAAAGTAATGTTTCGACGTGTTATTGTTGTATACCTATAACCTGTGTGTATACAGTGTAATAATAGTGTGACGCGTTTTTAATTTCCGATTAAAAGCGACGTGTGTTTTTACAACGGTCGAAACACCTGCGAGTTTCGCCACGGTTTATCGCGCGCGTGTAAGTGTATTTTTCGGACAAAGGGTTGAACGAAACGGAGAACGTAAAAAAAGTCCTTCCGGTAGCAAATTCATCGGCCAATTATTGCTAAAAGAAAAAGGCACTCCCTCGTGGGTCATGTTGCGGTGTTGTACGATATCGACACTGCGACGCAAACGAAATGTCCGAAAAACCGACCGAATCGAGAGTTTTTTGGTCACAACACTACTACGCACCCACGGGGTCCAGGTTCTCGCTGGATTTTTTTAAACGTGTTAAAAAAAACGTACATTAACGCAACAGCTACGCGGCACGGCTCGCACTACAATTTGTTCGGTATAGTTTTATTTTTTTTTTTTTCACGCTTGCCCGCGGCTATGGAGTTTAAATAGCGTTCACGAAATGTTTTAGTTTTTTGAGAACAATTTTTTTTTCCACGCCTAACGCCGTACAACGAATCAAAATATAATTTGTCGAAATTTACAAAAATGTTTAAATATTTTCATAAACACACAATTTAACCGCACCGAACACGACAACGAACCCACAACCCCGTACCGATGATGATGCGGTGACCCACGCCTGCTCTCCAAAGCAAAGTCACGTACTTCAACGGTTGCTCGCCCAAAATCCGATCATTCCAATAGTCGTTAATCCCGTTTTTCCTTTTTTTTTTTTCTATCGATTCCCTTCAAGTTTTGTATAAAAATTAAAAATCGTAAACGTACCCGTTGTCATACATCACAGAACTACTAACTAATCGTTCATCTAAACAAACGTTTTACAATGCACACACAACGATATTATGCTAATAACTGAAATGTGTTATTTTTGTTACAACATGTGGATTTTGAAAAAGCCGAACGGTCATTTAAATGCTTGTACCTATACTTAATGTTTTGTAACTTCTACGAGGTCATTATCTCGAGTCTTGATAATATTTTTATTGAATTACAAATTCGTTCTCAATACGTGGTTACTGCAATACAGGACATTTACGCGATGCATTCAATCTTAACATCGTTACTACCAAACGTATTTCACTTTTATATGTATAATTACGAGTCTGTTCGATTAACGTACATATTTTACAGACCGCGAATATTAATTAACTGTTAGCAATAGTTTTCGATTATGCTAATAATCTGAAGTTGGACGCAAACAGCTCGATGTACGACACCACATTTATAAACGATTTGACGTTTCATTATGTGATAGTAATATTAATCATATAGTACCTATGTGTAACACTACTACTTTGTATAACAGCTATACTATGCCATACACCGAATTCATAGGAAAATCTATGCGTTCCCGTGTGCGGGGTTTCATAGATTCGACAAAAGTTTCAAGTGATCTCGAAAGTTGTTGAGCCAAGTGTAGAACACAATTCTCAAAACACTAACCAAACGATAAATTGACGTATAATAATGCCATACGGACGACCGATTGCTCGTTTTTTCCAAGGCAACGATCGATTATTCTTTCGGATATCGACGAATAAATTAATACGCTCGACTTGCCGGTGACCCCCGTCCGAAGCGTCACTCCGTCCGAAACGCGACCTAGATGAGTGGTCCCAGATTTTTTTTTTTACCGATGGTTCCAGGACTGGCTTAAACACTCGCCACTGATACATATACATATAGTGGCGACACTACGTCGTAATACGTTTACCACGACCCGTATTTACACGAAACGCCTATTGGCCCGTTAACGCGCGACTCGTTTACACACAACAGACCTATAGAAATACGGTTAGTACAGTGAAGCGTGTAAAAAATTTACATATTTTTATTTTTATACAATACCTATTATTGATATTATGTTATACATACCGGCCGTATGTGCCATTGTTTCCGAACGGGTTTTCGTCTCCGGCGAATCCGGATCGCGGTGACCGTCATACTGTTATTATCGTTGTTCTCAAACTTTGTCTCTTTTTTATTTCGTATTTTCGTCGGCGCGTCCGTAATACGGGGTCATCTACGCGCGTACCTATTTTTATTTGTTTTCAAACAAATATTTTTTCTCCGTTTTTGCATTTCGTTTTGTTGCGGGTTTTTTCAATCGCAAAAACGGTAGTCTATTGTTCGAACCGGTTTTCACGCGAATCGGCGCGGTTCCTGCAGCGCGGCGGCGACGAGTGTAAGTACGCTCTTGAGAACGCTCGCAAAAATGTTTTTCGTTCTCAGCTTATCCGACTCGTGTGTCGAACGTAAAGAATTTTTTCAACCCGTTCCCTACACGAAAATGTCTTTTTTCCTATTACAACAGTGGTTTTGTTTCGCGTATTATATAGTGTAAACAAAAAAAAATGTGTCAAAATAATGCCGGTAAGATTCATACGTTGTTTTACACTCGTTCTCTTTGTACAGTGTTTTTTTACATTTTTTTTTTTTCACTCGCAACATTTTTCTGACCGTAAGACAGTAGAACACAGTATACTTTGGCGATTTCTGACGTCTGTGTTGTTCCGATGGATTTTTGTCGACGCGAAGTAACCCAACATCACGTACAAATACTTCGCACGAACCGCTATATAAAAAAAACTTGAAAACTCTTAAAAATGTCATTGTTGCTATCTACTGTCATTAACTGTACGATATCGCGGCTGTGTTTGTTTAAAGTTAAAAAAACAATGAAAATTGGTGCAAAACGCCCAGTATCACTAGCTCCCGTCCTGGCCTTGTACGGCAGTGGTGAAAAACCAAAGGAGACTACAATATTTTAGTTTTTTAACGCGTTTATTAGAGCGGTTTTCAGTATTCTTCTATTACTACCGAAGCCGGCCGTGACGTCTTTATTAGTCGGCATGATTTAGCCCGTAGGATGTGTTGGTTCGACCAAATTGACGCTTCAGTCGGACCGCGGAAAGTTATACGCGTATCCGTACTTTTAGTGTTATTAATACGTGTTGTAAAAAAAAGCCACGGCAAACGGCCGAAAAAACACCTAACCGGTGAAATAATAATAGTACGTAAAATTTTGTGGCGTGGAAAAACGTGATGTTTCGGAGCGCGGGAAAAAGAGCGTTTTTTTATCAATTCTACGCGTCGACTTCACGTAGACTCCGCGGGTGTAGAACGATTAAAACTTCGTCCAGCCGTGTCGTACAAAGATATTTTTTTACGCTCAACAATAATATTTTTGTTTCACGACAGCGTTATTAGCGTAATCGTTACGGGACAGCAGGGTGCGGCGGTAGATCCGAAAAAGTTAAGACGTGATATCGCTTGGTTACTGTTGATTTACGACGTATTTTATACTTGTAAAAATATACATATATTCCTGGAGGCGGCGAGGACCCGCGCGATTACCATCGGCTAGTTTTCGTGCGATTCGAAACCGTACGCGGTCGTATTCGTGTAACGATATTTTTTTTTACGTGCTTTTTTCACCGTCGTGTTGGGAGAGACAATAATTATCGTTACGAAACGTTTGAACGCAACGACGTAAATAATAAAAAAGCGCTCGTTACGTCGCGTTTAGGTGCCGCCAAAACGAGCGCGGGATTAGAAGAGGCGACGCGACGAAACGGTTTGTGTTGTTAAAAACATTACGTACCTGCTTTTTTTGTTTGTTTTCGTCGTCGACACGGCTTAATTGGGAACTTTATAGGTGTACCGCCACAGTCGGCTTTTGTTTTTGCTTTTTTACACGAAACAGCGCGCCATATCTCCCGCACGAAGTGAATAAATAATAATAATGACGACGGGGAAAAATAAAAAAAAGCTGTTTAGAGAGAAAACAGTGTTTCGTCCGCCGACGACGACGTCGTTATAAATATCGTCGTCGTACACGACGCGAGGTCGGTTTTTTTATATTTTGGGGGAAAATAAAAACTATTAAAAAAAGCGCTTCGCCCGAGAACAACAACAACGAGTCGGCGGGGTCCTTTACGGTCCGTCTGATGTGACGTGCGGCGACCGGATGATACCCGTCGCAGATGTTTGCAGACGCCGCGTCGATAACGGCAAAAGTAGGTTACGCGGTAACAGCCGCGCGGATCCGACCGCGGCGGGAAGAAAACCGAAAAAATTACGAAAAACGGCATTGTCTTTTTACTATAAAATATAAAAAATTAAAAAATATATATATTGGATAGAATTAAACAATTTTTATCGGTTTCTCGGATACGGGCGATTTATTCGCTCGTAAAAAATTACGACCTTTCGAGTGTTTTCAAAATAAAAATGTTTCACTCTCATACCGAATTTACTAAAATAAAATTTAATAAAATCTGGAACATTGAAATCGCAACAGGAACGCTTCGACAGACTGTCCGCACGAATCACGTGCCCGCTTATTGTATGCAATCCACGTTTCTCCCCTCGAATCTCTTTTATATGCGGTTCATTACAAAATGCACTCTTCGTCTGCAATATCGTTGGTATCAACGAATGGGACTTTTGTGTTGGACTTCGGGTGAGGCGTGATTTTGATGTTTTTTGAACAGAAAATCATTTTTTTTTTTCGTCTATAATTTTTTTTAATATTTATTTTAAAGTTGCTTCTGGTACGCCGCGACTCTTTGAGCTTTTCGAACATGACGGTTGATACTCTTTCACGGCCCTGATGTGGTATTTAAATTGTATTTTTTCTTCGGTACCTACGTTTTACCCCGTTGTTACGAATAACTATCGAACATTAGCGACACGATGAACGTTAATTTTCACCTACAAACACTAATAATACATACGACGGAACTCAATAAATTTCCGTCACGTTGTGAACACACTGGGTTAAACTGTTTGTACACGCGTTTTAAAACATCGTAAATGAGCCACGATATCGCGTACAGAGAACACATATTATGCGAATCACGAAAAAGTCGATTAAGCGTTTTTTTTTTTTGAAACAAGGGCGTCGAATTGTAGTCTGCAAACGTAACCGATTGTACCGCAGGCATAAAATTGTTTTGTCGCGCGATTCCAATAAGAAAAAAAAATGCGTGGTAACGCTCTATTAAACAACAAGCGATCCTATTGAATCTCATACGACGGTGTACCTATTCGCAATGCTGTTTTTTTTCATATCAGAGAGGTTTTGATTAGAGCTGGTCGTCATGCAGAGAGTGAAGTTTATTGCTTATTATTGTAAACGACACTTCATTCGAAACGCGTATTTTGAATTTTCGTTCGAGATCCCGAGCGTTTCTGTCGTCGAGACCAACCGCGACGCGCACTGACCGACGGAAGGACATTCGATCGGACGGGTGCGTCTCTGTTGAATTATTATAGCTGGGAAAGGTGGACATGATCGTGGGGCCGCTCGGGTCCTTTTTTTTCCGTTAAGCGAAAGAAGACGAGTAATACCTACGGTTCGACTTGACTTTTTGGTTTTTTTTCAACCAACGATAGTGCGTTCCCGGACCGTGTATCATAAAGAGCGACGACTTTTCGAGTTTGAAAATTACACGGCGGACAGTCGAACCGACTCGTGCCGTTGTGCGCGTCGTACGTACTTTTGCGGGGGCTTTTGCCCGATGCAAACGATGATTATTATTATCAAACAGGACGAAATACTTGTTGTTGATGACGACGATGATGTGTACCGCATCGGTAAACGCGGGATCACAATAAAATACGTACGTGTTTTCCATTCGCGGGGCTCGTTTAAACTTAAAAAAAAACGCGCGCTCGCCGGCTGACGTGCGTCGGCACAAATTCGCCGAACCGATTTTCGCGGTCGGCCGAACATTCGCGACTGATGTCGAAGTGAGCGATGTCGACTGTTGGTTATGTCGACGGGATCGCCACGTTTGTAAACGATTCGTGTACGCGTGCCACCCACACGACGAAAACGTGTCGAGAGAGGAGGATACAAAAAAAAAACAACCCCCCCGGGGCACACCGCGCGTAGTGGTTCAGACGCGTCGTGAAAGCACGGCGATAAAAAAATCGCTCGCAGTTTAATTTAAAATAAACACTATATATACGTATGAAAAAACAAATATCAAATATACTGTGTTACAACGACGGAATGTATCGCGGAGAATGTCGCGGAGTGTAATCAACGGCGTGTCGCGGACCGACTGTAAAGACCGCGACAACCATCATCGACTACTACCCCGCGTATCGTGCTGAGGCCGACGCAGCTACACGAAAACGATTAATCGCAAAAACGATTGATTTTTTTCCACTAACCTTTTGTTCCCCGTGGCCCGGCGGCAGACTGTCGGCCGTTCCGTGCACCCTTTCGGGCGAGTTTGGTGCTCGACAGCGCGGCCCACGGTTGCCGTATGTTTTCTAAATATTTAATTTTGTTTTTACTCCTCATACGCATTTTGTTTTTCATCCCCGTTTGCGCGTACAGGTCTGCTTAGAGGGGAATCGTGACGAGTAATCTCGTGATATTTATTACGTCGACACTTCTCGCCTGAACCGAGTCGCAAATTTCGTAAATTTTACGACTCGTATAAGCGTGAAAAAATACGACGTCAAATACGAATATACAACTTTTCAATCGTTTTCAACGCGGTCGGGTGGTTTTCTGATCCGGTTTTAACAAAAACTTCACTCTTGTTTGGGGTTTTTCACGATAAATTAAAAAAAAAACTATACCGACGGTTTTGAAAAACCGACGCAGCTGCTGCCGGTCCTGCCGTCGGTCAAAAAGCGAAGACGGTCTAGTTTCGAACACGAAAATATTACTAAACCGTCGACGTAGATTTCGTCGACGCGGCTAAAGTCGAAACACTGTACACCTAACCCATAAACCGTATATGTATTCGCACGATGATTTTTCCGACAGTCGGCCGTTTTTAGAACGCGCAAAACACGGAAGAGTTTTCGTATCGGCTGCTGACGTGTAAAATACTGCTGTTGAATGAATAAAACTGATCGCGAGTGTAATTTTAACGACTCGCGCGAATATAATACATTGTGTAACGTGGAAATCACTATATTCGTTTTCGGATGCAGAAACGGCATTTTAACATACGCGCACAGTGCACGCTCACGAGAACACTCTGTCGTTCCACCTATCATCGTCGTCTTTTACTCGAAACGTCGGTAAAACTCGAGTTAAAACTTTGTATTCATACGCGTTATGCCGTTTGTACGTACACCACCACGCTGCACAAATACGGAGAGACCGTTGTCTACACGTCGTACAATAAATTTATTGATACCGTCCAAGTAAATCTTGACCGAGGAGTGTTTTTTTTTTGTGCAGAATACGTATTATAAACGAAACGGCAGAACCCTACGATCGTGTTCATTTTTTTTTTACCGGTTTGAGGAGGTTTCCTACGTTGTGCGTACAATACGTTTCCGATTTCTTTTATTTCGTGCGACGCATTCGCCGCGACGATAAATCCGCGAGGTATAACGCGTTTTCCGCGTACAACGTGTACGTTACGCCATATACCGCGGAGTGTGGGTGTATACAGTGCAGGTCGTACACAAAGCAACGGATAATATCGCAAACGAAATGAAAATACAAGACTGCGCGGGACATAACGTACATACACCTGTAAATTGTTTACGATTTTTACACATTTTCGCGTACGAAACTCGTAGAAATGTAAGAAACATTTGATCGAACAGGAATAATACGGGCGAAAGGACGCGCTGGTACACAGAAAACTGGCGCGATCGAGAGCAGTGAGTAGGATCGTTGGCTGCAGACGAACTAATAACAGAACAGAACGAGAGCAGATGAGCAGATGGTGGCGAGTGTCGAAGGAAATCGGGGGAATCGAAGACGGACGGACATTCAGGTGATAGATTCAACAACGAAAGTTGGTCGCGAATTTCGTGCGATCCGAGAGTTCCGGCGAAATACGACGGTATCTCGCGTGCCGTCCAGTGCTTATTGGAAAAACGAATGAAACTCCGAGAAAAAAAATTACCGTCTCTTACCGTGATCAAACTCGACCCGACCCAATGACTTGAAGGGGTGTCAAATCAAAGTATAAAAAAAAATTCGAGCTCCCGCGTCCCCGATTCGAGCACTGCCATCCGCGAAACCGATGTTAATCGCCGTTTGATAACATGGCAAAACTCGGATAGGTATGATTATATTATTAACGATTATTTTATTAAAGACAAATGTGATCGAGAAAAATGTTCTCGCGTTCTTGTTGAACGACATATCGTTAACATTGATCCGACATATTTATGTCGCTGATATGCTTGAACTAACCAAAAAGAAGTGGTACCTACACGACGGCAACACATTACATTCGTTACTCGACAACTTTTCGAAAACCGATCCGTATAAGCCGTTGTCTACAATATTTTAAACCGTACAACGGAGTCGTTGATCCTGTAAAAGAACGAATGGCATTTCTTCGCAACTCATGTTCCAAGACTTTAAAACCGCAGTTTTTCCGAAAGTCCGAAAAATGTACTTCTGCCATAATATCACGGAAACAAAAATTTAACCATACCTAACACCGCTCGATACTGTATCTATGCGGTATAGCTTGTGTAGTAATGTACTATAGAAAATTTTATTTTTGACCAAATAATAATATATGTTTCATTACGCGGTCGTCATAAACGAAACGGTCAAAACGAGTGAAACATTTCTATTCGGACGTGTGTATCTGATTTCTGCTCCGCGGGTGGTCTTTTTTCTATGGAATATCACTTAGGTAGCTGCAGGATCTACATAATGTTAGTATTACAGGTACCAGTTACATATTATCATACTAATTAATTGCATTATACACAGTATAATATTATGTACGCCACGGCAGCGTGTTTTTCGTGGAGAATAGTATTTTTGTGTACACAGGTATCTTCGACGACGTATATTTTTTTTAACATATTACATCCATTATCCCGTATAAATTACGTATAGTCGCGGCCGCAAGCAGCAGCAGCTATCTCTCTCTCTCTCACACATCGTCCGCGCGTTTTATAAAAACAACAATACTGTGTCAACAGCGTTTCAATAACGAATTTTAGTTTAGTTTTTTTTCCACAGGTCCGGGGTAATTAGTTGAACGTTTACACTACGACTAATTAATATTACGTGGTGAAATGTACGCTAGAGAAGAAATCATAACAGCCATTATACAACGGCAAGGGTTATTTTTTTTTTTTTTCCGAAGAATATAAATAATAATCGTATTGTAGCCAAGTAATACATATATATACGCGTTTATCGATCGATGAAATCCATTAAAATGTTTGACCGGTACGAAAAAACTTACTCGACAAGAGTGTTATGTAATATAAATAATACGCGCACTGGTGTGTTAATTTGTTGTTGTTGTTTTTTACCATGAAAACGCGCGTCTAAACACAAAATGTACACACCTTCGTCGTAATAATAATTATAATGTCCGATGTCTATATAGTACCTATATTGTCGCGTTCGTTAACGATACGCGGTGAAATTCGTTGTATTCAAATTATATCGATTGTTAAAAGCGCGAAAATACGTTTCAAAAAAACTCATCTGGTTTTTTTTTGTATCACACGGCGCGCGTAACGTCAAACATTTTCTAAATAATTATAATCTATACAGGAGACCGCCGCCCGTTCACTCGTCAACGGCCCGGCCAAACCCCCGGGTCTGGAAATTTCGTACATCCTCGAGCGCGGTGTAGGGGCGCACTAAGATAGGTTTTTTTTGTCAAAATAAAGGGGTGAAAATGGGGTTCGAGTATTCGTCGATCGACGCACAACGGTCGGGTGTAGATACTTGAAATTTCGCGCGTAGGGTTTTTCGAAATTACACCCTCAAAGCTTTTTAAAATTCTTCCCTTAAGGCGGTGGCGCGGCAGGGCGCCCGAATTCGCGTGACTCGGTTCGGACTCGTTTTTTTAAAATTTGGAATTAATTTACCAAGCTTTGACCAGCTAATAAATCCCGGTCCGGGACAGCTGTATTCTGTAAGCCGCGATTTCGAGTAAAGAAAAAAGCGGCAGAAACACATCGTCGAGAATATTATTACGGCTTCATCATCACGTTCGGCCGCGCGCCGCACCAAAGTCATACGACACACATTCGCTATCGTAAAACCCGATCATTCCTCTATTGCGTGCAATTTATACTTTACCAACAACACATTATATTCGTCGCCGTGCAGATTGAAACGAAAAAAAAAAAACGCGCTATTATTATTATTGATAAAACCGTACGTTATATCGTTTGTACACGCGCGCGTTATAACTCCTTTTGTCGCGGCCCTCGTAAGAGCTGTTTTTTTTTACCCCAAAATCGTTTATTTTTTCGTACCAAAAGTCACGGGGCGGCGAGGATATCCGCGGGTACCGATTTCTACGTCGTAGAAAAAAAAAATAGTCTAAAAAACACGCGTTTATCGCCGTCGTTAATATTGTGTGTGTGTGTTTTTTGCGCGCGCGAAACGAGGGGCGGGCGTACTCCGCGGGCAACCCCCGCGCGCCAACGTAAGAGGAGCGCCGGCGAACGAGACGCCGTCGAGCGCGAGGAGAGTTGAATAAAAATACAAACAAAAACGTACAAATCTGCACGGCGGCTCGTTATACATACGACGGCGTGTTTATTCGTATTATAAATAATTTTTTTCTCCCATTGTCCTCGCGGCGTGTACACCGTACGTCGTCGAGAGAGTAATAATACAACATTATTGTGCGTATTATAATACGAGCTGCCGCAGTCGTTGTGTCCCCCGTGCTCGTGACGTTGCCTCGGCACGTGACCCGTCAGCGCTCGTGTACTTGCGGGTTCGCGAAAAAAAAAAAAAGAGAAAGAAAAAAAAAACGCACGCGCGTATCGTGCCCTCGACCGAGTATTATATCGTTATTATTGTTGTATACGTACGTGCGTGCGGAGAAAAACTTTTGGATTTTCGGATTTGTTAAAATCGTGTTGCGCGACGCGTGCTCTCGTTATTATTATTATTATTGTACGCCGACGACGACGACGCGTATTTATTAGCAGTCGCCGGCCCTTTGGCGAATCATTAGCGCGCGGGATCCCATTTCAAACGGTCACGAGGCCGTTCCTCTTCCCCGCCGGCCCGCTCGCAAAACGTTTCCGCCGACGACGCGCTTGAGGTTGGGGGGTCACCCCTCTCTCTCGCCTTATTTTTTTTCTCTCCGGTTTTACCCCCCTCGAGGGTGTTTCCTACGCGTGGTCCTGTTGCGTGTTCAATAGGGGCGCGATTCCGGGGGTGCGGAGCCGGTCCCCCCCACCCGGTTAACCGCCCCGAAAAACAACGATTCCTCCGAATCGCGCCCGTGGCGAACGCAAGGAGGGATGATGGCTCGGGGCGGGTTCGAACCGCTCCCGACGTACACAAATTTCGGTTCAATTTTTTTTAGATTTTATTCACACGAGGTCGCAAATCGTTCGAGCTCTTCGGATTGATTTGGCGAATTAAAGGAACATGTAGTTGAGTGCACCTGGCAAGTAAGCATAAATCAGTGTTTTGCAGGGTCCCGCCGTGATATCCTTTCCACGTCACTACTACGGACACTGTATTATCTCACCAAGCCCCTTATTTGGACCTAAAGCGCGTTGCAGCGAAAACGTTAAAAAAAAAGTCCCCGCACACAGTACGCAAAGCGAAAGAATATCTGCTGAAACATTATCGTCGTTCAAAACACCGTTCGAGGTATTGGACGGGCAGTGTAACAGAGTTACTGAATTCAATGACTAACCCGTATAAGTTAGTGTTTTAGTTTAATAATAACACGCACTTTTGTTTCTATAGGTGTTATATACGACATCGTCGCGGCGAACATTACGTATAATATACAGGGCGATTCAAAAACAATGAATCATTTGATTTTTTGCTCTTCGTGCTCCTAGATCTTCCGACCTCGCGGTTTGTGATTTTTTCCTCTGGGCATTTGTGAAGGATATAAAGTATTTTACTAAACCAACCGACGTGGACAACTGAAAACATCGAATAATAAGAACCGTGGCCGGAAATTCACAAAGGTCGTAAATGTCGGAAAAATAGTTCATTTTAAATCGTAGGTATATAACTTCCTAATATCACGCCGACCTCGGTAAATGTCTCTCACGATTAGAGAGACTAAAACCTCCCAAAACCGCGAATAGCTCGAAAATTTTGTTTTCACGTCTTTTCCGAAGACAGCTTTTTGTCGTACAGTTGTTTGGCTTTGATCCCTCCGCCGCCCCAAACGGTCGACTCGAGTGTTTCATGGCGTATGAAGAGACCAAGAGCACTAGAACGCTTTGAAAATACAGAAAACATGACATGTTACACACAATCTAGAACACCAAAGTACATTATTACTCGCGTTTTTTCATGTTTACTCCGTGTTTTACCATCGGTTTTTTTTATTAGCTCGTTTACCACTCGAACCTCACTCTCCACTGCTGGCGACAAAGATCGATTGATCGCGATACAACGTGCTTCAACGTGTTCGGGAAGTGTTTGTCTCGCGCGTCGTCTCGATGCTGTCCGTGCTGCAAAATAGGTAGGTGTTGAACGTTCGTATAGAATTATATTAATATTATATAAACAATATTATTATATTTTTATTATTATAATAATATTGTTACGTAGTTTTACGCGAAATTCGTACGATTGTTTCGACGCGAGTGAGCACGGACGGAGACTTACCCCTCGTGTTCTTTTCGCACGTTACATAATGCGAAAACACATTTTTTATGAATGGCTCTCCCACGCCCGCGCGCAAACCGTACGGCGAGTGTGTGTTTATTGTAATATACATACCATTTACGGCTCTACAATGAAAAGTGAGTGTATAATATAACGTATTATATGGTTCACTACAATTTCATACGATATATGCCATACGTCGCGTGGGATTTTTATAAAAAAAAACAAACGGCAAAAACGCACTCGATAAATGTATAACACATAATATTGTACGGGTGAAATGAACTATATACGACGTTGACGTACAACATTATGCTGCGGTGTATAGGTATCGAGCGTTGGGCACATTTTTATACGAGAAATTGTTGTTAAAAAATTACGCGCAGAAAATGTAAATTATCTCGTACGCCGCGTTTTTCAAAATAAATTTATAGGGGAAAAAAAAACAAGAGTTGCACTTGACGACATAACCAATCGCGTGATCGCGTTGTTGTAATAATATAGGTGTAATATAATAACGTGTAGCGTACTTGGAGTACTTTTACGCGTCGTATCCCGCGCTTTTCTTTTTATTCGTTTTCATATTACGATCAACTACAGTTTATTGGATTGGTGTGCAGGTAGTAGGCATATGTCGTTTTACGTATGAAAATTTTGTCAAGTCTGATTGAATTAAATTGCTGGATGTATGTATAACAAATACAACACATGCACGCACTTTTGTTTTGTGTTTCCGACAGGCCCCTAACGTGAATTTGCGGGCCCCGCTGATGGTTGGCCCTCGTCATACCAAAAAAAAAAAAAAAAAACAGGAAACCTTCTCCTGCACACGCCAGAATGAGTTATTTAAAATTTATTTTATTCTCAAAAAAAAAGTACGACGAGAAAACAAAAAAATGTAGCTTGACGGATGCAAAGCAGACGTCTTGAAAAATCGAGATCAGTTTACAGACTCCTCGTCGCATAGAATGATCGGTATAATATGTTGTTCGGACTAAAAACCGTCTAAAAAGTCCTATATGGTTTACGCGCGACGGACAGCGAAAGAAAATCGACGATTCTAACATGACGAACATTTTATTATTTACGTACCTAATAAATATTTTCATACTTTTTTGTAGACGTTACACATTATTAAATCTGCATAATTTAAACGCGACGGACCACTATAAAACTGTGTGGTATCGCCTGTATAATTCATCAATTATTTTGTTGGCGTACTACGATTTTCACGCAGATACGATGAATGTGTTTTATACCTACGTAATATCATATACAAAAACGAAAATTATATTATATTATATAGTATACAACCAGCTATTGCAGTAGTCGTAAGCGTTACTTGTGTACCCAAGTGTGTATTTCTGTATTACTTTCAATTTAAATTCAAACAAAAAGTTTAAAACAGCTAAAACACGATTACAGCTGCACGCGCCTGTACAGTAGAATTTCGGGTTATAGTGAAAAATCGTTTGAAGATGTTCACTTGGATTTGAACCCAAGAATTTTATTTTAGTTTCATAAAAGAGTATAGGCACACGTATCTTATAGTCGACACAGTATGATGATGACTAATGATACTTTTTTTTTATCTAAAACGAGTGCGTCCAAATGTCAGAGAAGCTATATATTATATACACGAAACAAACGCGACCGCGCATGTTCCAAATAAGATGTTCCGCTTGAGATGTTGTTAACGATATTGTATTGTGAGTTCAAAAAAAAAAAAACATACCATTAAAATTCTAATCTTACGTACGCTCGAAGAATCTTGTGATGAAAAATACGGTTTTTCTTTCTTTTCTACGAAAATGCAAACGCGCAAGTCGTAATCTGCACGGTCTATGAATTTTGTTTTTTTTTACTAAATTCTTTGAGTTCTCTCGTAAGCGAACTGAGATATGTAGTTTAAAACCGTATCGAACGTTTAGAGTTAAAATTTTGAAAATCTAAAAACTGTGAAACAATATAAATATATACGACGAGTGGCGCAACCAGGAATTGGGGGGGTCCGACCAAATAAATCATCTTCATCTTGTTTTTTAGTTGTAGCGATAAATTGCTACAAGAATATTATACAAACATTACAAAATTGTATTATAATACGTACTGTGTGTTAAATTGTACCAAAAGTATAAAAAAAAAAGAACGGTACCGCGGTAATCTGTGGATCACTTCTTTGGGTTGGTTTCAGAGTTGTGATTCGCACGTATTATTTCGTATCTGAAAGCAACGATAAATCATTGCAAAAACGAAAAACGATTCTGAGAATGCACTGCGATCTAGTCTGGTATGTGTGGTTTTGACGATTGTTTTGACGGTATTCCAGTTTTTAGTGGCTCATAAATCAAAAAATCGTTCAAATTTCGAGAAAAAAAAACAAAATAAATTCCAAAATCTCGACTTTTACGCAGCGTTGAAGTATTTCGGCAGTTTTCTACTCAAAAATGTCATGGGACTATCTCAGTAACGGTGTTACTCTGTGGGTGACCATATATTACGGCCCGCAGTATAAATGATTGCACCGTGTCACAACTGACGACACAAAACGCCTTGTTGAAGTCCAAAAAATCGAATACGAACTAAAAAAGTTGATGGAAATAATCGAGAACGTAGATGATATTGATTTACGTGCCAATGGAGGTCCTGACCCGGAGTCCGGTTGCGCCACTGCGACGAGGAGACACGTCTCCGACTGTTCACTTTTTTACCTCTACGCGTCTCATTTACTATAGATTGCTATTTTGACGTGTGAAAGGACTACTACCGACTACCGACGTGTGTCCGTCAAAAAACACCTTGTTAACGGTCGACGCGAGAACCAACAGCACACACGTCCTATTTGTCAGCTCGTGAGTAACTATCGTGTAATTTAGCGGCGCGATTGCCTACGCGTAGCTTGAAACGGGTATTGAAAAAGTGTTACCACAACGACGAAGCGAGCCATTAAACTCGGGCTAAGTAACGTTTCTTAAAAATTCCGTTTTACTCTCGCACTTTTAACGAATTTCTACGAAACGGTACGCTAGCGTTGCGCGCGATCGATAAAAACGATAATTTACGATTACAATATCGTCTACGTCTTAATATATCGACTCTGTACGCACCGTCTCATTTTTTTCGGGGCACTCGCCGGGGTGAGCGAACGATTCTTATACAGACGTGTTAGAAGAACGTTTTTCAGTACCGCATAATAATCACCCGATACGTATTTACTGTTCGATGTAATATTACGGGAAACGTATCAGGTAGAGAGTGTTTTTGCATTTGCTACAGTTTAAACGAAATATATCGCTAAATCGGCTTTTTTCCGACGGCCGATTTTAATATCGTTTTTAATATTGTTCGACGCGCGATGACGAAAACCCGCGTACGAGGTCGTAAGGGCGTTTTTCGTTAGCGTAAAAAAAAAATCCGAAAGAGGAGAGAAAAAAACAACCCCCCCGAACGTCGTTAATCATTTTTTATACACTCCGCGGCATGCCCGCCACCGGATCCGCGGCGCGAACGTAATACGATATTGCGCCGTTTTCGCGGATTTTCGGCACCACTATTATTATTAATTTGGGACTTTCAGACTTGCACGCTGCGCGGATCTCGTCGGGTTTCACGCGCGGCGCTCTCTTCTCGTTGGGGGTTGGTTGGGGTGGTGTATTAGTCAACGGCGTATATTCTACGGGTGACGGGGGTGGAAATCCACCGAGGGGAGGACAAATCTATTTTTTTTTTTCAGATTCTCAGCGTCGCGCAACAACTGTTTTTTACGGCGATTTCGTTTTTCCGCGATTTCGTTTTTTTTCTACGACAGCGTTCCGATTTTAACGTATCGAAAGATAGATAGATCGATCCAATCTGATTGTATGATAGCGGAAGCGCGTTTTTTGAAACGCCTATCGGAGTTACGAGCAAAACGCTGCTCCGTCCGAAAGTTTAAATCACTATTGTTATTCAAACGAGCTTACCGCCGTGATTTCATTCGATTTCGATCATTTTCAAAGGAGTAGGTAGTGGAATTATTCAATTTTTTTTTACTTTTCGGCAGTCGCTGTTCCGCAAAAACCTCTGGTTTTTATGTTTATACAGTTTTACACGCGTGGTTGAAAAATTTACAAAATCGGTTCCCGAAATGTTGGTTTACACAGCCGATTTCACGTTGTTATTTTTTCGTTAAGCTCGTCATTCCGGGCGACGTAGACAACTGAGCTCTGAAACAATTTTTTTGAATAAACGAGGGGCTTCCCGGCTCCCACGAGTCAGGTTATTTCTGCTTTCTTCAAGTCCCTCTTTGGAAAAATCATTAATACGCCGCCGTGATCTGGTCCCGGTTATAACGACGATTGGCGGCGTCGTGGCGCGCGCAAAAACAACACGACACCGCCGCGCCGCGGGGGACGCACGCGCGCGGCCGCGTGGCCACGCTGCGCGACGAATTTGATTCCCATACGTGTTTAAAAAAACTGACGTCCGAACGATCGGTTGAGGACTTTCAGGCACAATTAATGTGTGTGTGTGTAATCGGCAAAAACTGGAAAAAAATTTTAAAAAAACGAGCACGCTTTTTGTTATATTTTCTATATACGACGGCCACCACAAACTATACGGTTCGAAATTTGTTCAAATCGATATTGACATCACGCACGAATGTATCGGTGAATTTCAAACGAGATGACGAAATCAACTAAAAATGTAGGAACACAAATTTTGATTTTAGTATAATATCTAATACTGCAGTACCTATATAGCCTAGTATGAGTTCAAAAACTTTATAGAACAAATACAAATTTTACACGCTGATCGTCGGCGAACAATGTACAGTGAAGATTTTTTCGTCTTTGAACTCTAGTTGAGGGGTCTCAAATCAGAAATTGAAAGAGTCACAATCGAAAAAGTTGGTCGAATTTGACCGAAAACGCAAAATATTACGACTAGCGTGACACGATCGATACAGTTTTTTGGCCTCAACTTCAAAAACAATAACTAGCTGAAACTTTTACACAATATTATAATACAGGTTTGATCCAAGTGTCGAGGGATTTCGAAATTTTTTTTTTATTCGTTTAAATTTGGAAAACGGTCGAAAATCGGTCATAACTTTGATTCGTAACTCGCGCAAATTTGTTATTCGGGAATTTAAATTAGGCTACAAAATTTTCTATCCGATGTACAAAATTTCAAAAAAAAATCCGCCGAATTGAATCCTTGCGAGAAAAGTGTTGAAAAACGGTGCGATTTGGTTGTGAATACTTGTGTACACGCGCGCACTATCTATATAATATGCAATCGATACTAAAAATCGTATTTACTCCTCGAATAAGGGCGCATACTAGTCGCCTCCCCCCGAAGTAAAATAATTTTTATACGAACTGCCTCCCGACGTACCCTAATTGTTATCGTAAACGAAAAGAGTCTATAGTTGCCTCCTAATGGGCAAATGTATGGTTCCAAACATTTCCAAATGTTTATTTCGTTTTGAAAATATAATCAATTACGTATTTTACATAAACTACAAATTTAGCGGAAATACCGCGTGTTTGGCACTCGCTCGCTTTGCTTCGCTAACGGATACAATAGCCTATTGCATCCAACCCTGGACACTTTACGCTACCCATAGTCTAAACCTAAAAACCTTTCGAGAATTTTTATGTTTTTTATTCGCCCAAACACATTACTTGTATTATACGAGTAAAAAGCCGATTCAAACCTATTGGTTATTTGTGTCGTTTTTAAGTTTGTGAACCGCTACTCAATTCTACACGAGAGACGTATGGAAATTCTTGGGAGGATATATATAATTATGAGATCATCGGGAGGCAACTAGTGTGTGTTAACCGTTTTTTATATGCGATAAGGAGGCAGTATTTCGGGTGGCAATTATAGTACGCGCCGTCAAAAATAATGGTCCGAACCGTCTGAAATTTCCGCACGTTATTTAAACTATAATGTTCTTTGCGCGCGGACTTCTCGGGCTTTCGAACCACACTCCCGAACTACACAGTGATACACCCGATTTTTGTTTTCCTCGAAAATAGAGTGAACTGTTTCCAAATAAAAATAAAAAAATTCGTTACACTTTAAAACACTGACGCGGCCGGATATTGACACTGTATTATGCGTTTGACCGTGGTCGGCGGTGCGAATTATAGCGCAGACGTGCTGCGGCTTGTCGTCTGCGGGTGGCCCGAAAAGGGATCTGCACGTGCCCTCGGGCCGGACGCGCAAAAAAATGAAAGGGACCGGACGACTGCAAAAACGTTGTATAATAACATGGCGACCGGTCGTAGCGCCGGCTTGTCGTCCGCGTTTGAGACACACGACACCGCCGCCGTTTTTATGAGCGCGCATTTGCCGCGATTTCGGTTTTAAACGATTTTTGCGCCCCCGGACATTACGTTTAAAACTGTCGCGTTCTATATACCGGGGTGTAGCGCGGTTGTTAAATTTTATTTGTTGAGAAATTTCTAAAAAAATTACCCGAAAACGTCGGATGACATTGAGTTTGTTGGTTTTTTTTTAAACGTTGTTCCTTCGAAACAGACCGTAAAAACAGTCGAGAAGAGCCGGTATAACACGCAGTCGTGCACTGTTCGCATAAATCGTTGTGCGGTTCTTTTCGCGGAGTAAAATTAACGGGAGAAATAACACACGATTGTTTTTTGGAAATTCGTTTCAGACGGTCAGAAATTTTCGAAGCGTTTCTTAAATGAAAAATCTCGACACTCGCATCATAATACACTGGACGTCATCGAAATCTTTCACAGCTCGAGTTTTGGCTGCCATCGCCCGAACCCGAATACTTGGGATAAAATAGTTTGTCCGAAACGTGTTGGGGGACGTACAGTGAAGTATAGGAAAATCCTATAGCCTTTAATCTGGACGGCGCGATATAAACAGTGTGACGGTTCGGGCTACGAGTTGACAGTATTTTGCAGTGGCGTGCTCAAAAATGTACAAAGAAATAGAATGTAAATATGGGAAAAATAGTTCTTTTTTAATGTACGTAGGTAACCTTCCCGATATTTTATCGGACTCGGTAAGAATACACAAGTAGGGAGATCTAAGTCATTGACTTCCTAAAACAACGAACAGCCCCAAAATGTTGTTGTGCTTTTCGAAAATACAGCTTTTCGTCGTACAATTGTTTGGCTTACGTTTCACACTAAATGTTTCGCTCGAGTTGTGCGCATAACCATCAGACGAATCATTAAGGAGTTTGTGTCGAGATCAAGAACACTGCAGGGAGGAAATATTAAAAAAAAACATAAAATTTGAGACGCTATATGTGTACGCCGTACGATCTGGAACGCTAAAATTCATCATTATTTACGTTTCTCTATTTTTGCTCTATATTTTATGATCGATATTTTTATTTGTTATAAATCTACAAGTTTACTAAAAAAAAAAAATTGAATAACTCCCAACCTCCTCCCTCCTCTCCTTGCGCACTATTGGGCTATTTTCGCAGACGCAAAATGATTGTTATGTTTTGTTTGACCGTTCAAAATACAAATTAAACCACAAGTTGTGTTTAAAATACTAAAAATGTAATGTTGGTAATTAGGCGCAAAATAAACATATTATAGTCTATTTAAAATGTACCAATCTCTGCAGACTCGAGATGAGGTTAACGATCAGGTATGTTTTGCTACATAGATGTCAACTTAGGTGTAAAACCGCAAGTTGACATATTGTACTTAGAGAAAGTGTTAATTTTTTTAATTTTTTCCTTAATGTACTTACAGCATTTCGTAATATTTTAAATAGGTTGCACACTTATATTAACGCGTGTGTGCCATGCGATTTCGTCTTTTAGTTCATCTGCGCGTGTGTACTTATTAGCACTGTAATTATAAAAAAAAACAATCTAGTTTTTTTGTGTAAAATAAAAAAGATTTTCTATGAAGGCAATTTTATAATGTGCTGCAACCATCCGTGAAACCTGTAGATATTTGTACATAAATTATCATAATTTTAAACATAGGTCATATTTTAACCATAGAAAGGTACCAAGTATGATGCTCACTATAAATATAGGTACGTCGTGGTATACTGATAATTTTGTGTGTACATTTGTGCGATTTAAATCATCTCCTCGAACTTATCAACTCACTTAACTTGCTCATATATATACAAGTGTTTTAAATGAATGAATTTTGTGCCAACTTAGTCGAATATATAAAAATTCTGTACTTACATTTGTACATTTTTAATCTTTTTTTTTTTTCATACATCTCGGATACCGCGTAATTGAAGATTTCAATTACCCGCCAAATGATTTCTTTTTTCAATGCATTTTGTTCTACCGACGAATCGTCGTAGAGCTATGTTAACGACGTTGCGAAAAAATAACGTTTCAGAGTTAAATGAAAATTCACAAGTCCAAAATATTACAACATCGCGTTACGTTAAATTTACTAAGGGTTTTTGTAAAACGGTTGGAACACGTGTGAGATTTCGCGAAAAATAATTACATATATGACCTGTCCGACGCACTACTAATGAACTAAAAAAAAAGAAAGAACGTACGTGTACACGGCAGTAAGGCGTTCTCAAATTCCGAACGTTGTTCAGTTGTTTAAAAATGATAAATGATCCCTTAAAAGCGATAAATTCTCAACGGACGTATATTCGGTACCTACTCAAATATTATGTTATACGCGACGTATACCGTTTTTTCACATAATCTACCGTGGCTTTTTGTTGTCGGCGTACAAGTATAGCTGCAGGTCTGTACAAGATGTTGAGCACTACAAGGTTTTTATATTATCACACGCGCGTCAAGTAATCGGACTATATAAATTGGCGTGTTCTTTTTGCACGTAAATACGAATCATTATTTCAACGATCGGCATAATAACTATAACATCGTATAATATTCGATGGACGTTCAGACCGCGCCAGAACGCGTTCTATACATTATTTCTGTAGCGGTATGTCATCTCGGTAGGGAATATGGTATAAGTAAAAACTAACTTTTGTTTTGATATTCAGAATATCAGTAATCTGTACACGGAGTATTTTTTTTGAAATTTCGATTATTAAAAAAAAGTATTCGTGATATTTGATTTTCGACAACCCTAGTAACTTAAATAGAAAAAAAAAAACCGATTTCTAAAAGTTTGCCAACCACGCATGACACGGATGTGTCGAGAAATAATAGTTATTTAAAGTTACAGACTGTAAAACAATTTAAACTACACATTATAGTGTTAAAGAACTCAACAAAATTTCGAAACTGTTTCTACTGGCAATGAAGTAAACGAAAATTTTCAAAAAATATTTTTTACGGTCGTCCGCAGTGTCAACTATGGGTGTGGTGCTTGTTCAAACTATTTTAAAAAAACAAAATGAACAAAAAAGTATGGACATTTACAGTCCGTGTTTTCTTTGCAATAAAAACCGTACGTTACGTTTTACTTGTACCGCAATCGAATAACGAACGGTACCCCAAATTTAACGAAACAAAAAAAATGTTCGCCTCGTTCGTTTTTGTTTTGTTCTCCTGGAAATCGTTTTACGTGGTAAAGAACAATACGTATATTATTGTTATTTACATTTGAAGCACGCACCCACAGTTTATCATGTTGAGGAGAGAACGAGAAAAAAGCCCGCCAGCGGCATCTTGATTTATGCGTAATTTATGAAATCCAATTACTTAGTCCTTTGCGCGTGGTCGTACGCACAACCGGTGCGGCGGTCTATACGTGTACCGTCGAATAAACGTGCGGTCTTAACGTGACCAAAAATTATTATTATCGTTTTCACTGTTATCACTATCGTTTCGTGAGATCGTGTTGGTGAACTCGACCGCGGTGTGTGATTTATGCAATAAAAATAACAATTATCGTCGACATCGGAGCGCGGCCGAAACGAGCGCCGGCGTCTCGCAGACTCTCCCGGACACGTTATTATGTATGCAAACGACTACGACGACGACGACAGTCGTCAATGAAGAACAGACGTGTGCAAGAGCTTGAACTTTTTTTAATTTGTTTGAGAGCTAAACTCACAGTTTAGGTAAACGGGTAAATTTTTCGTTGATTTTACCGATTTTTTTCCCCCGAAATCCACGCGGCACGCGTTCCTCGAGTTTTTACCGACCTCGTCGAAAATCTGCAGGTTTCCGTCGGGTTAAAAATATTGTGGTATGTGGTGAAAAAATCTACAATGACGTACCGCAGTTTCACCGTACGTTAACGGCGTCACGGAAATCGAACCATCGGATCATTCTCTAAGAGTCGAGGGGCGGAAAAATGGACGTGATAAAACACAATCCGCGATTCTTTTCGCCATCCGTACCTCTGTACGATCCACCTTAAAATTCTAGTTTATCATCGCCTTTCGGTATAGTACGTAACTGAAAATATCAGGTGTGTCGCACAATTTTCACAGTATTCGGACGAATGAATTTTTTTTTCTTTTTTTTCCTCAGATACATCGACAACAGCGGCGCAACAAATTGTACGGTGTTGAGGTCGTCTATTGTTTCCGATGTTCCGATCGAGTTATTGAATCGTCGGAGTTTTCTAAAAAAATTTAAAACTCGATCGACAGCAGTCGCCGCGGCGTCTGTATCATACAGGGAACGACTTGGAGTCGTGTTGTTGGGAACACGTCGAGGCTGTTTTGCTCTTCTGTGAACGAATTTTTACACTCGTGTATAAATACTTTATAAAAATATTGCGAAGCAGGTTGTGTAAAAATACTTTTTTACCCCGTAAGAAAGAAGAAAAAACTTCTCTAGAGCGTTCGCGAAAACGGTGGACATCCGCAATAATAATTCAAAACATTCGATATTGTTTGTCGCGATTTTTCTCGTACACCGCGGTTTTGTACCACGCCGTGGTGGTATAAAATAATTTTATATTTTAAAAACATTGTATAAAGTAATATAATCCGCGTTTACGATCGCCACTCGACATCGCCGTAAAATGATTTTACCCTCTGCGCGATGTTATTGCCACTCGTATAACAACGTATAGGTAATATCAGTCCGTCTTGTTGTGTTCGCGGTGCCCGTACAACATAATATATCATAATATTATTATTATTATTTACTAGAGGTGTGTGTATGGTCGGATTTTACGACGAGCAATAAACTTCTAGCTGTTTACTGTATTATTTTACCGAAACGTCGTCGCTATAACATGATATTCTTATTACGCGTCCGTGAATAAAATGATACAATATGATGTAATAATATTGAGTTAACTTATCGATCACGTTCCGGGCGCAGTATGCGTGCGATTCAGTTCCACTCGGGTTTCTGCGGCACAATTTTCAAAAATAAGAAACGTTTGAATTTCGATTTAACGACGAATCAGCATTTGTTCGAGACAAATGTATTGTAAAAAAAATTCCAAAACTAAACTCTAGTCATCGATCCGTTACAGTTTATACGTGCCTATACCAAAAGGGTAAGTGAGGTATGATTAGTTGTAGAAGTAATAACGAGGATAATGTCACTATATAGAATGTGTAACTAAGGTGTACTGTTTTTGTTTATAACAATTATATCGGACAAGTCGTAAAGAAAATACAATCGGAATAAAATACTAATGAACCTACAAATAAAAAAAAAGGCTTCTGGTAAGCGATATCGGAATAAAAGTAGTGGTTTTACTCAGTCGTATCGTTCTAGATTTATTTTTTAGTTACCTGTCGTGATGTATAATATTTTCACCAGCTTCCGTGGCTATAAGCGCATAAATTTCTTATGTTTTAGATTCAGCCATAGTGGTTTTACAACGATGTTTATTTTTTTGACACCGTCAACAAACATTCTACCGGAAAGAGTGCACCGATTTCTACGTACCTTTTCTTTCGGTAAATCGGATCGAGACGGTACTTTAGGCGGGTCGTTTTTCGATTTTCTCGATAGTTTCTTAACGCGACGGGAAAATCCACCGATCCGAATCCACTGCGAAAAACCGCGTTTTGTCAATAACGCGTACAGTCTCGTATGTCGATAATTTCGAAAATAATCGTCGAGAAGTCTCGAAATTTTCGACGGAAATTTGTACGTACTATAGAACTTTGAAAAATCGTTCAAAAAAGTTTCATTTAATTATAGCCATTTTTAGATGTTGAAGTTTTTCGTTCGTAAATGGGTTAATTTCGGGTTTTTTTTTTAACTTGAAATTTGAACACACAACATCAGTCGTACGTTACTCTAACCGAACGTTTTGAAAACGATTTCTCGATCCACCGATATCGGCTTTAACGACATATTTTTTTTTTTTCTCCGTGTAAGAGCCTAAAGGAATGTTCGATTTTTACGTTAAATACCTCTAATGAATGTGCCGCAAAACGGTTATTATACACTTTTATAACGCGTGTTTCACGCTGGTGAGAGAAGATAGCTGCCGCCGAAACGTGCAATTAAAATGATTTTAAATTAAAAATTTAAATGATCGCTCATAAATATTTAAACGCGCGCGGATTATCGACTCATTTAATTTTGTTAATTACGCGGTATTCGATCGCGATAAAATTTACTGTAGACGCCACTATTTCGTACAATATTCGAGTGCAGCAAAGTGTATGCACAAAATAAATATACTAAAATTATAGCGCACGAGAATATTATACAGAAATCTCTCTCCGCCACAACCACTCGCAACGATGTGTTGGTATAATATTCTATTTTACAGTAATTATTTTATGCAACAATCATTTCTCGGAACACGCGCAAGGTGAATGGGCTTTTGGTGGCGTCTTTCGACCGTATCGTATAATAAACTGCAGTATATTGTATACGATTTTTAATCATTACAGTGAAACTATATGTTACAAGTCACTATAAATTCGATTTAGTCAATCACAAATCTGTCTTTTCAGTAAACATTTCTGATTTTTAGTCGTTTTTCCGGGCAATTTTCACGTTATTAAATAATGTTATACACATTCGAACGGTTCAAAAGAACACGATCAACACGTTTGTGTAGTTACACCTACATATATACTACGAGTGTTTTATTCGTTTTTTACTTTTGTATATGATACGCATATCGTTCTTTTATTTTGCAGGTTTGTAAACGCACGAAATCCGTGTGCGAGAACTGTACGGCAAGGTTCGAATCATCGAAGACGGCTGATAACGTAGGAGAATATTGGATTATTTTATAGTAAAAAAAAAATGTTCGATTCCAATATTGCACGCACGCTCCGCAGTAGTAAAAAGTCAAAACAAAACGAACGTTTTTGTCGTACTAACGGTTGAACCTTCGCTTTACGCACAATTTATATCGTATAAAAAAAACAGTTTCTACAAAATATTTTTGGTTTATACCGTGTAACAATTAATACGCGTTTCAAAAACAATATGTTTTTATCATCACAGAACGACTATAAGACCCATAAGTCCGTTCAGCGCGTATACAATGTTCTCTTTTTTTCCACTGAGAATACCTTAAACATATTACGTCAACTATCCGACAACTATACCTCGCCGATTGCGTGTCGACCGAGGGGGTTCAAACAGATTTTCTTTATTTAGTCGACAATTTTAATAAATTACTTTGCAGAGGACTCTGTGGGTCTTTAACAATAAAATTTTTCCTATCGTATAATTGTTTCGTTTGTGATTAAGAAACAGCTGTGAACGCGGTTTATTCGTTAAATTCGCAAACGACAATAATAATAATAACAATAACGTGCGTCTCTAGAACAAAATATTACGTTTGGATTTGAGAGTGCGGTTTCAACAACAATTATTGCTTACCCTTCGGTGTCTATAATGGGAACTTGCAGACGATTATAAAATTTTATTAATTAAACACAATACGCGTCTTTACATGGGCCATTATGTAGTATTACCGTACACCACGGTAAAAAACACACGGTCGGAAATAAATTATGCGCGTCATTATTAATTTGCATCGTCATTTGTTGTGCACGTCGTGTATCGTAACGCGTGTTATAGCGCGTACAGTTCAATCAATTTATAATCGTGTGTGTAAGCCGTACAGGTACGTTAAACATCGTAAGTATTATTTTATACCGCAAGCCGGATTATACGCTTTTATGACACGTCGCCATGATTTTTCAACACTCGATGGTCCGAGAAAATGTAAAACCATCGGATTGCAAATATCAGTACTTAATAGCCGGCGACTGGTGTTTCGCAACAATATTAATTGCGAGCTCCGTATAGAATACACGTATAATTATTTATGCAAATAAGATTGCAGGGCGTTGTCCTGCACTCGTCCTTTTCATTTCGGCGATAACTCTCCCGAAAACAATACTATCAAAACTAATTGTAATTTTCACACATTATCGCGCGCACCCTGCAGATAAATCTAATATCTCATCGCGGTATCAAAAACGTATTCGTGTCAAACAGAATTTTTA
>CM029360.1:7691292-7716553 GCA_017140985.1 Hormaphis cornu | reverse complement strand
AACACCGCATTACCAGCTACGAGGCGAAGACGTCACCCGCCGCAAGCGTATTTACGGCGGACTTCGTCGCCGACAATCACTTTACGTGATTTTGCGTGTATTACATGTTCAGTTTGAGAATATAGAGAAATGTTGAAGAAAAAAAAAACGAAATCGACCTATTTCGAAACAAACGTACAGTTTTCAACCGTATACACCTGTAACGCCGTAGAAGTTCTAGTATATATTCTAGTATAAAACGGGAATGGCCGTTAATTTAATAATCTGCGGGAAACCGACGTTGAAATAAATAAATAATTATTCAAATCATAGCGAGTGGTAATTTTCGATATGTTTTTTTCTTGTGTTTTAACATGCACCTCTCTTCTACGCGTGCGTGCGAAGAGAATATATTAAAACGAAAATGTTACAAATCGTCGTCGTGCACATTATTATTTCGTATTACGTGTACGGTATTTTTCGAGAATGTAGCTGGCGGTATTTATCGCTTTCAACGGGCTGGTGTTTACGGTTCAATTTAAATGCGAACACCGTGTTCTTCTCTTTTCTTTTTTTCTTCTTCCGAGCAACGAAACATTACGATTATTACAAATAAATATTGTAATAACGTCGTCGTCGACGCACCTCGTGTGTGTAAACACAACAACACAAAAACCAATTACCACGGGGCCCGACGTGCAGCGGTTAAAATTCAATCGAACCTTATGAGCGCGCGCGTTTGGCCGCAAACGAGTGGTATTGCGGTATAAGACGATATTTTATAGGTACGTTGTGTGTTTTAAAATAAATAGTTTCGGGCGATTGGTTTCTTTAAAAAAAAAAATATATATTATAATGTTCCGTATTATTTATGGTGATGTGTCGTATTATAATACGTACACAATAATATTCGGAAGAGCGAGAGAAAAAAATAAATTACACGCTCAGTATTATTTTCGACGCGTTTCGATAAACGTACAAATCACCCGCAGTACCTACCTACGATTCTCCGCGTACCGTACAAGTCGATGCGAGCGGCGTCGATGATACATTAGGTACTACGTATTATTATTACCAATCGAAAAATAAAAAATTTAAAAAAAAAATCGCCGGTGGTGATAATAATATTATGACGTACGCGATTGCCGACGATTTGGACGCGCAGCGATATTTACATTACTGCACGTGAAACACGTTGGTTATTTTTACCGGACCTATATATTGTACACTTTGTCCGAATCGTGCGAGTCGTTCCGTACCTGCTCGTTACTCGTTTTCGGTTAAACATTTTTAAACGTTTGACGTACGCTGCTGTATAAGAAAAATAACGGCGGGCATTAACTCGTTAAAAAGTCTGGTCGATTTTGATCGTTACTCACTTTTCTCGCAAACTCTCAACTCGTTGTTATTTTTTTTTTAGATTCTGAGCGCGGTATCGTTTTTTCCAAGTACCCCTGTAACGTGTGAGGCCTCTGACCGGTACACTCAGGGGGTCTCGAATTCGTAAGCTCAAAATCGAACGATTTACGGTCATGGAGAAACATATTGATTACGGCCGTTATTGACACGTCGATTTGGTTTTTTCTCCGTCCGAAACGACGATCGGAACAGATTTTTACGTAACACTCGAACGGGCGTGACACGGGTTTTTTTTTTGTAATAGTTTTCGAGCTTTGAAACTCTCGAAAAATTTACCAGGACGCGGGGTCACACTTTGTCGATCTTATAAGACGTTTTTGAACATTTAATTTTTATTTAACCGCGTACCCCCGGTATTTTCAACCCGAGAACCAAGTGATGCGTACAACTGCATTACGAACCAAAAGAAAAACGTTAAAAACCCCATACGCCGATAACGAAGTGATCGCGATGAACCTGTCGGCCGAACGGTCCGGAGTAAATCGCTCGGACGAAATCGGTATTTTATCGACGGGAAACGAACCAGGCGGCGGAGGTCGTACAACCTACCTAAACGGAGGACGCAAAGGACTTGACTCGCTGTACACCTCTCGACTGAATGTATAAATTGATAAAAATATTGTTATATCGTATGAAAATACGCATGTTTGTGCTACACTACTATGTAGTGTTCTTCTAACAACAAAATACCTCCGCCGAGTGGCCTTTAAATACGACGGAGGACTATCGATAATAGGTGTACGATACTGAAGTTTTCGCTATTGTAATTCGCTTTTAACTGTTTCGGTCGGCGCAGTACAACAACTTGTACTTGTTTTTAACACGAAAACCACAATACTTGAGGCCAGGTACACGTTTTTTTTTCTTTCTCTCGGTAATTTCGTTCCCGTAAACTGCGTATTATGGTGCTAAAGATAAAAATAACCGAGTTACAGTCGTATCAAACGTATTCGCTTTCGACGGCCGATAAACCACATACACAGTTGACTTAAAAACGCATAACGTATCATAATGAATGTTTCGTTAGAGCGGGGATATGCTTTACACAACGAAAACAAACGGATAAATTTTCACTTCACATCGCGTCCTCGCCGTACTTTTTCTATTCCTGCCAGTATGCGTTTCTCGGTTGTTTTTAACTTTAGCGCCACAGTTTATAAGAACAAAGTTACAAAAAAAAAAAATATGTTCTACCCGAATGTAGTTTAAAAAAAAAGTAAGTTGTACTGCGCAGACAGAAAGAGTTAAAAGTTTATAATAACGAAAAATCGAGTGGGTAGCTTTATTGATCCAAACGGTACGTCTCCTTTATACAGGGGAAATATCCCATCATTTTTTTTTTTTTTTCGCTTAAATGGTTTCAGTAAGTATATACGCTTGTATAGTTGATACTAAGCTTACGACGAAAAATATTTTTAAAATGTTTTATTTTTTTTTTTGTAGTTAGAAGCCTGTAACTGTTAAGTGTACAATCTTTACAACACGTTGCTCGATACACGCCGGGAAATGTTTAAAAAAAAACTGTTAAAAACCGATGTCGTCGAAGGTCAAATATTTTTTTTTTTAGTAATCAAAATTCCAAAAGTAACACCCGACACAGCTGGTATTGCGATTCTGAACCGTAACGATTTTTTTTCGAAACGAAAATTCGTCGTTCGTCAACGAAAAGACGACGACGTTACACTGTGAAACCGGTGGCTCCGGCGTGATTCCGACAGCGTAACGCTTTTGAGCCCGACAGCGATGCCCCGCGTTGCTTAACCCACATTTATCGACAAACACTGCACGCAGGGGTGGTTTTTGGGGGGTTCGTCCCCCATCCCCGAAACGTTTTATGAAAAAATCAAATGGAAAATATCAACGTTCATTCGAGAATACCGCCGTGTTCATAGTTTCGCCGCGAGAGCTCCGCTGACAAAAACGGAGTAAACGGCTGATGATAACCAGCGACGCAATATTGGCCAAACATCGTTGGCCAAAAAACCGAGAAAGGATCGACATAACGCCGCGGTCGCAAACTGTGAATATTTAAACGCCATCTGAAAATATTTTCTGCGTACACCCAACGAACGTACGACAGTCTGTCGGTTCCGTGTACGCGCACTACTATGTACTACTGGCGGTCGTGTCGTCGACCAGGATGTGCCGCGACGTCGAGGGCCTTCCGTCGGTCGCCGCGGGCGAAAGAACACATAAAATATGACGGCCGGTCGCGCTTGTCGCCCGCAGCCGGCAGTAAAAAATGACGACTGTTTTAACGATTCTAACGGCGGAAAACGCGCGTGATCATGAATTTTATCATGATTTTCAAACCGTACGAACGGCCGTTTCTTGTAAAAGATGGTGACGCGGAAAACAATCGTTTCGGTGCCCACCACCGTGTAACTGCTGCGAAGAGTTTGTTCAGAACGGAATAAAAAATGAATGACGCTTGAAAAATAAGAGAACTCTTTCCGTTCAACAACGCGTCATTCTTCGGGACCCGTGTACGTAACGGGTTCGCGGGTGAAAATCGGTTGCGGCGCGGAAAAACGGACGACTACGAGGATCGGTGTAGCAGCTAATTATAATCGAGTCGCGCGCAGTCTGGCGTTTAGAAAAGTCGAACGGACAATTTTGAACGGCGGTGACAAAGTGTTCAAGTGTCATTGTGTACCATCGAATACGCTTTTCAAAACTATACGTCGTATCACGTGTACACTTGCCTGTATTAAATTGTATAAACATTTGACGGGACGGGTTAGGAAAAAAGAAGACCGTCACGGGATGTGAGAAACGACGATTTCTCTCTCTCTTCGTCATACGCGAATCGTAGGAATTTAGAGACGGTTTTTGTGTCTCTCCAACGCGATCTTAAAAATAATTGTCGCGCGATAAGATTTGAATTCGGCAATGACGTCTACACTTTGGATCGAGTGCCACGTTTTCGATTTTATCGCGCGAATTTTTACGAATCGAATTGAAAATAACCAAAAGAGGTGTGGTGAAAATGCTGGGAAAATCGATCCAAATCGGACGTCATAAATCGGTTTTCTGCAGAATTTTCAACGCAATCAAAAGATCAATCGGTGCGTGCGAAACCGTCCTCCGAATTCCTACGTGATTTGCGTGCGATGGACGGAAAAAAAAAAAAGAAATCGACGCCTCCGCGTTTTAATAAAATCCTACTAAAACTATATACTAATTCAAACCAATATTTGCAGGTCTACGGTAGATAACCGCGGTAACAAGCATATAACGAACGTGTTGAACCAATGTCGAGGCGATATTATATCGTCGATAACAGCAGATTAATTACCTGCTATGCCTATAATAAGTAAAATTTGGTGTATTCAATGACCAATATGGTGTTTTTCAACCGCGTTCGGTACCAAACAGATAGCGAAAATTATTAAACTATTTGAACGTTTTAAAAATCGACCGACACGTTTGAGTGGATATATCGATGGGGACCCCAACCCAGTAAACACGCCACTGCTACGTTGTATAGCATTTACCGTATTTTTTTTTTTTGAACGTAATGAAAGGAATGCAACAGAAATGACGTAGTTTTAATATAGAACGTGACAGAAAATAAAGTCGATTTAAAAATTTTAACATCGTAATTCCAATAGTATTTATGATAATTTTTACCTTAAAAACGCTCGATTAGTTATAAACCCTTTACGGTTTATTCGTTAAAAACTATTTTATTATTGCATAATTTCTTTTGAATTCATAATTTTTATTAAAACGTTTTAACGTTCACCTAAACGTTCACGTGTAACTCCATATATATACCGTATGATAAATTATTAATAATCTTCTTTGGTGTGCGTCAAAGTTCGTTTTTTTTTTTATACATACACAACCGTGATATGCAAACAAGCGAGTTTAATAGCAGCACAATTTTTATCTCGGAGCCGATGTCCGTTGGCTTTTGACTCCTCTCGGAACTATTATATTTTCACCGTCGTTCACCTATAGTTACTATAGTGTGTACCCTTGAGCCGTTACACGTGACCTATTGTTGTCATCGCATTTGTTTTAGATTCTGAGCGCAGTGAAGAATGTATTGTTTTTACAATGATTTTTTATTGTTTATTTTTTTCTATCAACAACGTTAAGGGCAGTAATAAAAGTGCTCGGATTTTTATTGTCAGCGTAAAAGGTCTATGAACTCTGATGACGCGTCTAAAATTTGAAAGTTTCAAGTTACAGTCATGAAACTTATGATGTGCATTATACTCGTAATTACGGCACAAACGGGGATTTCGACTTATCGATTTGGACAAGCCGTTACATTCAAAACAACCGTCGTCGGAACAAGCTTTTACACGATATTCGAATAGGTAAAATACAGGTTTGATATAAGTTTCAAGTGATTTCGAAAATTGTTGAGCCAACAGTATAGAACTTGAAAGAAATGTACCAGGACGTACACCAGACAACTGAGCTCGCTCAGAATCGCTTTGTTCGAACGCAATGAATTATCGCTGCTTACAGATAGTACAAATATGAAACGCCCAAAGCGTATTATTCGCTACTCCGTCAAACTACCCACGCGACCTAGAGTAATCCCAGATTTCTTTTTTTGTAACTTAAGTGCCTCTACTTTATAAGTTTTTCACAAAACGTTATACGCGCGTATAGTTACTATTCACTCACTCGTGTATCACTACAAGAATTTTGGACAGAGCGTAACATTAACGCGTGTTAATTTTTTTCATTTTTTTTTTTCCGATGTCCTGATAATGTTATAAAATTAGACGCGTTCGGTATTTCGACTTTACTGATTTCGTTTTTTCAAATGTTTTAAACACATTAAACGTGCTAACGATAATCTCGACTTGACCTGATCCGAGATTAAAAAAATGTATACCTGCAATGACCCTGTCTTATATAGATATCTGCTTACGTTGATTGCGTATAACACAATCGATCTACTCAATCGCCTATATGAAAAACAGAGATTGTAATATTTTGATGTTTAGACCGAACGGATTTAATAAACAACGTGTTTTTCGAGCGTACCAAATCGAAGTTATAGTTTATAACAAACCGCGATTATTGGTTTTTTATTTACACCTAATATATATTATAAATTATCACGCTTGAACCTAAATCGGACTATACTCACCACTGTTGTTAATTTGTTTCGTCTTAGTTTTAACTTTTAAGTATTTTTTTTTTTTTGTTGTTACATAATATACAATTCGTGTTCACATAAAATAAACGTTACTTGTATAATATAATTTATAATGCGCCACAGAATTTTAAATAACGCATCGGATAAGGTTCTATTCTTACTTACGGAAAAAAAAAAAACGAGGATGAATTATACATTTTTATAGTATAAAATTTTAATTTAAATCAAATAAGATATATATACTTATTGTATATAATTTGATTGTAATTTTTACATAGTAAATAGATTAAACGGCGTTAGCGAAACATTTTACCCCGAAAAAACAGTACCTACGATTAACTTTACGCTGGCAATACTTGTATAGTCTCATTAATTAGTATACCGTATCGATACGGTTGTATTCGTTCTTTATCTCGAATTTATCTCATTTGCACCACTCGGTTGAAAATGAACTCTTCAAAAATGAATCTTTCAATACGAAATTCTCGTTTGCCAATTCAATTTGTTGCAAATGTCTGTGATTTTAAGTATATATAACTGGTATAATATACGAGCGTTTGTAATAATCGACACAGTTACTGTGGGCACATCGATCATTTTACTCGAGGTTAATTAACTGCGAAATTGGTGCGGTTTGATCTGTTATTGTGATATACCCGAATACGTATATATTATAGCATCTAGGGCGAGACATTTGATAAACAAGTTTATAAAATACAAATTACGCGTTATACCAGCGCGTTCGTTACGACTTGATCTAAACGGCACGTAATATAAAAGAAAATCATTTTGCGACGTGGCGAGTAAGTAGGTACACTGATTGGGTCTACTTTTTTTTTCTCTACATTTGCGTTTAACGAAAAACTTGCTCGATTCGTTCGTTCAATTTTCGGCATTAACGTGACAAAACGTACACGCATATTGTATAATGGAAACCGATAAATCGTGATGAACACTCGCGGGACAAATGTAGGAAAAAAAGAAAAAAAATCGGATATTTTCCCAAAAATTTTAAACTTTTTTTTTCGAACCACCGTTTTTCGAGCTGCGTGCGTAAAATGTCGACATCTCCCCCCCCAACGAACCAAGAAACGTTATTGGAATTGATTTCTGTATTGGAACGGATGAAAACGAAAATTCGAACCGAAACTTCAGTACTCGTTTCACCGATTTCGCTCTGCGTAATCTTTGTTTTTTGTACGTAGGTCTGTCAGTGTCCAAAACCGTACGAACGGGTGTAACGCGGTAATGAATATAATAGTGACCCGGAGCAGTGGTTTCGGCGTTTTATAGCCTGAACTTACTATAGTTGCCGAAAATCGCCTCCGCGTTACTCAAAATGCACAATATTTTTACAAAAAATGCCGACTAAGCGAGAAACCGCCAAGTACGCCGCAGACGAACGGTTCGTACCCAAAACGACGCGTCGGCGAGTGAAACGAGATAAAATAAACTGCTCGTATCCACGCATATAGGAGACCGTCCCTGTGTTCGTCAACGCCCCAGACCGAACCGCCGGGTCTGCAGACTCGAAATTTCGTACAGAGACGTGTCCTCGAGCAATGTACGTGAGTTAGGGAGGATTTTTGAAAAACCTTTTTATTGTACGTAACATTCTTCCTTTCCACTATATATATATATATATTTCACCGAGTTTCGACCGACCACCGAACGACGGCCGGTACAACGTAGTCGTACAGATTGGCTGCTTTGTCGTCGGCATCGCGGTCGGGCGCGTGAAAAACCGCCGCCGGTGGTGTACCGCGTATACCGGGCGTCGTTACCCGGCGGTTTACGATCGCGGTCGCCGGCGCTGTACGCAAAATCGCGTTTGTACAATTGCGCACACAATATTTTGAACATCGTACAATATTTTGAACATCGTACAATATTTTGAACATCGTACAATATTATAAATATTATAAATATTTTTGCGCTCGGTCTTATTTTACGCGTGTTTTTTTACTCGTGCGCGTGAGGGGCGAGGGGAAGGGCCCCGTCGCGCACGTTGTAAAGTCGTCGAGACGCGGCGCCCCTTTTTGCACCGCGGCGCGCACACGACCCGATGGCGCCCCGTATCGGTTTACACACGTGCACGCGAAACGCCGCGGCGACAAGTAGGTATATACAGCGTAATAATAATGTTCGCGAAAACGGCTGAAAACGTTTGCGCACAAAAACGTCTCGCCGCAGCAAATAATAACGACGATTTCCCCGCCCGTACTGCACCGGGGTAACGTCTTTCCATAAATTTTGCCAGGGCGAAAGGGTCGTCGGCGGCGGTTTCCGTTTTTAATGATACCCAGTGTAGTACACGCCGCGTGTGCAATAACACCACATCACGTGCAGTTGTACCGCCCCCGACGACAATAATAATAATAACGTGTGTTTTACGCTGCCGCCCCGGGAACACTCGAACAACAACGACGACGACACGTGTACCACCGGTCTACCGCACCGTAACAACAATAACGTAGAAAATGTAAAAAAAAAAAACGGCCGTTAAAACCAGCGGCTTCCTATTAGGAGGAGAAAAATCGGGTTCTATAGTTTAGGAGTTGTGGTTTAAACGCGCGTCGTGAGAGCGGCCGGCGAACGCGATTCTGAGCAGCCGTCGTCGTCCGGCACGTGCAAACGCGACGTCGCGGTACGAGTCTCTGACGATCTCAAATCGAGTCCTGAAAAAAGCTCGTCCAAAAAAGCTCGATCCGTGTTGTAACGACGAAATCCAAATCGACGTGTAAGAAAACGGCGTTATTCGTCCGTTTCTCATAAGCCACACGGCCGCCACGGAATGGCGACGGAATAACAGCGACGCGAAATCGGCGCTGTAAACCGAACAGTTTAGCGCGAACCACCGATTTTCTAAATTTTTTTCCTCAAAAGTTTCAACGACTCCTTTTTAAAAATGATCAAAATCGACCGAGCGGTAACTCGTTAAACCCTTCTTAGCACGAATTTCGAGTCGAACGAAGCGAAAATTTCGACGTTTTCGTATTTAGCTCGTACTCCGAGATCTTCGAAAAACGCTGCGAACCGTCTCGGATCCGTCTTTTGACGTACGTTAAAATCGGCGGAGCGTTCTTTACACTCGTAGGAAAAGTGGTCGGCGAAAAAAACATCGTAAAAACGATACGTTCTTCGCGGAGAATCTATCCGACGGTTTTCGGAGACACGAAATGAGTTAAACGAAAAAAATTAATGTTTTTTTTGTGCCGTCCAACATTTTAGATTTTCGGTAAATAATGTTTGAAAAAAACCGCTATTGAAAAAATACACGTATATTTAGTCCCAGCCGAAATCAAACAACGCCGCGATAAATAATTCTACTGACGTTTACGAATGTTTTTGGACCTCTCTAACGTCGGTATCGACACGAAGCGATTGAAACTGTTCGTTCGAACAATCGGACTGTTCCGTTGTGCTGTCTCTCACTGTGTGCCCGTTTCCGCTGCTGCACCCGCGGCTCCCTTTTTTTGTATCGCGTTTAAGACGCGAAACTTCTGCAGCGTGTAAATATGTTTTTTTTGCTTTTTGATCACAGAGATCCCCTGACACACGACGTGTACACTATACACGCGAAACAGTGCAAGTATAGGCTTACTCGCGCAAACTTAAGCCGCTTAAATCACGCTCGCGCAAAGGGTCGGACAGCGTTTCGCAGACGATCTCGTAATTAATTCAGATTAGCCCTGTTCGGTACCCGCTTGTCCGTGTTTCCGAGGGCGGCGGTGGTGGTGACGCGGGAAGCGTTTCGGGAGGATATATCTACAAGAGCTCGACTGGCACGTTCGTCGTTGCTGGCGCGGAGAATTCGGCGAGTGGACAGTAAACGTTTTGAAAGACGAACGTTGGAAAGATCCAACCGCTTATGCGCGTCCTCGGTACCAGGGCTCGAAAATTATATTGCCCGACATGCCCGGGGCATGTAAAAATTCCGATCGGGCATGTATTTTTCACCCTCACATGCCCGACCGGGCATGTAAATTTTTAATCAAAAATTCCTTGACTTGCGCGAATAAAATTTTCGGGCATGTAAAAATTTCATTCGGGCATGTATTTTTGAGACTAACATGCCCGGCAGGGCATGTAAAAATTTTGAGATTTTTCTAGCCCTGGTCGGTACGAAAAATTCAACGATGGCTGCGTTGGGTAGTGGGTGTGCGAGGTCGTCGCATCGCAGCGTCGATTATAAAATATGCGTATTGTGTTGTTTAATCAACGAGGTAAAACATTGGAGAATTCGGTTTTTAATTTCAACAGTCTCCGTTAACGATGCGACGTATAGAATCCGTAAGTCGATTATAGATAAATCGACGCTAGTTCGCGTTCTCGAAGACGTCCACTACGACGTTGGATCCTTCCGGGCGCGTTTTCGATAATGCCTCAGAAAACCAAATAGTTTGTTTAAAACTGTTCATCAGTTTTCTTTGTTTTTATCGGTCACATTTTTATGCGACTTTGAGCGCTATAAAATCCCACCGGCCCCCCCTGATTATCACGCTTTACGACCGACAGGGGGTGTTCTCTACGAACACGTGTCCGATCGCGGGCGGCTGACGGTTTCCGACGTCGTGTGCGTTATTCGCCCATCGCACAAAAATAATATATATTTATACGTCCTGTCGGCGGTATTTTTACGGTATTTTTGTGTACAGCTACGTGGTAAACACGTACACACGACGATGCACCACGTTATTATTAATATACGATGGATGTATGTTGTGCGCACGAATCTTAATCTACAACACGTGCGCAGCGGACGCGAGTTTTATCGCGGTAACGTTTCCGATCCTTTTTATTTTGTGAGTTTATATTTCTTTTCAAAACAGCGAAACAGCGTCGCCAAAACGGTATCGACGGCCGGAATCTGTGGGTTAGGTTCAGCGACGTAACTTTTTTTCTTTTTTTTCGAGGTGGATCATTCGAATCGACGATAACGACGAAAAGAACACGCCGTGTTGTACAAAAAAAAATTCCATACAATTAAAAGACAGACAGAATAAATTATCAAGGTTTTTTCAATATTTTGTTTCTTCTGTCTTTCATCGCGAATGTAAATTGTAGCTGCTACACAACATTGACGGCGAGACGGAATAGATTAAACGAATATTAAAAAAACGAACAAACACAGCGGCAGCGGTTGTATAAGTTTAAATATTATTATTTATTTTCTCAGAATTGTCGATTCCGCTACAGGTGTCCGTTAATTTCCGACGAGTAAAAATATCGCGATTTTATCAACAAGCAAAGCGATAATGACTGCAGATTATATTTTGATATACTCGCGTACCTCGCTCAAAAAAATCGCGATGCAACGTAAAAATATGTTCCGCGTTTGTATTAAAAGTGAAAAAAAAAAATAAGATTCTGGTCTCACCACGCAACACCCTAGTTACGTCGTCACTGGGGTGTTCAAAATATAATGTATTTTAAAATTTGTTTACAAACCATAAGAACAATGGCAAATTTGTGTTTAAATTCACGAGTTCCAAGACGAATACATTTTGTAAGATACGGCGCATAAAACATAGTAAAAACAAACCGTTATTCTTACGGCGGAAATCCGATCGAATATAAAATTTGTTTAGATTTTTTTCAAACACCTCCCCTCGCCATCAAAATTTTTTTTTTTGATCAGCTGTTTTCAGACACGAGACGGGTGTGCGTCCTCCGAATCGGATCCACAGCTCTGTGGCCTCGTTTGAACGTAATATTATTTTGTAACTGCGAGTAAAACTATTTTCGGTTCATCGAATTATATATTACGTATTATTGCCGTTGACTTATCAGTGAACGAATGTTTGGTTCAAACTACCACATAATTTATAACAAAAATCATACAGGAACCTATATAGTCTAAAGTTACCTGGCAAAATGTGTTTTCTAGCTGTCGAAAATACACTTGGCATAAAAAAACTCTATTAGCTTTATAATATTGTGTGCTGACGTAAACAATATTAGAAAGTATTGAAAAGACAGTTTCTCATAATCAAACACAATATTGTCAAACTATATGTTTTTTTTAATCATATCGATGTATCAAAATTATTGTATACTTGTTTATTTTTGATAATGTTAGTATACAAGTTTGGTGTCGATGTAGTAGATTGTATAACACGTAGTATTAATATAAATCGTGTTGCGAATTGTTATTGATATGTTATAGTTCTACTTAGTCGAAACATGGTAGCAGTCGCAAAACAAATGTATCGGTTGTCTTGTGTAATTTAAACAAATTCGCCATTAATAATGTGACGTCTGCGCGTTTATAATGTGCAAAGCAAATTGTGTTTCGAACGTTTAGTGCGTATTGAAACGACGCGTTTACCAACTTACTATGTTTTAAAATCCAAAACTATTTGAATTTTCGTTTAAATAACTCTCTAATTATTAATATAATATACTTGTTCTCGGGATCCGAAACGTTAAATGCACACTAAACTATACTAACTAGAATCAAAAGTAAATTATATGTATATTATTCGTACGCAGTACGTCCGACAAATATTTTTTTCCATCAACACATCTCTCGACCCGTAAAATTGTATTTAAAATATTTCAATTAACCGCGGTGTACGCGCCACGTAACGTTTTTCCAGACGTAGCCGACCGTTAATAATAATATTAATTAAAAAAATAATATACGTTTTCTTATGGCTCGATATGCGAATTTATTTGAAACGAAATAAGAGAAATTCCACACGACCATAGCCGCCGAGTCGTCGAAGACACGTTGTTATAGTTTCCTTCCGACGATTTTCCATACCGCAACGATCAAGTCAAAACACATCTTAAACACAAACAGTGTTTGTGTTCTAATTCAATACGAACAACATTTTATGTACACCTATTAATCGTATTATTTATGAACTGTGTGGATTGAAAATTTTTTGTTTTTAAAAATTACAAAAATCTATAAGAATTTTACTGATAGTCAGCGCAATATGCAATGCGAATCAAGCGTGGGTTTTCTATTCTAGAATTTTGTTGATTGTTATTTGTTCAACCGATCGTTATACTTTTCTCGAGGAAACAAAATATTATTCGGTTAACAACTCAAATTATCATTTATAGGTCGCGTGTTCTAGTTGATAACGCGTTTAAATTATCGTTATAGGCATAACAATAGGTGTTTGGACATGAGCTCTGAAATATTATCATGTTACAAAACAATACGGTATAAAAGTGTAATACTTGGAATGAAAAAAAAAACTAATAAAAATGTATGCCGTGTTTGCCTCGTTATTGAAATAAGACGGTTGCCTAATCCTTTTGAAGTACCACGTGATGTTTTGTAGTCATATTCATGCGTACATTTAATAAACTATATTTTCTGCAAAAAAAAAAAGATTTCTGTCGGACCTATAATACTTTTACAAATAAATTTCAACTTGAAAATATTATTATAAAGATAATATCATGAATACAAAATACAGGATAGTTAAAATTTCTCGGGAATATGATAAGCATTTGCTATGTACATGAATGTTGTTAAAATTAAAATTATTTTTAAGAGTGTCACATCGAATACAGCTTAGGAACGTATTACATAGAACCTCTAAAAACCGAAAATGCCACATGCATATATAGATTATTTTAAGTACATATTATATTGCATGTGGATAGGATGAATCAGGTAATTACATGACAAAAACATACAAATATATATATATACCTATAGTTAAACTTAACCTTACGTGTATTGGTGTGTTTTAATCGTTGTCTTGTAACGAACAAATAATTGTTTTTTTAGACGTATAAGAACACAATCGTCAGTTTGCTCGGGAACCCGTGAAATAAAGTTCGGTTTTCTTTTTATGAATTTTCGAATTGTTTTTTTATGGTCCGTTACTCACTGGTGGCATATTACTGGATTCCACAAGCATATTGAATGATACACTCGCATATATACGTGTAATAGTTGTTACTACCTTACAAAAATAAAACAATATACAACTACTTTGAAGAAAAAATCACCATACGAGCAATAGGTGATTAAACCACGTAGAAAAGGTTGGCCGTTTATTAGAGTAAGACACAGTGCGTGCAGTTACTGTTTTACCGTTATGGCACGTGTAATGAAAGATTTTTTTTTTTCCCCAAGATTTCAGAATTTAATGACGAGTAGCACCAAATTGTGATTTTTTTTCTTTATTGTAAACGTGTATGTAATTGTTTTTAAACAGTAAACGGAGAAAAATAATAAACAGATAGGTGCGTCAAACCACGCGCAAAACCAATAAAACGGTTTGTTTTGAAATCGACAGCCAGCGCGAAGAACCGGGAAGAGTTGAAAACCCTTCGTTTGGCTGCTTTCAAGACAGTTGCAGTATACGTTTACGTCATTCGAGTCGATGAAAAGTGTTAAAAAAAATATTTTTGCTTGTACAATCGCTATCACACATTCCGCAAAAAATTATGAAATTACAAATAATTTTTTTACAAAAAAAAAAAATACAACCGATAGCAAAAAACACTCGGTCTGTTTGTCACGTGGGTAGTTTGACGGAAGCGAATACGCTTTGAGCGGGTCACTGAAATCGTGGTTCAAACGCGTTATCTGAAAGCAATAAATAAATCGTTGCCTTCGAAAATACTATTCTGAGCTAGCTCAGTCACGTCCTGGTTAAAACTAAGTTTAACAAAAAAATCGTCCGAATCGTCTTTTTTCGGAGCATTGTAACCGAAAAGTTGTAAAAAAAAAAAGCGTCATTGTAAAAACAATACATTCGTCGCTCTGTAACAAGAAAAGTATAAAATAATTAAATGAATATAAAAAAAAAACGTTATCGCGCTTATTTTTTTTTTTCGGAGCCGCCCAACATCAATTTTTATTCGTTAAATCGTCTTATACTTTTTAGCGTTTTTTTTTTTGGGTTTTCGTTAAGATTCTCGTTGGAACGGAAATGCTGACCTTATGGTTCCGCGTATTGTTCTGCTGCACACGATCCGTGTCGTTATACGGTCGTCCGACAAATACGTACAAATGTGAGCATTAACCGTAGTGAAAAAGTTCATGTTCAGTGAAAAAGTTAATTTAATTCAATCAGTTTTTAACTAATCCTGTTTTACGCCGTTAACCGTGTAAACTGAAGGCCGTCCGATCGAATCGGCTCAACGTTTTTCCGTGTACTTCTACACTCGCCCGGCGTTGAAACTCTCCGCTTGTCTCCCGGTCAAAAAAATGAAAAAAAAAAAACGCCGCTCGCGTCACAAAAAAATAATGATTACGATTATTGTTATTTTGACGATCGCGGCGGCGGTTTGTGTAATTTAAACTCCCGATCATACATATGCGTGCGCCTTTTACCCATATGTATTATACTCGTATACGTTGTGTCGGCGTACAGCGAAACAATATTCCGTAATATAAACGAAAAAAAATCGACAAAATTAACGCGGCAATAGTATACACGTATTGATATATGAATAACAACAAAAGGATGTGACGATCGGCAGAGAGAGTTTCGGGGCTTTTCGACCCTTCCGGCAGACACAATAACGTATTGTGCATAAATGCGGCAACAATGAAACGCGGACTCGTTTGCCGCGAGTTCGAGGCGATCGCTCAGCTATATAGATATATATATAGTTAGTCAGCTATATAGTTCCCGCGATGGGCGGTCAATTAAAAAAAATTATTATCGCCACCGGTCGTGTCGCGACGATAGGAACGAAAAGAGAAAATCTGCGAAACGGATCCCCTCGGAAAAAAATAAAAAAAAGATGAATGACGGCGATATTATAACCGTGAAATGTGCCCGGTACTGTTTTATACATCTATCGTTGTGTAAAATATTATCATAATATAAATCACGCGTATTATATATACGTATGTATTGATATACGGCTGCAGGTGCACCACGGTCATGATCCTCGGTGCGTGTATATCGTTGTTTTATTATCCTGTCTCTCCCCCATCGCCGTCTTGTTCGCTCCAGCAGCCGCCCCGTGTAACATTATATACGGCCGATGTCATAATTGACAGTTACGACACACGCGCAACGTACGTAACAATATGTTTTTCCGCCAACCCTTATAAGTATATAGCTGACCGGGGGAAAAAAAAAAAACCAACCCCGTTTTTGCGAGCGTACGTCATTATTATTTGCCTTTTCGACTCTCGGATACACACGGGGTGTAGATATACCGCGGGTCGCCGCCACCACGACGACAACGCGGAAACCTGTGTCGTCGTCGTTACCGCGTATTACCGAACGTCAAGTGTTGCGGGCTTAAAAAATTAACAACGTTCGGTGATTTGTATGTCCCTCGAGTGTGTATAGAAAAACGTTATTGGTAATATCCTATACTTTTTTTCGCTATCCGTAGAACCGAAACAGACCGGAACCGAGACGGTCAAGACAGAACGTTACGGCGGTGTCGAAGACCACGTTATCGAGTTTTTTAACTTTCGCGTGGTATTACGTACATACGAACTGTTTAGCGATAAAAAGGCCTCGAAAGAGGATGGATTGTGGAGAAAAAGATTGGGGCACTGCAGAATTGAAGGGCGCAGCGGAGGTCAAACGAGGGTCGGTAGCGAGGGACGAAGGGGACCCCCCATTTTCGTTCTATGCGTGTTCTATGCACGCGTTTTTGTAGCCCCCCCACAAGTAAAACGGTGATAGGATTACGAGGAAAAAATCATTTGGCCGCCACTGCGGTAGGTACAGAACCGAGAGAAGCGAAGTGATGGCGGCGAAAACTCTTGGAGAAGCCCACGAAAAAGAGAAGAACATCGTCAAGAACGAGTACAAAACAAAGAGCACATAATCAGTATGAATACTGTGATTGAAAAACATTTCGTAGGTATCGAAACCACGTGAAAATGTCAGAAAACACGAACAACGTCTTGAGTTAAAAAACCTAATAGAAATGTAAAATATCGTTTTTTCTTCACACGTTTTCCCGCGCCTATATAACGCAACTATATAATGATTAGCCGGCGGCTTTCTAAACATTGGTTACTAATACTGTTGGTTACAAAACGTTAACTTGAAATTTTTCCATACCCTTAGAGAACCACGATATTTTAAAAAAGTTTTGATTCGTTTTACCCGTTCTAAAAATATTATCTTACGGCGTAATTTTTCTTAAATTTTTTAATTCTTTTATCACTGCGATCGACAAATCAAACACGCTGCCTTTTCTTCAAATAAAAAAATAGCTATCGTTTTCTTGAAAAACGCGACTTTCGTCCGAGATTTTACGTATTTCGCTGCCCGTGCAAATATTACCGAAGAAAATGTACGACTTTTACACATAAACGAGTATCAATCGATTACGAACCAACATTTGTCTCTAGGTTAGGTCGATTGTACCTAGGAATGTAATCTATCTCATCGCTTATTCCCGATAGCTTAGCGGCTAAGCCGTTGCAATTTTTTCGAAAACAATACGCTTGATTTCAAGTGTGTTCGCGGGCCGCGCATCACGACGGGCCGCAAGCAGTCTTACGCGCTGAGAATTCTACAAAGTCCTCTCTGTTTAAAATACCACGCTTTTTACGCGAAATATGTATATTTTTTCTCTCCCAAATCAGGCAGTACAGGCGTGTCGCAAACACGCTCCCATTTTACCGTCGTTGTTAGAAAACAAACAACCTGTAAAATCGTAAAAAAAATCGTTCTACTAGTTGCAAAGTTTTTGAAATCGCCCGAGGTGGCTGCTGCTGCTGGTGATCGACGAATTCGCCCGCGCGTCTCCAACCCGCGGCTGCGGCTCGCTCGGTCCCGTCGTTCCCGCCGGCATCATCGTACCGCGCGGTTTTACGCGAACCCTCGGCCGCCGCCGCACGTGCGTACACGACAACAGCAAGCGATGTTCCGTACGAATGTTAACGTAATACAAAAGATCGATTGTGTCATCATTATATTCCCGTTTAACCGGCCTGGTAAACGCTTTGTCGACGACAGTAGCAGGTTAGGGCGCCCGCTGCAAGTGTATTATTATACGCGTTTTTTTCGTCTTTATTTTCACTTGCTTGCCCGCACTTGGTAGTAACGCGGTGTAACCGAATGACGCGCTAACTGCCGTACCATAATACGATACGTTGTAGCGTAATCCGGCGTGCGGAATCGGGTCGAACCGGCGGCGGCGGCGACCGGGAAATAATTAGCGTCCCCTTACGTTGCACAATACAATCGGAAACGCGAGAGGATGTGCGCTACGGACACGATTTCGATACCGCGGCTTTTAAAAGAGCTTTGATTTTTCGTCCATTTTTTTCATCGTTACACGTGTAACGATATAGAAAAAAATTACGTTCGACAACGACCCCGGAACGTTTCCCGTTATTATAGTCCGAGCGTGTATGACTCACGGATCCGCGTTACGACACGATACTATAGGTCAGGGATGGGCAACTCAGAGTAACTAGCGGGCCACTTTTAAGTACTTTCAAATCTAGCGGGCCGCAGTGCATAGGAGAAAGCAAAATAAAATTAAAATTTTATTTTTTATCTTTATTTATTTATATTTACAATTATTATTTAATGTGATACTTGAGGATGAGGTTTTTTAATAGACAATTTAGTAAAATCCACTTCTATTTCTGTAGTTGAAACTCTTAGTAAATGTCCCAAGGTTTCATCTGTTAAACGATTTCTTTCCTTCGATTTAATATGTTTCAAGTTCGAAAATGTACATTCGCATATGTATGTGGTTCCAAACATAGATAACATTTTTAATGCGAAATCTCTTAGAATTGGATATTTTTCAATTGGTAATGTTTTCCAAAAGGACACATCAATCTCTTTTGCAGATAAAAATGGATCTGTTTGTAACTCACATAATTCTAATTGATTAGCGGACATTTTTAAAATAATAATAAAACACTAAAATAATAGTACTAACGGCGTGGCGGTGTGACACTACGGCAGTACGGTACGGCAGTACGGATATGACTAAACCGATAAAATGAAATAAATAGTATGTTAGCTATGCCATTATAAATATATATTTAGACATTTATAATTTAGTTTCGGTTTAAAACTAGATAAGATTTATATCCACATTTCATCAAAAAAATGTAATAAAATAAAATACAGATAAGCGCTAAAATTATATGAAGTAATTTGAAAATGAATGCGGGCCAGATAAAAAAGGTACGCGAGCCGCATGCGGCCCGCGGGCCGCCAGTTGCCCATCCCTGCTATAGGTGTCCCGCCGACCCGTCGTCGCCCGGGGATTCAGAGTCGAAGCTTAGTAGAATAATCGATTACAAATTTAAAAAAAACCACGAGTGCACCTATGCCACAACACGAAATCGGAAACGCAGCCGTTTCACCGCCTTGAATTTTAAAAAGCTCTAAGGGTTGAAAAATTTTGAAAAACCCTTTCCTCGTCAAGGGTCCTCTGTGCGAAGTCTCCAGACCCAGGGGTTCGGTCTGGGCGTTGATGAGTTAGGGGAGGTCTCCTACATATATATATATAATATACAGATGATTATAGGGCGGACTTTGTCTCGTTCGAACGCTATATTATTACACTTGTGAGCGCGGCTTAAAAGTTAATGATTTTTCGTTGATTTAATAACGTTTATTTAATAAAATTAATAATGTTAAAGTGATTTTTGTTTTTTTTTTCATAACTTCTATTTTTTTTTTTTTAAACTCTTTAAACTAAAAATTTATATAGTCAGAAGACCGCGGGATCACTCCAAGTCGCGGGGGAATAGTTTGACGCGTAACAGCAACTATACGCTTTCGGTGGGTCACTGCGGTTTGGAAGCTGTGGTTCAAACGCATCAACGATAACGATCGCAGCCTTCGAAAAAACGATTCCGAGCGAGCTCCAGTTGTCCAGCGTACGTCCTGGTAAAAAGCAAATTTAACGATAAAAATGGTCCGAAAATCCACGTATCCCACGTGTTAATTTCAAAATTTCAAACCGTTCGAGGAGCTAATACGATTTTAGTATCAATAGTCTCATCGTTATAACCACCAAATCGCACCGTTTTTAAAAACACTTTTTTTCATCGAGTTCGGAATATCTATTAGGCACTGCCCCGCTTTGGCCGACCGTAGTAGCTGCTGAGCTCCGGGGGGAACTGTCCGGAGCGTCGACCGGCCAAGTCGTCGAACGTATCGGCGAAAATACGCGAAAATGAGTTTCCTCCCGACGGACCACATACATACTATCTATCGTACACCCGATGTTCGGTAATGAGACGAAAAGGGAAAAACGTCGGGAACACACAATGATATATTACGATAGTATCGCGTTTCTGTATCCTACGATTCCGTGTTACAATATCAATAACCGTACGGCTCTCGACCGACAGACGGGATGTGTTCAGACGGCGATTCGGCGCGCGTTTATTCACCGCGGACGGTCGTCTCTGCAGACTTCCTGTCTGGCCCTGTCGGCGGCGCGCTTAATTGGGTATATAAGCGCGGTCTCTGCCGGCGGCACCGCGAGGAGGAGGCGCTGGAGCAAAAAAAAATAACAACTACTATACACGACGACGACGACGACGACAACGCGGCGTGGCGGCGACCAAACACGTGCTACTAATTATTATTTTTTGGACGACCGCAGAAAGTCGATTATTGTAGCCGTGTATTATTGCTGCTCGTAAGGTAGTGTAAATACGACGTTGCAAATTATAATAATATCCGTCGTTCTGCTCGGCCACCGTAAATCAACGCTCTTACGTACGTGCGCGCGTATATAATGTTTTACGTCGCGATATCGTCAAACGTTTCGGCAGAAACACGTCAACGCGCGGGGGCGGATCCGACGAGTGTGCGCCGAAGGAATTCATAAACGTGTTTCGAGGCGACCTCATTGCTGAAAGTACGATAACCGAAATATTGTTTTATCTTCTGTTTTTCGCCCGTCGACAACAACTTTTCGGGTGGACGACGAACGATCTGCAGATTTTTCAAAGTCAAGTACCTACCTCTGAACGACGGGCTTCGGCGGTACTCTGGTTGTGAAACGTTCAGGTCTGCGACGACGTTTTCGGGTACCTCCGTCACGTCGAACGAAAGTTTTAATTTAAAATGTTTTATTTTTATGTTTCCGCCGTATTAGAGTTGTGTGCCGAAAACGACGAACGCGGCGTAAAGTCGGAATTGTCAAGTATCCCGCGTTGTTCGTGAAAATAATTGTAAAATTCAACACGGAGTTTGAACAAGGAGCGTACATTAGAAAGGATATAACGATACGACATACGCGCCCATCGTAATATCGTATTCACACGAATGTTATATTTTATACGATAAAATAATGTCTATATAGCTCTCGGGTGGGTTGGTCCTTTTATTATTTCGTTTTATGTCCGACCAATATCTATATAGATTATACGTCGACGCGTGCTATTGTTTTCAGCGTTTCCAGTTTTTCTTCTATGTTTTCGAAGCAGTTCTATACCCGTTACACCCGAGTCTGCGTTATTCTCGACGATCGAGGGGTAATTGTCTCGTCCGAAATTCTTTCGTTAAAATCCCCACGTTTCAAAGACGAAACAGGCGATCCAGAGTATATTGCACAGTATTTTATAACATTGTAACACGCGGTTGTTTTCTCGCGCCATCGAATCCATACGTACGTATACAAAAAATAGCGATTATTCGCGGATTTTTTCGCCTTATTTTTCGTTCTCGCAGGCGTGTACAACAACAATAAGTCGTTAACAACTGTGGCCGATGACACGTATGTATGTATAACGTGTATTACATACCTGAGGATGTCTTACGTGTGCGGTTACGTTCGCGGCAAAAAATGTTTTTCGTTTTTATAAAACCCCCTTAATTGTAAAAAAAAACGCGCTCAGGCATCTAAAAATTCGAAAACCCTTAAAAGCCTACCTACAATCGATCGCGTACACGTGTTATCGTCACGCACTTCTATCCCGTTGGGCACTTTGGGCACGTGCCCAGGGCCCCGCGATCAATGGGGCCCTCTAGCTCCTGCCAGATCACTATTTACCTGTTTTAATAAAATAGTGTTCTTCCCAAGTCGTAGAGGCCCTATTATACCACTGCCCAGGGCCTCAAAAAGGTTAAAGACGGCCCTGGTTATCGTATCCGTCCATCGCGACATCGTGTTTGCCAAAAGTCGACGAATACACACTCACGCAGTACGTTTTGCGGTGTCGTTATTTTACATTATAGCTGTATGGGCGTGCCGTTTGAAAATCGCCGCCGCGTCGTGAAAACGCGCGCGCATTTTTTATATTTTTTCATATTCGCGTGGAAGAAGAAGAAACAACGATCGCCTTTTATAGGATTTATGAAAATAAAATAAACGTCCAAAGGCGGCGCCGCGCGCGCGGTAGGTAAGTACGTACATTTTATCCTTACATCCGTACAGCGATCCCGTTTTTTTTTCCTCCGCCGATGGCCGTACGCAATATATTACGTTTTACGCGACGCTCATGACGCTATAACTATCGCGCACGGAGGAACGGTATTTTTTATTTATTTATAACAATAATATGATGATGATGCCCATTTAGAGGCCGGCGTGTACGACTATACGCTGTATTTGGCGCCGACATTTCGTTTTGATCGCGGCCATAATATGGGCATATCGCGCTGCAGGAAGCCGATGCTGCGAGACCGTCGTCGTTTACCGTCACAGGGTTACAAAACGGTGTTTCGGTTAGATAGTGCAGTGCAGTGTTTCGATGGACGGCTCTGCGGAACGAACCATCATCATCTTCTTGAACAGAATTTTTATAATTTTTTCTATTTTTCGATTTGAATGTCTAGTTTCAGAGAGCGTTTACCACCGCCCGTTGCAAATTCGCGGCTGTTAGACGACCACGTAACGCAACTGCACTGTTATCGCGTCTTCGACGTCACAGCGGCAGAACAACACCTTAAGGTCGATTCTCACTGGTCCGGGCCGGGTCCGTGACACGAAACGGCACGTCCGGGCTGACTCGGATCAGGCATTCACACTCATCCGGGCCCGGTCCGAGTTAACAATTTTATTTTATTTACATTTTACAATTTTACTTCAGTCATCCGTCTCAATCGAATCAACCCGTCCGGGAACTCGGATGGAGAATTGTTTAAAACAATAATTTTTCGACCCGGATTCAGCACGGACGCCCGGTCCGGACAAGTGTGAATTGTCAGTTATAAAATCAACAAGATAATATTTTTCTAAAACCCGGATGGGCTCCGGCCCGGACCCGGCCCGGACCAGTGGGAATCGACCTTAACCGACGATTATTATTATTGTTTTTCATTATCAACATCGACATTTTTGTCCCGATTGAATGTATAACATTGTATTACGGCGACAACGCCGCTATCCGACGTTTGAAAAAATATTTTATAAACTACGAAACGAAATGTCGGGCCGGCCTATTGAAATTTACAACGAAAAGACCCGTATGGAGCTGCTTTTAACAAACATATATAACCTAACCGAATGTAATCGATCTGGTTTCACACATGCGACGACGAGTTCCTGCACCAACAAGTCGGAAAGGCCGTTGTATATGTAATATAAGTGGGCCGCTTTATTTGTAATTATTTTATACGTTCATTGTACACGTTAGCGAGTACACAAAGAGACGATCAATCGACGAACAGAAAAAAAAAAATAACCGAAATATCTGGGTTTTTTCTTACAAGCTTCCGAAAGATGTTCGACCGAATTTCTTCTTCGAACGCCGTTGAATTACTACTAAGCACCGGTACTGCAAAAATTAAAAAAAGAAAATTTTTAAAATTGTGTTAAACATTTTTTGTAAAATCACATTCATAAAGATAATTTACGTAGGTGATAATTTTTTTTGGGGGGGGTATTCTTCAAATCACAACAGATTTGATACCAAAAACCACCAATCCGCCTCTGCACCAATAAAATATTATTGTACGTTACAATATATATATTCTACACGTTTCGTGATTTTCTAATAGTTTTTATACGTCGCTTTATTATTTTTTGGTTTTTTCAACTTTCCCGCAGCCCGAAAATCGTTCGACAACGCGCGTGTTCGAACGATTGTTATTTACACGCGGGGGGGCCGGAACCGTTCGGGTCGTACGCCCGTTTCCCAAACGAAGCTCATTTGCGCGCCCTTCCGTCGCGAAACTGCCAACGTTCGCACCCCGAAAGTTTCTTGTTTCCGCGCAGAATTATTTATTTATTATATCGTAGAATACACAATCCGTACCGAACGCGATATCTATAGTTACTAGAGATTTGTTTATTTATTCGAATAAGAGCTGTGCGTATACTTACTGGCGTATTATAGTTTTCCTCTTTTCTTCACAGAACACATCGAAACCGAGGTAGGTACACGGTCACGGTATTTCCGGGCGGAAACCTGTGTTCTACGAAAATCGATGGACTCAAAAACGAGACCTTGGCCGACGATTTTGTCGCGTCGAAAAACCGCCTGGAAATGAAACGTCGACTGATTGAAACCCACGGGAGTTCGTCTACAGCCTTGCCGTCGAGCTGTAATGTTAGTTTTGTACAGTTTGGCAATTTGGAAATGAAATGTCGACTGTATAGCTGATTGAAACCCACGGGAGTTTGTCTACAGCCTTGCCGACGAGCTGTAATGTTAGTTTTGTACAGTTGGGCAATTTGGAAATGAAATGTCGACTGTATAGCTGATTGAAACCCACGGGAGTTCGTCTACAGCCATACCGACGAGCTGTAATTAACATTACAGCTCGAAACTAACGTTTTGTACAGTTGGGCAATTTGGAAATGAAATGTCGACTGTATAGCTGATTGAAACCCACGGGAGTT
>CM029360.1:7676407-7691282 GCA_017140985.1 Hormaphis cornu | reverse complement strand
TGTCTACAGCCTTGCCGTCGAGCTGTAATGTTAGTTTTGTACAGTTAGGCAATTTGAAAGGGGGTTAGGAGGAACGCGCAACTTACGCGCGTATTAAAAAACGGTTTCCAGGAAGTTATCGACGTTATTTCGAACCATTTGTGTTTCGCTGTTGGAATGTACCCTACCTGGAGTATAGAAATGCGTTCGGAAAATTTTCAATTTCTTTTACGTGTACAGTGTATATTACACGATACGTCTTTTCGCTCTCATCTACAAAAGTGTACGCACAATACTGTTTCCGAGAGAACGCTGTTTTTCGCTCGCACTCGTAAAGTAATATTAATTGCAGCAGCAGTGTGCAATAATAATAATAATAATAACAATAATACGGTTGTCGAGTAGGTACTATAATATCCGTAGCCACCCTTCTCGTGTACATTATGCAAATGATCCCGTGTAATCCTTTTATCGGTTATACGGCGGATCCCCTTACAGTACAGACACAACATCACATATTGTTGCTTATAATATTAATGTTATACGCGAAATTCGTAATATCGTCATCATCATCACCGTGCCGAATGCTGCAGTAAGTCGCGTCTGATCCGGTTTCGGCGGGTTTATGGATTTATTTTGTTAAAACGTTGTTCAAACACTGCACAACACAAAACAAATATTATAGAAGAAACGTGTACATTTTTTTTTTTTATATAACATTAAACACGCGTTTGTCACCGAATTGGTTTTTTTTTCGTGACGTGTATTAAAACGTTAATTGTTTGTACACAAAACGTTTTCGCTCGGCGCACAGACGGTTCTTTGTTTGCGCATTTTTTGCACCCCCGACAAATGAAACACTATCATGACGCGACGATTGCAGGATGCGGCGACATTTATATTTTCTAATTGTATACTCTCAATTCGCGTTGTGATTTGCATAAAAACAACACTGTATAATACGTGTTATGTTACGCGTCGTACATACTGTTATTTGGTATGACGATACGAGCAATAACTGAACCGCGGCGGCTCCGACTGCTGTAAATCAGCACAAAATGTTTGGGCGAAAAAAAAAATTAACAAAAAAGTATAAAATGGAAAAAATGTTATCACATTTTTCATCGCGTTTCCATTATTTTTTAGTGTTACACTTTTGCGCTCGAAGGCGGTTTTATTTTTTCGTTAGGTAAGTTCGTGTCAGTACGACACCATCGCGATTTTTCTGTATAATTCTTGTTTTGTCGGTTTTCGTTAATTTTTTTTTTTGTCAAAAAGCACCGAAACGATTTCGATAAAAATTCGTACGCGACATAACCTCTGAAGCGTATGACGGATCAGATGGGGAAAAAAAAAAAAATCCGGTACTTCTCTTTTTTCGAAAATCGATTTTGGTCGCGATAAAACGCGTCGCATATCCGAGAAGCCGACACGTCGTGTTTTATAATTTTAAAAAAAATTCGAACCGGCATTTCGTGCGCAGTAAACATTTTCAGTCGACCGGCGGCATATTCACGTATTTTGAATAGTATTGTATACTTGAAAGATGTACAATGGTTTATGTATGAATTTCTTTCATTTTTGATGTACTTAACGGAAATTCTCGTGAAAGCTTAAAATTCAGACGATACAAAAACCATCGCATGCTGACGTTTTCGGTTTCTCGCACGGACAGTGTTTGAAAATCCCGAAAAATGGGAAAACACCTCGAAAATCGACTGTTACCGATCGAGATGAAATCACTGTATCTTGTATAGGGTGCGTTTCTGTCGAGAAATTTTGAAGGGCAGATGTTTTCACGGTTATCTCCAGAGGCATTAGCTCTTTTAATCTATGACAAAACCGATGCGCATACTGACAAGGAAGACAGCGACAATGACACTCCGTGGTATGTCGATGACAAACTTTGAAGTATTAAAAATCTCATTTTTGAAATTTCATTTGACACAATTTGTAAATTGTTTGTTAATGTGTCAACTAATAAACCATAATTTCACTTGACTATATTTTGTACTTTTCTTACATACTAATTTCCTTATTTCACGAATTATTATGAATATTAAAAACCTGATATCATTTTTGAATGCAGCGACCCCGAAAACGTATATGTATAACAGTTATTTTTCACTCAAAAGTCTACTTTTTTATGCAAGTCGGCGGCCATTTTGAGACCGTCATTTTGAAAAACTAATATCATTTTTGAATTCAGCGACCCCGAAAACTTCCGGATACGTACATTTCGAAATGATTATCATACGTTCGGGGGGTTTTTTTTCCCCTTTTTCGGGATTTTCAAACACTGTGCGTCGCGTAGAGTTGAATAAGAGCGCGCCCTCGGCAACCCCCCGCGTCACGTGGTGCGTTCTTCTCGAGTCTCACGCACCGGTGCACCGCGCTGTTTGGGCGATTAAAAATAAATAATCGGCAGTCTAGTTTTGGAATGACTTCAAAAAAAAAAGAAGAAATGTTTGTTTTGTTTTCCGTATTGTGTTTTTCTCACAGACGATCGCTTTCACGATCCATTAAATTTTTTCCTTTATACACATCATTCGCGCGTGTACATAATAATATTATAATATATCGCGACGCGACGGATCGTACGCGTTCCGTAAACCGTATAGGACTAGATTTATCATTTTTTTTAAAACAAACGTTATAACGAGTTCGGAAACAATCTAAATTACGTCTGCGATTGTTCTTCATCTCGGCTTTTGGACGGGGTCCAACCATTATTTTCGTATTAATTTAACGTATACTACACACACCTACACTATATAGTTTGAAGTTAGATCCGTAAAGTGTTCAACAGCGTCATTGTAGTCACCGCGACGATAACTCGCTGTTTTTCATCGCAAAATAATACGTCGTGCGTGATTCGCCGCATATCGTATCTATATTGTTCCGAACCGAAATAACGCCCCCCAAAAAAAAAAAAAAGACACAAGATTGTAGTCGTTTTCGTGCCGTAAATTCCGTAAAAAAATTGCCGTGCGATTGAAAATTCGTACGAAAATTTAAAAACAGCGTGTTCAAGATTAGAAAAAATGTATTTTTCAGCTGGACGGCAGCACGTACGGAAACGAAAAAAACTTCAGCGACTTTAGACAGACACTTTTTACGATATCTTTAAGCGAAGAACGTCGATTCTACTACTGCTCGCTTCGCGCTATCCGAGTCGGAACGCGTGCTCCAATATTTTTGTAAAAAAAACCAGTCGAATAATTTATTACGTTCGGTTACAAAATTATCGTATAATAATAGTGTATAATTGGTACGTTCAAATTTTAACTTAGTATTCGAGAGTTATTGAACCGCGCGAACACGTATTGAAACGTACAACATTATTCTGTTGATTGCGCGTCTATATTAATTGCTGTAAAGCACAGACGAAATCGGGTAAAAAAAAAAAAAATTAAAATTAATAAAAAAGAAGAAATACTAGTCGTCGTAGCGTTTGGGCCCGAGTCTGACGTGTGTGCATCGACCAAATGGGTAAAATCATATACGAAAATCCGACCTATATAGTAAAAGATCAATCGATATAATGAAATCGATGTAGAATTATGTTTGTGCGTATATTTTAAGCTAGTCACAATCGTCGCCGCCGAATAATAATAATAATTAGTATATTTACACTGCACACCAATTAAAATGTTCACTGATTTAACCCGTTAGTTCGAAAAATTTTACAATATCGATTACAACATATTTTTTTATACAAAAACGCGATGAATATTATATGACATAATATTATAGTGTACCTATGTTTAATTAATTTTAATACGTTGGACCGACAAAATTTCAAGTTGACTCTCCGATTATTATAATTATTATTCGGTACTGTTAATTGCACAGTTGAATAACATAAAAAAAAACCCGAATTTATTGGTTCAGTCTAACAGTTTTGATCAGTTGAAAATATATGTAGACCGTGTTTATGTTAAAAAAAAACCGCGCGATTCTTAACGACCTAAAAACTAGTTTTAAACGTTATTTTGAAAATTATATATTTTCAGTAAAAATTTCAGCGAGTCCATTCATATTAGCCAATTCAATTTTCGGTATCAAGTGTTTTGATTATATTTTACGCGGTACTTGGATGCATTGTCACAAAGAGCCCAAAGTGTATAAAATAATAGCCAAAACACTCGATAACTGAAAATCGAACAGAGTATCACAATAGTTTCAGGTTTGGTAAAACTGTACGTTTTCAGGTTTGTGCCTACGGTGGTAAACTAACCGTCGTTCGATACTTCATGATTTGTATGACAATAATTTGGAAAGAGGACTTTTACCGTATAACCGTATTTTTTCTAAACACGATCGCTGCAGAAACGAAACGCTTCAACGTTCTTGTGAAAACTACTTTTCTTCGTATTTCAAAAGCGATAAAAATTTTTTTTTTTATATACACACGTAATAACAATTACACTGTCGATCGTTATAGTCACGATGGCGTTTGTGTGTGTAACGATGGTTTTCTCCGTTACTGGACATTTTCAGAAACGCAAATACGACGACCGTGCGAAAATGGCGGAATTTCATCGAGAAATCGCCGAGTTCATATAAATTTTCCGCCTGCAGCGTACGTATTTCTTTTGAAACGCACCAATGACGGTTAGTGTACATAGCGGTCGCAACATGCCAAATTTGGACATGCCGCAGGACGGCACATCAAACGGTGAAAGTATACAGTATAATAAATGACTATTTACGGGTGTATATATATATAGTAATTTTTGTTGGTACGCTTTACGAACACTATATAGCTTAAACGCAGCCAAGCAACTCCTGACAGCCAACCGATAAGAAAAAAAAATTCGGAAAAAATGCGTCGCTATAATATTACTAAACCTATCTCACGGAAAAAACTAGAGCTGTCCTCGTGTACGGAGTCTATACTGCTCTTGGAACGTTGACTACGTTATAGTATGGGTGCGTCCGTCTCGAACCGAACAATCAGAAAGTCCGTCAACAAATTAACGCCTTTCGAACGAATCTCCTCGTGATCACTGCAGAAAAGCAGAACATCTCCGTATATGATCGTCTTTCGGCGATTCGAACTCCGCCCAACAGGAGACCAGGCACTGAACAATACCCGAAAATGATGCAGAAAAGAAGCTACCGTGCAAATCTATCGAAACACAGAGCGTGACATCGTGACACCGCACTGACATCACTTTGGAAAAAACTCGTACCAGAGTGATCATATATAAAGCAAAGAATTAACCTGTCCATAGGTATACCATACAATGTCTTAGGGCCGGTTTCGCCGTGCGGGAGTTTAAGTGTAGACCAGTTAACTCCGTGTTGCCCTAGAGTTACCGGAGAGTTAGTGATTAATCCGTGGTTAGCTCATTCTCGTTCCTGGTATTAACTCCGCGATTTCCCCTCATTTTACACCGATAACGCCGGTGGCAGTTTTTTAAAAATTATTATTACACGCGTAAAATAAACGAAAACAAAATAATGGCGTAGAAGAATGATAATTATCACTCTGAGGAAACGTTGATTTTGAATCGTCGTTGATGACCGCGTAAAACTGACCTTTTACGCTTCGTTAAACACATAGTAGTGTAGTAGTCTCATTGCGGTCATAACAACTGCGGCGGTGATAATAATTATTATAATCGCAATTAGATAACTCTAATTGCTTTCCGTGTAGGTATGTGTGTGTTTTTTTTCTCCGAACGATTTGCACGCGTTAATTGTTTCAATGTTTAACTGCAATTTATCGCTACGTACCTAACTGCACTGCTGCGTCTCGCGGTTTATGAAAGTGAAAAAAACATCCTCGCAAGTTGATCTTAATGTCTCCGTGAATTGACGGTTTTATAAGTAAAAAACCGAGGTACCCGATAGATTAAACTAAGAACGCAAAAGTAAACGAAATTAAATACACCTACCCTTTTTTTCACGTTTTAGATTAGATGATCTTTTTACAATTTCACGTGTCAAGCGCATTGCGTTTTCTGAAATCAAATAATATGTGTATAATATGAATTCATAGTACTATGCGAATGGTATTATTGAATCGCGCCAACAGTTGAAATAAATAACCGTTCGATTTCGCTTCGTTTTTTTATTAATACGAACGAAAAAAAGTATTCTGCATCAGCCGGGAATCGAACCCGGGCCGCCCGCGTGGCAGGCGAGCATTCTACCACTGAACCACTGATGCCTGTGATGAGCAGTGTGAAAATCTTTTGTATTTCTATATGCGTATCGCTGTAGTCATGTGCGATGGTGTTTAGCCATGAAATAAATAAATGTAATTACGTGTCGGGAAGATTTTCAATAGATCTTGCCGAATTTGTACCAACCGAGTACCGGTAAATAGTTAATATATTATTTTAAAAAAACGCAAACGAACAAGTACAATAAAAATTAGATTTCTTTTCAACAGTATTACTACACCTCGAGTCATAAAGCTTATATCGCGTATCTTTTTTTTTTTTATTAGAAAACACACGATCTGTAATTGGTATTTACAATAGGTAATTTTGATGGTAATTTTTTACACAGCTCGGTGGCCAGATAGAAGAGGGTGGTGCCCAGTGACACTACTTCAAACTCGATGTGGCCGGGTAGACGATATTTAATTATTTGGATTAATTAACGTATATCAGTTGTCCTCAGGTGGCCATTTTCGTTCGAGGCGGCGGTGGTCTGGGAGCAGCGAGAGGGCGGAGATGGTTTGGATTATTTTTATTTCGTAGCGATTTCGGTGATGGTTTAGGGTATTTTTTGTGGTGGTCGTTACGGAGAGTTGTCACGGAGTCTTCGGGGACTAACCAAAAGGAGCCGGGTCGGGAGACGGCTAGTGTAACATATTATGGTGTACGACGCGCGTAGACGTCGCACGCTCGTTTTGTGCTTGTTCGGCCATGTGTCGCGCACGTGATCCCGTCGTCGAGAACCCGAGTCGCCGCAAAACACGCCGTACAGAGATGGATGCGACCGCGTGTTTACACGTCCGGACGACCCCCCAGCAACGAAACGCGCGGCGCGAAACACGACCCCTCTCGTACGTAACGGGTGAACGACAGCGAGACTTCTGACGGACGATAGGATTTTCTTCGCGTGACTGACAGAGATCGTCCCACGGGTACGCGAAAAACAAACGAAAGCGGACACGAAGAATTTAACGTACTTTACACAATGATAATAAAACTCAACCCGACAATCCGAACCCATCAAAATATAAAAAAAAATCCAAGAGGAGCTCCCCAAGAGTGGGCACCACTCTGTCAGAGAGGTTAATGCGTCTGTACGTTTAAGGGACGGAGAGAGTTTTTTTGTTGATTTTTTTCAACGACCCCCCCTGAAGCATGTCAAACGAAAAAGGGATGCCGGTCTATACATAATTGGCGGAGTCTATCAGTGAGCGTACGTGAAAAAAAAATACCCGATCTTTTTCAATTGGTCAAATATCCGACAGAGTGCCGCAAGACCGCGTTCCGTACCCATTTCTTATGGAATCTTACACTTACCTTAACTAAGTCAAGCTATTGTAATAAGATAAACTGTTTTAGCCCCGTTCGTAAACGTCGAAGTAAAATAGAGAGCTAGACGCGTTTGTCATCTGCACTAGGCAACACCGTGGTAGAGTGTGACCACGGAGTAAGAGCGTCTCTACGAGCGTGAAAACACATTTTACGGCCGATTTAAGATACGGGACGTATTGGAAATTGACTTTACTGCCCGAGAAACTTAAAATACCTTTTGAAGAATAAAAAGTAGTCGAATATTAGTTTAATACATATATTTGAGAAGCAAACATTTCTTTACAAAAAAAAAAAAAAAAAAAAATTGACAACAAATAACATTTTTATAACATTGATAACAGATTGACAGAATGGCCTATTGGCAGACTCAGACAGTGTAACAAACATAATGTTGGCAAGTGTGTGTGATTCTATAGTGTGAATGTTAGCGAGCTGTTATGGCGCGAATGTTTGAATGCTTATTTCAACAGGACGGTCAAGTCTTGATAAGATGTCACCTGTAATCGCGGACTGTAGTAATGAGAGGACGAGGTCGACCGAGCCGCTAGTAAAACTTACCTTCTAGTCAAATATTGGATTTCTTTCGTCGCGGCCACAAAACATCTCATCCGGCCTGTGCACTGTACCAACCATTAATCCGACGCGTCATATAAAGCTCCCCTTATTTGTACAAAATATCCCATATGTATCCTTTATTGCTGACCGTCTAACCCGTCCGTCACGTCGTTACTCCTCTGTTCTACTCGTCCTTTCCGTTCCACGACTGATACGTACCCGAATCGAGTGCGCTAAAACGTTCGTGTTTGTACCGTGTCGCTCCGTCGAACGGCGCGCGCAGTACGGACGGAGGACGACGATTGTCCGAAAAAGAAAACCGTTTTTCCGAAGCCACTCTTTGCCCGGGCACTACTGCAGCGGGAGGCATCGTGTCAAACGGTAAACTAATGACCATCAAACACACTCGGATCGAATACTATTATCGTTGTATGTACATGGAGTGTCCTCCGTCCGCCGATCCTTTTCGCGTGCGACGCGTTCGCTCGACAATGGGCACAAAAAACGCGACGGAGAAAGAAAAAGAAGGGCCGTCCGGAGCTGTGGGCAGGGAGCATAAACAAAATGTAAAAACGATGGGCGGGTGTAAAGTTGCCGCGTCCCTCGCTTTTCGACAACATTGTCGTATCCCTCTTTTTCCACCGTATCCCTTTTGATATATACCCTTATTTCCCCGCCCCCCCCCCCGTCAACCGAGTGGTGAAGGGGGAAAACGACGGGGAAAGTTTTGCGAGTTAACGAGCGAGCGACAGTAGCCATGGCGACGAAGCTGCAGAGAGCGAGTGAGAGAGAGCGAGATCCGCCTCGCTCCCGCCGACGGGGCAAAGATTTTTCTTTATTGTATTTTTACGCCGCCCCCGCCCCGTCTCTTTTCCCGACGGACTCTCTCGACCGAATCCCGCGGCACATCATTAACTTGACAAAATCCTCGGGTTTTTTTCCTTTTTCTTTTTCTTCCCTCTCTCGCAAAAACGAACGCGGCAAAGTGTAGGAAACGTATAGAAAAAAAAAAAACGGAGGATTATACGCCGTGTCTGATTTCTATATCCAAAGGGGTTTGGCAGACGGCGCAGCGCGTTTTATTTTTCTTTTTATCGTCCTAGAAAAAAAAACGCGGATAAACGCCGTTTTTCTTCCGTCGTCCATTATTTTTTGTTTATTTTTTCCGTCGTCGTCAAAACGCGTATATTTACGCGTTCGAGAGAAAATCGATTTCGCGAAAACTTCATTTCGGTCGGGTTACTACCGCCGCGGACAGTTCCTTTCCCACGCTAAATCGCAGATATCGAAACATTTTTCCGATTTTCCAACGTTTAACGACTGACTGGGGAAAAAAATTCGATAGAACCGCGGTTTTCGAAATTTTTTAGACACGCGACTTACGAAACTATGCGCGTTACCTATAGTAAAATGTATTAAAGACACCACAAAAAAAAAAAAAATTTTCAATAACGTCGATTTATATAACTCGAAGTGTTTGTAATTTTTTTCTTTTTTACACACATGAAGCGTACACACAATGAAAAACAAACGACCACTAGTTACTCACAGCAAGTGGTCGTTTACTGCAAGAAATTTCAATATAATAGTCAGTTGTGTGTAGACTACATCGTTATAGCACGAATTTTACAGTTTGACAGTCTTAAACGAGAACGGCCGCCCCGCCGGCTGTTTTTAACGGGTTTCGTGTGGGTAATTTTTACGAAAATCTAAGAGAAAATTTAAAGTAGGTATTCGAGACATCATTACAACACGCTTAAGATAATTTTAAAACGTTTTTCACGTTCGTTCTTCTACCATTACGACGACCGCGCAATTGTGAAACGTGCCTATCATTTTGACGAAGTAAAAACACGGTTTGCCGAGAACCTGCAACCACGTGAAGGCGGTTTTCATAGCGATTGAGCAATGGCGTTTTGACTGAACGCACGTTCAGTGGCACGAGATGATTCGGGAGATTTCGATCTGTGCCACAACCTCGCAACAGCACTCTTCAATAGTCTTTAATTAGTTTATTAAAAACAGGAAAAAAAAACGCCATTAAATATTCATCAATTAATATACATTAACATCGATATAATTGCATTAATGTCAATTTAATGATAATAATAATACGAGCACAGAATTCGGACGCTGTTGCATTAATTGCGACCGAATTGAAAGTGGTGTGACAAGATTCAAGGCTGGACAAGTTAAAATTTTATCTAAACTCGTTAAATTAAGTGAATTTAAAAAACAATTAGGAAGTTTAACTAAAATTGAATTTTATTATTATTATTTTTTTCTTTAATAAGTAAGTTCAAAATTTACCAGTTAACCTGCTCGGCGAAAAATTCACTCAACTCAAATTAAAGTTAAAACAGTAAAATTGAATCGCGGAAAAAATTAACCAGACAGGCGTACTTCTTTACACGAAATGAAAAATTACCTGTAATCCATACTCAAACATAATTTCTGGACGAATATCGTGGTGGCTGTCAGTTGTTTGAACATCAAAATATATTTTTGATACTCATATTGCAGACTGTAAACAGTATTTTAAACTAGTTCGATATCGTCACTGATCGTTTTCTATTTTTGATGACCAAAATTGAGAAATATAAACTTTGAAAATTAAAACAGCTATTCTATGAAGTTTTATTCGTTCGGCACGACTTATAAACGTTTAGTAAACGACCTACGTATTATACCTGTATTTTTTTCAAAATTTAAATCTCTTGTCAAAACAATATAGATAAAAAAACAGAACAGTGCTTGATATATCTAATTTAATTACCCCAATCAACGGTTTTTTACGTACGATGATAATAATATATCGTGAAAATCTCTTTTTTTGAACTTGTTTGTATTTTTCATTTACATGAGCATATTATGAGCGCTATTCGATCAGCCTATTTTTTTTTAGCAATTTTTCTATAATTATTCTGTATACTGCGAGTTTAGTTAAATAGTAAAAAATGTCAAAATATTTTCGATACTTACGCATAATAATAAGTCGAATTTGTATTAAAAATAATTATTGTTCGTCCGATCTATTTATCAGTCATCCGCAATGTATGGGAAGACCCCGCATGCGTGTTATTATACTTACAGACCATTTTTTTTTTAAGTTCCGTTGTTTTTTCTCAAAATTGATTTGTTCAAACTATTCAAAATACTGCGATTGCAACAATTTTAAGGAGCTTAGTCTACATTGAGTCTGTCAGTGCATATATGCAGTGCTGCAGTCATACTAATATAGCGTAGTACATTGTGTGTATAAAGCTCTGACTTGAAATCCTCTGACTATACTTTATACTAATAAGCAAAATGTCGAGATAACATAAAACGTTTTATCCTTCGCATTACAGCCTGCAGGGGCGCCATTTCGGATTTCGAATAGGGGTGCGAACATTCGATGTAAGCCAATTAAAAAAAAAAAAATACGTAAACCTGCACAGTTAGGGGGCTCAACGCTTTCAAATCGATTATTATATATATTTCCATTTTTTCAAATAATCGTTCTATTTTTCGATATTTTTTACACTTAAAACCTCCTCCCCAAAGCTTTTCATCCGAGTTACGCCACTGGAACAGTCCACTTTTATTTCTAGCAGTCGAGCCGACGTACAGAAAAATAAAAAATACCTCCAAGACACCCTGCACCTCTCAAATGGCGCCCCTCGCGTTACAGTAAAATGCCGAAAAAATATCTACTATATATATATGTTATAACCGGAACTTATCAGCTATTTTTGAATAACCGGCACGTAATATTATACGAACACAATACGCAAACGTATATTACATATTGATATTATTGAAAAATGTATGCGTGTCGTATTACTAAAAAAAAAGCCGGAACCACTCTAGGTCGCGTGGGTATTTTTATGCTGTAGAAGGTTTATATAGAATTCGTGTATTAGATCTGTAAATGAAAAATTGCTTACAAAAAAATTACGATTTTTGAGTGAGCTCAGTTAAACGATAAAAATTTTGCCGCAACCATACAGAATTTACAGAATTTCGGTCTTTTATAAGGCGCTAGAATTAAAAGTAATGAAAACCGTTCAAAACAGTTTAGAATCTTAATACGATCATCGCGAGATTATAATTATAATACAAATGCCAAAAGAACCCAAAAAACCACGGAGTAATTGAGCGTTCTGTTTTTAGCATTTCTCCTACAAAAGCCGGAATCGCTCTAGTGCGTAAATTCATTGTTGTGTAATCAAAATAACACCGTTTTTCAATACCTTTTTGATACGCTTTCAAGGCGGATTTTTTCGAAACGTTTGTATTCCGACAGCAAATTTTGTTCTACATAATATATTAGATTTTCAAATCTTAAATAACAAATTTTTGTGAATTTTTTCTCCAAAAATAGTCAGTCAAAGGTATGAACAATTTTCAAAAAAATATTCCAACTTTATAAACAACCGAGTATAAAAATTGCGACAGCGGATATTCAAAATTTTTTAGTACCGTATGTATATTTACACGTTGGGTTCGATTTTCAAAACGTGAAAAATTTAATTTTTATCGAAAAAAATTCAAAAAAAAAAAAAAATTTGAATTCCGAAGTTCTATACTTAGCTCAAAAATTTTCGAAATTTCTTGAATTTCGTATCAGACCGGTATCTTCTCAAATTTTAACAGTGTGTTCCCGTCTTTTCGCACCATTATTGTGGAAGTTACGGCCAAATATCCGAATCGATTATGTCAAAAACACGTTTGCCGTAAACGTTTTATTTTTGCTCAGTTTTTTTTATCGTGACCTTTTAATTTTACAGACGCTTAAGTCTACGACCCATCCTCAAAGTACCATCTGTGACCTATCGTTAGAGGCACTGACGTTTAAAACCGGAGCATTATTGAAGATGTTATCGTGTACATAATATAGTAGGTATAGTGGTAAAATGAGAAGAAAGAAAAACGCGCAATACACGTGAAACGCAATACACTCTTAGTTTCACTCAGAATCTAAGAAAAATAAACGTTTTTGACGTCGCGGCGCGCAGTGGCACGGACACAAATATGGCGTACGATAAAATTTAAACGCTAGGCAACCGTGTTTGATATTTATAATGTAATGTACATACCGATTTACATATTATTGTATATTATCGTATTATAATATTGTAATGTGTTGTATACGTACTTCGTCGGTTCTTGCCATACGCGACGTGTCGGATTGAATATTAAAAAGACATCATCTTTTCGGACATCGGTTTTTTTTTTTTAATCATTCGAGACCTCTTATTAGACCGAACATATTATCATAGTAATTATATATTCAAAGTAATTATATATTAATGGCACCACACGATGTGTGCGCGCTGAGAGTACAAAAAAGTTGTGGATACTTATTGACGTAATCACCAATATATATAATGTATACTTGTAATAAAATAAAATTTACATACATCGTTATTATAGTATATTTTATACTGTAGCCGAATGTTTAATTTTTTTTTTTTTTTTTTTTTAATTTTCGATCTCAGATTTCAAAACGCTACAGGTACTTACTTAGTTGATGGGAAAACGCGATCTATGTAAATACGAATAGATATTCCGCGGGTTTCAAGATTTTCTAGAAATTAATACACTTGCTGCAGTGTATGGTAAAAAAATAATTAGTTTTTTTTAGTACGTTTCCGTAACTAAATCCACACTTTGCGAATTGTACAATCGTACTCAAACCGTTTTGAGATTTTTAAGTTAATTTTTGCGGTTGTCGAATCGAACTCGTCTCTCTGCAGTGGAACGTGACGGCGACGATGCATAGGGATTATTTGTTTTATTTAAGTACTGTCATTTTAGCACATTTTAAACTGTATAGTTATCTATATATATATACGTGCCAAAATGGAGATTTTTGTCCGAAATCGGCTCCGAAACTGCTTATCCAATATTCAAACGGTTTTTTTTTTTTTTAAATGAAGACATCACGGAGTGGGTATTAGGCGTAAAGTTTTTTCAAAATTCCACCCGTATGAGAGTGATACACAAATGTTGTCGAAAATTCGATAAGTTTTTGATTTTTATCATGGCGTTGCTATGTGTCACACACGGAATGAATTTTAGATTCCGAGTGAAACGAAGAATGTATTGGTTTTCACACGATTTTTTTTTTTATCACCATGTTATCACGATAACTTTTTCAATAACGCTCCGAATTTTAGTTTTTAACGTCAGTAACTCTAATGATGATAGGTAATATGGACACAGATGGGTACTATGAGAGGTCACAGACTTAAGCGTCCCTATAATCAAAAAAGTTACAGTAAAAAAAAATTAAGGAAAAAACGCGTTTTGACATTATGGATTCAGATTTTTGGCCATAACGTTAACAATAATGATTGGGATAAGCTGAAACTTTCACACGATATTAAAATTGGTAAGGTTCAGGTGGTCTGTTACGATAAATTTTTAATACATCCGAGCTAAGTATAGAACTGCGACATTTTAGAAAATTTAAATTTTTTTCGTAATTTTTATTCGATAAAAAATTTTCCACACAGAATTTCGGAAATTTAACACAAGATTTCAAACACGTAAATACATTCGGTACCAGTAGATTCCGTAGTCGCAGTTTTTTTATTTAGTTGTTTAAAGTTGGAAAATTTTCGAATATTGTTCATACCTTTGACTGTTTTTGGAAAAAAAACTCGTAACCCACACAAATTTGTTGTTTGAGATTTGAAAATCAAAATACGTCATGTAAAACTAAATCTGCTGTCTGAACGAATGTATTTTTTAAAAAATCCGCCTTGTAGGTTCTGAAAGCGTATAAAAAATATTGAAAAGTTGGGTTTTTAAATCATCCTGGTGTTAGTTTTAAGATTGTTTTT
>CM029360.1:7634465-7671407 GCA_017140985.1 Hormaphis cornu | reverse complement strand
CGACGACGAAAAAGAGCGAATGGCGACGGAGCGCGGGATCAGACGGTTGCCCCGGAGCGCCGAGCCGCTTCGTACACACAATATTGTGTACATCAGCATATTATAATTTATAACATACCGGTACATAAAATGTAAATGGTTATAAGTTCGTACACGGGTATAATAATATTATCATGATGCTATAATAACGTATAAAATACGATATGCGTGCGGCACGTTCGATATTATACATAAATACATATATATTGTTACGGAGTGGAAAACAATGCGGCGAAACACGAGCGAGGGGTACTTCTTCTTCCCGTCGTCGGTTTTCGCCCGCGTACAGTATTTTTTTGCGCACGCACAATACAACGGAATATTATAATATAATATTATTATTGTGTGTACGTGTAACATTTATTATGTATATTGTTATATAAAAACGGCCGGGTTCGCATTGTGTTTGCGTACGACAATCGTGTGCTATCATGATCTGAAACAGGCGACCGTTGTGTCGTGTGGTGACCACCGCCAGGCGCTGCACACCGATATTATAATTTTGTTAGAAGAAGAAGAACAAACATGGACGGCTCGGCGATCTCCGTGCTGCGATGGTGTTCTGAAATATCCCGTCTTTTTTTCTTTTGCTTGCTTATATGGTTCGAGTAAACTTTTATGTGTAACACACGGTTGAAGAAGGCTTGACGTTAAAGAACGTTTTAAAAATTGTTTTCGGTTACGACAGTTTTGAAAATAGAAATTTTTTCATTTTATAAGTTCTACCGGTTTCGTTACGCAAGTCTGTGGACGTTTAAATGCCCGGTATTACTGCAGCTGTCGGCCAATTTTTAATAATACATTTCTGTTTTTTTTTTAAGTTTTATTAGGGTTTACAGAGACGCCGTTGAGACAAAAAAAGTGACTCGTTTTTCCATTCCAAACGAATAAAAACACCGGAATCACATTATAGTTTGTCAACACGCGTAAAACCACATGGTTTGGGATATCTGTGTTTGTCCAATCCAACGGAAAACCTCGACCGTCTCGTTTTTGGGGTCCGCTTCGTAACGCGGTACCGTCTCAGTTAACGGCGCCCCTATATTACTTTTAAAAGTTTAAAATTGACCTCGTTGTTGGAAATTAAATTTCGAGAACACATTTTGTCGACAATCTAAACAAAAAAACTCGACGTCAGTATATCGTTAGACTGAATCATTTTTCGAAACAAAAATTGTTTAATTGTTGTGAAGGCACTATAAGATTCCTCACTAACATAGCCACGGCACACGGTCTGGTGGAATTCGATGGTAACTCTTTTGGACATTTCCACTTTGCGGACGCGGAAAACCGCTCTTTTTTGGGGGGCATTTCTAACACCCCGGGAAGGGGCTTGTAAACGCGCGAGGGGATGGGGAAAATAAGTAAAATGTTTTCGTGCGTACAGTGAAGTAAAATCGTTTTGTAAATAGTGGAGTATACAAGATTTATCGTTATCTTAATGGTAAATGAAGAGTATTTTTTTTTTTTTTTTTAAGAAATTCCCGACGATGCAGTTTTAAAGACGACAAATAAAAAAAAAAAAAGGACTTTCGTAGCAAATTTTCTTTCAGCCCGTTTGAGTACGGACCATATTGTTATAGTTTCGCATAAAGCGTCCGCGGTATTTAAAGGAATAAGGGGAATGGACCCACGTCCGTATGTTTTTACTTTTCAAGTTTTATCAAACTCTTTGTTTTTCTCGCGCGTGTTCCGTATGATTATTCCGTATGATTTATGTTTGGGGTTGAAACAATAAACATGTATTGTATAGATTTAAAAAACGCTCCGCGAATGACTTTTTCACAGATATTTTTTCAGTTGGGAATCGAAGGCATTTATCATCATACCTAATATGTATTGGTAACACCATCCGAAATACTGCAGACCCGCTCAGTGACCTTCGGGACACCACCCCGAAATCCGAAGATTTTTTTTCTTTTGCCTTCCCAACAAACATTTCTATAACGAACCCGCGCATAATTTGTTGCTACTACAGGATATCCGGTAGTACAATGCGGAGAAAACCGTCGCCGTCGTACGATTATCCGATTTCGATGAAAGCGATCAGAGTTTTATAATTTTAAATTTAGAAGAATACTGCAGATCGATTTTAAATCGACCAACGGGTGCTACGAATCGTGGTTATACTATCGCGATAAAGGGAAACTGCAGGTTACGAACCGCTGCAGGTTCGGTTGAAATGAACATCGATTATTTATACTTTTCACCGTTTTTTCCCGTTCAAACCGAATATACGTAATATTTTTTTTTTTTTACATTATAAAATGCCTGCAGGAATTTTCTATCGTCGTCGCTTTATTTCACGCGGTGTGTGTAAAGTCGAGGAGGTCGTGAACGCAATGTCGGTCTGCGAATTTGCATAGAATGCGTGTGGGTAACGACGATGTCGACGACGGCCACCACCGGCGAGGGGAAAACGTGCGCAGCGCATCGGCGGCGGCCGCCTCCTCGGAGGAGAAGAAGTTTTTCCCGGCCGGGCGGTCGTGGCGGCCCGCGATTTCTTTTGTTTTTCAACTCCCGACAGTGGCGGAGGGCAAGGGGGGGCCTTTGGCCGAAGCTAGGTTTTTAAGGTATACCATTGCAATACTTGTAAATAGGAAACGGTGGTTTAACAGTAAAATTAATGATTGAATTCAAATGGTAGGCCTACATATTTATGTTCTTTCATTAGAAAAAAAAAATGTATTCAGTTACGTAGATTCTACCGTCTTGACTTATGAGACAAGAGTTTCCTGTAAAACCGATATTCCCATTTGAATGCGGCACCGGGCCCAACAAATGTTTATAATCTTGAAATTGCGGGTAACTCCTCAAAACCGGACTCTAACGAGTTGAATCTTTGTAGACCAGTCCTATCGTGATTTATGTCACCACGCGTTTCGACGTAGTTTCAAATATCGGAATTCTAAAACACGCTTACGATAGTTATAGTTGGTCTCGTTGGTCGTTTGAATCGTTTAAATCGTAATTTGTCGTCGTGAATTGTGCCGAAGTTTTCGTTCGCTGTTTGAACATCTCATTGTTTTGTTCTACACTATTTATAATGTCACGAAAACGTCGAGTTGAAAAACTCAAAGTAGAAAGATCACTTTTCACCCAATGATCCGAATGACATACAAACCGTAGGGTTTTCTACTGTAGCATATAAACCATGACCAAAATTTAAATTGCATTATTAACATTAAAATTTTTGATTACAGGCCCTTCCCGCAAAAAAATTAAATCCTGGATCCGCCACTGTCTCCCGGACACAAGGGGAATCGCTGTTCACCCACATCCAATGCGTTATCAATACTACTTTGACTATAGAATTTCAAGTTTAAACGCTATGATATTTTCTACGGTTTTTTTTTCACCCCCGTTTGAACGCCGCGAGAGTAAAGTATTTTATCGTACGAATCTTCTCCAGAGTGCAGATCACGACGAATAAAATTAATTTCTCGCACCAAGTCCAGAGACCATGATATATTTTTGATTTTAACTGACTATTTTGATTTTTTTCTTCTATTTCCTAGAAAATTAATCTGATGCTCGAACGATTCGCAACCAAATTGGTCTCCTCTTCTAAGATAATAAAATATAGTCCGGTTCGTAAATCGTTTCCACCTACCGGTCTACAACGTTTAATCATCAGGAAGTGTAGGTACTCTCGGTAGATACGGGGGAGGATAGACAAATTAGAGAACAAGAAAAAAAAAACTCATAACAAAAATCTCATATTACCTACATTATTGTATCACAAAATAACAACGAACACAATACGTAACGAGTGAATTGGTTACTGCGCATATATGCGTTTTTCTATCAGAGTGTGTGGTAAAACTCGCACGAAAATAGGCCCTGGCGAGTCAATACGCTCTTGAAAACATGACTTTTCCCGCGCGTTTTCACATTTTATCCCGTTCGTTTTTGTGCAAAATTGCCGGACGAAAAATGTCGCGAAAAATCGTCCACGATAACGATACGTACGTGCAGTTCTGCAAATGTGTTTTCTGTAAAGTTCTTATCGCGTGACGATCGGGTGGTGCAAGGCGGTGGGCACTTTCTCGGCCCTCGTACGCTCAAAATCGCAATCCGTTTTCTTGTGCCGCGTGTATGGAAAAAATATAAATATTTTCGTCGTGAATTGATAACAAAACATTTGAAATTGCGTAATTTTCATCAAATGAATAGTACTACCTATAGCCTATAGCCGAGACAGTATAAGTTTAGCCACGAGTTTTCCGTTTGTTGGATTTCCAAACGCGCGTTACCCGCGATTATCGTTGGTCGGATGTTTTCAAAACTTGGTACGTATATGAGATTCGGTCAGTATACAGTTTTGTTTCGTAACGTAGTAGCTGTGAAACGTTTTTCCAAAAATTTACAAGCGTATTTAAATCAGTAAAACGGAACATATCGATCAAATACAGCAATTGATATAAATATATCCCCGATCGGAGAGGGGCGGGACTCGAAAGTAAGTAAAATTAAATAAAATTTTTATACTTGCTTTACGCGCCTGTTTGAAAACCTAGTTGTACGCACTTGTCGCGTCGTTTTTTAAAAAAAAAAAAAACGTCTAAATCCCAGCCGCGTAATTTATTCGCAGGTTACAGCCGAGGCGTCTTGTACAAACCCGCAAATTTAATTGTTGGCAAGACTTTGTCCGAATTTAAAATTCGTAAAATACTGGATTTGAGAAACTAAATAATTTTTAAATTATGGGATAGTAACATATACGTATAATACAGTGACTTTGGTTATACATCGAACTGCCGCAGCGCCCAATCTTTTGCACAGATACGTACGACTTGCGTAGACTCGGCTGTAAACATAAATCGTTATGATTATCGTGATAAAAGGAAAAAAAGTGTTTTTAAAATGTCACCGCAGTTGTTTATTTAAGAGAAATGTACACGTTTTATTACTACAATACATTTTATTATGTATACAATAGTATTATCATATAGACACGAAGGAAGTAAGGACGACGGTGATTTACAAGTTTATAACTTATATAATGTTTCTTTATACATAAATACTACACTCGAACATCATATTAATATCGTATCATCGCGGTATATAGTATACTAAAGACTAACAGTGTTTTTTCTCTCGATTTATTTCTTTCTTTCTTCATACTGTTATACTATATTTCAACAATATAAATATTTAATTTAAAAAAAAAAAAAAACAACAACTTATAGATAGATTACTTATATATGTTTTTGAAAATATTGCACGTACAAACTGGCTTTTCGCTGTTTTATTCATTCTTATGTACACTTATTATATTATTATTATTATTATGACGTATTTACACGATCCATGTATTGTGTTTTTATCGTTCTTTTTTTTTTTTTATCGCGAACAAAACGCGAACAGCATACAGATTCATTTTTTATCGCTGTTTATTGTTAATATCGTTTGTTATCGTTTTGTATTCCGCGTTTATATCCGCACATTTCGTACTGCTGCGTTATGTGCATTCCATCATTGGCGAGGACGAGCTCAAGTAGCTCCTGGGGCTCATCTGCATGGAGTGATGCTGCTGCTGCTGCTGCTGCTGCTGCTGCTGCTGATGGAACATTACCGCTTCGATGCCGGTCGAGCCCGTCGAACTCTCCGAACAGCTCTTCTCGGGCTTGATGGACGGCGGGCCCTGCAGCGAGCCCAGTCCGCCGCCTCCTCCGCCGTCTTGTTTGCTGGCCGTCCGCCTGTACTTGGCCCGAGCGTTTTGGAACCACACCTGGAAAACGATAAAAACGTGTGAAATTATTATTCATTCGTCGTTCTACATCGTACTCGATAGGGGCTAAATTAACGAGTAAAAAAAAAAAGCCGGATAGGGTATCGCGTGGGCGGATCACTACCTACAGTTTAGAAGTTGTTGTGGTTCAAACGCATTATTTCATGATATCTGAAAGAAACGACGTCCTGGTATAAAAACAGTAAAGACTCTTTTATCCTATATTTTAGTGTCGTGTAAAAGTTGGTCCGATCTTTGTTTTGGATGTTACGATCGAAAAAATCTAAACCGACGTGTAAAACGCACGTTCCCCGTAATTATTTGTCCTCTCCTCCGTCGGCCGCCCGGAATGACGAGCTTAACGACAAAATAACAACGAGAAACCGGCTATAAACCGAAAACAGATTTTCTAAATTTTTCAGCCACATAACGTGTAGTAAAACTGTCTTGTTTGGATTGTGTTTCGAGACTTACGCGTAAAAACTTTAAAACTGCGTGGAATTCGATAATTTCAACGTTCTTTGAAATGATCGAAACCGGTTGGGGGGACTTCAGCAGTAAGCTCGTTAAACTCGTTTTTAACGGCGCGCGTATAAGTTTCGAACGGAGCAAAAAGTTTCGAAAAAAACGCTCCAGTACCTAACCGTCTCGGCTTTTATCTATCTTTTTAGGCGTCTTACGTCAAAACCGGAGCCGTTCGTTCTACAAGAAAAAGTCATTGCGGAATAATATCACGGTGTGAAAAAACAATACACTCGCTCGTAGTCTAAAACGTAGATTTCCCAGTGCACCTTTCCGAACAACGTTATTTAAACGTCACACGCCGAATCGTCAAACACACGGCCGACCGGCATCGGTGGTTTTTCTTTCGCTTTGTCCGTACCGAAATAGCGGCTTCTGCGTTTTTTTTCTTTTCGGTCGCCTAAACGTCAAAAGCGCGCCGCCGACGATCGTTTACAAATAATTAATCACCGTTTGCGACCGACAATTTGTTTTCGAACACGCAGTATATGACGTTTTGTTTTTGTCGATGTGGTATATACCCCGCGAAGCTTTGTTTCGGCGGTAAACTCCGAGCGGTACGTTTCAGTAAACTTCTTTTTTTTCTTCGCCTTCTTCTCCCTGTCCTCCTGTCCCTCCACTCGTCATTCGCGTCAACGGCATTCGTGTATCGCTTTTTCCATTCGACGATTCTCTCCATTATATATTTCCCTCATTTATATTTCGGTGCCCGATCTCGTGCCGCTTGGGACGAAGCCAACGGCCGCGGCGTATTATCCGCCTGCAGCGTGGGAGGAGCAGGCGGATAATATATTACTACGTCTGTGGGAGCAGCAGCACATGGTTCTGTCTTCGGAAAAGTTTTAAAAAAACACACACACATTATCGATTACTTCACTTCCGATCGATCATAAACACGGATCCCGGTAACCGCATACGCACGCTCGTATATATTATGGCAATCTATAAACGAAAAAAAATAGCGTACGTCATTTTCTACTACCATCTTTTACCCCGCGTAAAAGATGGTAGTTTTTACCCCGCGTCCCCACGATCAGTGGTTTTTTTATGGTCTGGAGCACCCCCCCGTGGCTCCCTCCTGTCGCGAGGGGGAAAAAATAAAACGCAAAGATACTTCGTGCGAGACGACAACATAAATGTGCAGCAATAAATGCGTTGGTTACGGCCCCGAAACCAGGAGAAAATGGCCGTTGGGGGAGCGGAGACGGTTTGAGGAAACTCGACGACGGTTCGCGAGATGTAGCGGTAGTAATTAACGTCGTCGTCGTCGTCGCGCAGCTGCTGCAGCGTGATATTTTTAAAACTCGGCTGTCGCACGGCGAAAAGACAAAGTGCGTGGGATTTCGTAAAAACGATCGTGACATCAGCCCGGGTCGAAAAATATTTCGAAATAAAAAAAAAAAACATAGTTTTACGGTGCAAAAAACGTTGTGAAACGAAATATACGCACAAGCGTTTAGGTGTCACGAAAAATGTGTCACCTTCAAACTGGACGGTTCTATGAGAAGAAAAGAGGAAAGAAAGGGTATTTACTATCGGAAATTTATAGCAGTAGGCCGCCACGGAAAAATGATTACCATTCAGAATATTGTGGCGCGTTATTAAAAAAAAAATATTCGTGAAATTTTCGACGACGAGGTCAAACCGTAATTATTTATTTAATTGACGACGCTAAACGTTCGCGTACAGGCGCGTTAAAAGTAAAACGTTTTATCGGTCGATCACGTGGACCGAACACATTTGTGGGGACCTTTGGCTGTTCATTTAAGTTTTTTTTTTTTTGTAACTCGTTAAAGTCCGTTTTTACAAACACAAATGCATCGTTTGTACACAGTTTACGCACGGGATTTTTCAGCTGTGTTCGGTCCTTTTGACCGTTTCCAAACGGTTCCCGCGCGCGATTCGTCTAAATAACGAACCGATTTTTTAACGCCCCGCGACGTTGGCAGACGAAAGGGACGGAGGATGCGGTTCATTTGTGAAAAGTACGTTTATATAAATCAGTCGACGGCGCATAATTACCGAACAGACCGGGGTGGATGGGAAGGCCGCGACGTCAGCTATTTCGGTCGACCCGCCGCTCCTCCGAACGTTCGTAATACCGCGTGACGTAAAATACGTATTATACAGCGTGCCAAGAGAGGTGAATATTTCAGGTGGCTCGGGTTTTTTTTGTTTCCGGCAAAAATTAAAGACGAAACCGCGGATAGACAACGTTTTTTCGGGGATAACGCGCGAAAAAACCGACCTAAGACGTTCGGCCGTAGGAAAACGGCCTGTCGATTTGGTGCGCGAAAAATACGAGAGCGTTTTTTCTAATTTTCTCCACAGAACGTGTCGCGCGTTCGGCGAAACACGAACGCGTTTTAAACGACACGGATCGGACGAAAAAAGTTTGACGGGCGAAAAAACAATTAAAAACAAATACGACAAAAGTACACCTCGTCACGGCCGCCTCCGCTAATTAACACCACGGGCTTTTTTCCACGTGATATTATAAAATGCGAAGATGGCAAACGGACCGAGACATTTGTTCGGCATTTCTTCTCGCGCGCGTTCTACCGCGACAAAGGGACCGCGCGCGAGGGACACGCGTAATTGCGGCGAGGAGACCGCCCGGCCGGCACGTAACCCCCGCGCGAGTGACAAAAATAGCGCCTGCATCATTATTTTCCGTTTTGATCGAACGCCGGCAAGCACGCGAGGACGAAAAACACGTCGTGGTGTCGAGGGTTTTTTTATTTTTTTCCGAGCGTCGACTGTCTTGCGAAGAGACACGCGCCCGCACAAAGATAGTCGAAACGCGCAAATCGGATCGAGACGCGAATCGTCTTTTATAACGCGACCGCGGGAAAACGCCACCAAAGTACAAAGTTGTTTCTCCGAAAATGATCACCGAGGAACCGTACGACTTCAAAAGGATGTTCGAAAAGTCTCATTTACCCCTATAGCCGTTTTTAGATTTTTCCGTTCGTAAATGGGCCGATTTTGAGTTTTTCGACCCGAGATTCGAACGATTTCTCTGACTATACGCCAAAAATTTCGAAAACCCACGATTTTTTGATCTCGGTATTTTAGGTTTTCAACGACATATCACGTCATTAAAACCGCGTTTTGAAGTTTTCAACGAAAATGTATCTTTGTACTAGGCAAAAAGTTTTATTGTTAATTTCACCGCGTTCACTTGCAGAGCTCGCTCAGAATCGTTTTTTCGAAGGTATTCGTCGTCGCTTCGGATATTAAACGATGAACTTCCAAAACGGTGGGCCCACCCAGAGCGTACTCGCCGCTCCGCCAAACTACTCACGCGACCTATAGAGCCGTTTTTTTCTTTATTTATTCTAGTTCAAAAGTGTACACGGTACCGAAAAATATATGGATGATTATATTATCGTTAGAAACCACTCCGCACCGAGGTGGAAGCTCGTATCGCGTAGAGCACGAGTATGATTATTTCTGTAACGAAAGAAGAGAAAATACAATAAAGATATTTATTTTTTTACTAAAATTTACAGGTTATATCGTAGTACATAGTCTGTGCAACGTAATGTTTCGTTTGGAATCGCATTTTGAGTAAATTAATCCGATTTAGACGACGAGCCTCCTTTAGAGTGTTGTGACGAAAGGTGTTTGAAAAATGTTTTACTCTAAAATTTCGAATATTCGATTGTCAAGTGGATTGTTTTTGCACTGCTCGTTTCTTGTGTAAACTTTCAACGTGTAGTGCGTACTCTCTTCGAATAAATCACACAACGTTTGTTGACGGATGATTCGAAACCCGGTTCATAATCTAAGTAAAATAACCGTACAACAATTTAGTGCCGATTTTCCATGACACTATTCAATGTAAAACGTTAAATAGAGTCAACGGTTACTTTGTTTGAACTGATCGCCACAACACAGAATCGTAACACTGTTGTCCGAGGGAAACAAAAATCGATCGACAACGAAATTTCGCCAAGCCTCGTTAAATCGTTGTTGTTCTACGTGTCGAACTGTAAACATTTTTGTCGACGTGCGCGACAATATCGTCCGGAAATTTTCCACGACGAGCACATACATACATGGATCGCGGTACCTGTGTATTGTACGCTAATTGTTACGTCGCGTGCAATTTTCTCGGGTCAGAATCGTATGAAATACCGACAAAACTAATTGCTTATACAACTCGGTAATTGTTTTTAATTATTATACTCGGTACAACTCGTGTAAACAACACGTCGGCGGCATTACGACGTTTAATCGGCCAGACGCTTCGCGATCGCGAGCGATCGTATAATATTATAGTACGTATATATCGTATAATATTATAATATTATAGTACGCATAAACATCAGCTGTTCAACAACGGTTTATTGAGGAGTTTAGCGTGATAGAATAAGAATATGCTTGTATAATTGGTTCGGCCGATCATGCCCGGGGCGCAGCGCGACAAAAGCGGAATCGTTTTCGAAAACGACGGTCGGCTGCAATTTTTTAAAAACGGTCAAATTTTATACACGTCACGTAGTATTCTGTGCGAAAAAAAACTACGAAACATATGATACACGCTCGTTTTCACCACGAATGTTGGCGCGATGGTTACGGGAAACCAGAATCGGTGCACGACGGCGATATATGTTGTGACGTTTTTGCGGATTTAAAATAACATTTAGATCTCGCGAAAAGGTTGCGCAGCTTCTTCCGAAAAATGTGTGTGGTTCATCGGATCCGACACGAAAAACCAAAATTAAGCTCGGTCCGACGCGAGAAACGTTCATCACGAAATCCGACAAGCCGATTTAGAAACTTTTGTTCTCTACGTGTATACTTAACACGCCGTTTTGTCGAATTCACCTATCCTTAAAAATTATTTCGTAGGCTATGACTTTTTTTTTTTCGTGGCCCGAAGAAGACTTCGCGGGTCGGGCGCGCGCTGCAGTAAGCCCCACTCGGTTCGTTGATTACTGTAAGGACCCATTGATTTTTACAAAATATTTCTTTACGACATTTTTGTCTGGGAAACAGCGAAATCGGAATGACGTTCGTCGAATGACGTTCGTCCTCCTTCTGTATTTTTCTTCTTCTTTAGTCAATACACTGGACGACGGCCATTTCTCGTATTGTTTTATACGGCGTAAAAAAAAAAAAAACTCCGCCGACCCGTATGATTGTGACAAATTACGAGAGAGCACGCGAAATCGATTGGCCGTATCACACAAAAGCGCCGCCGCCGCAGCAGTAGAAAACGTGCGGACGACGAGACGGGGAGGAAAAAAAAAAAAAAAGTCGCATTTCGCGGCGACCGTCGAGCGGGCAAAGAAGAAAAAAAACAACAACAAAAAGAATTCCTAAGACCGAGAAAAATATCGTACACACATATATACGTATGAAACGTTGAGAAAAATATAAAAAGAAGAAGCGGTGAATATAGTAGATATAATAGAGGCGGGAGGATACGCGAACAGAATGTTAAACGGCCGTCGAAACGGGTTTGCTCTATTAATATGTCGTCGTCTTCTTCCTCTCTCTCTCTCGTGCTCGCGGAGAGCTCTTTTTATACGCGAAATCTCGCTGCTTGTGCCGTCGAGGGGGACGGGCTGGAAGGAGCCGGAGGGGCCACGTTACGCGTTATGGCCGCCGCTGAATTGTTCATTGTTTTCAAACGGCGACGTCGATAAATCGATATTTTGTATCCTCTTATTTTTTTTTTCCGTTTTTTTCCTGCCCTCTCTACCGCAGCAGCACCGCACCTATAAAACGCGTTAGAGCCATCGAACCAGCCTGCGCAGTACAATACGCTCGCGCTCACGAAGAAGAAGAGCCGGCGAAAGAAATGCGGCGAAGCACCTGCCATTTTCCGAGCGAAATAATGCCGCTATAACAATGATACAAAAGCGTATATATCCGCGGTAAACCAGTTTTATTCGTACACATACATTACGGCGTACACCGTTGAGAAAGTTTTCTCTCGTCTAACCTCCTACGATCAATATTCTTCGCCGCGGTGAAACGGGGAGCAACCCCTGTCACACCGACGGTTTCTGGCCCCAAAACAGGTCTGTCGCCGCGAGTTTTCGTTTTTGAAAAACGACTTTCGTCCGAGACGTGTGTCAAATTTAAGTAGCGTAGGCGAAGCGTTCTAACGAAATTGTGACTGTTTCGGATATTTACTCAAAAAGCTTTGACCGGTGGTGTCGAGCAGTATCCCGATTTCGGAGAAATGATTGTGTCAAAACTACGCATTGTTCAAACGAAAAAATTGCGCGATGGTGTGTGTATACAATAGTAGACACAGCTCTGGGCGAAGTAGTAGCGGGAGAACACTTTTCAAATGAAGCGCCGGACTCGACACGGACGCGTGACTGACGTGAAACATCGTACGAAATACGTGATCGTTTCACGGCGCGAGATATAAAGAATTTGTTTTTAAAAAAAAAACGTACGGAGCAAAATATTTTTTACCATGATACGTTGTTGTTTTACGACTGCTCGAAAAATGCACCTCGTCCGACAAATTTCAGTAAGCCTCGCGGGTTTTTCGCGCATGATTTACAAACGGCCGAAAAAATTTGATGCCAGAAAGTTTTCGCGTCGTACGAATAAACGCCGCCGCCGCCGGTGGTAAATCTGTCAACGGCGCTCGATTTATTTCAATAATATCGTACGTGCGCCAATAATAGCGATTATTATTATTATTATTAGAACATTTTCTCGACGTATTTTTACGAATGCACACACCGAACACAGTGTGACATGTGTGTAATCGCCGCGCTTTTGACGCAACTTGCAGCCTTTTCTCGACGTTCCCCGCGATATACGCGACGTTAAAAAATACACCGTTCCGGAGTAAACAATTTTTCAATAGGTATTTTTAACGATAGGCTTGAACGAAAAAAAAAAAAAATTCCTTTAAGTCACGTCATCGTTATGCGTACGTATAATACACGTTTTGCTCCGTTTTAGATATTTCCGTTTGTGGTGAGCAAGCTCGGCGCAACTGAAAAAACAGCGTCTGTACGGCGTCGATCGATCGATATAGCACAGGTACTCGGGGGTGGCACTTGCAGATCCGTTATACGCATTTGGCATACCATCGAATATAATAAAGGTACCATAACGGCGATATATTTGTGCGTAAATTTTGTATTAGCGGGTATATAAGGAGCGGGATTGATGGTTTTTGCCTGCCCAAGGGTGCTGACGACCAAATAATTGAAAAAAAAAAAAGGAAAAAATTTCCCGATAACGTTGACGCTCGATCGGAGAAAAATAATAGCATTTGTATCGACTGTCCGGCGAACGAAATGTACGCGTTTATCACAAAACACAGGCGAGACTTGCGCGGACGCATTTTTTTAAAATTTTTTTTTTCGTTCCTGTTCTGTTTGTAATATATTTTATTCGTTCGGAGGCTGTGTGTGCGCGTGTGTACACCACACGCCGCCCAAGGACGATTTATAACATTCACGGATAAATCACTCGCTCGTCTTGACGCTTTTCCTTCTGTCTCTACTCTTCTCGTCCCTAACAAGTTTTTTTCTTTCCGCCGTACGGTTTATACGATTCCCTCGGTCCCGTCGAAAACCACGTGTGTGTGTCGGCAGCAAAGGTACACTTCTGTGTCGCATGCGGCACAACGGATCGCGAACTTTTAGCCGTGTTCCGAGCAACAGCTTGATGACGTGCGTTAGGATGATGATTAATTGAACGTCGTCGTGTTTTTCATTTTAACGGGATACCGGGGGATTTCACATTTTCTTCCTTCTTTTCATCCTTTCTTCATTTTCTTCATTCGCGCACAGGAATCTCAGACGTATTTCGTGCCGCGAGCATTACTTACCGACCCGTCTACAGACGGCGACGATGCGACAAGGATTCCCGTAGATTCGTCGCGAATGAATGCACAAAGGTAACCGCGTTGAAAACGACGCATTTTACGAACCGAATTCGAATAGAGTGAAAAACAACGTGGCGATGGATGTTTTTCGTGAAACAAAATTTTAATAACCCGCCGCGAGCATTCGACTAACCTGACTCTTTTTTTTTTTTTATCAAAAATCCGGTCGTCATCCGAACCGCGCTCTTCTTACTATTTATCACTTTCCGTCTTCCCCCAAACCCGCCCCCCGTTAATTCGTCAAACACGTTACGCAAACGGGTCGACGTTCTTTTTTTTTTTTCCCCTCAACTGCGCCTAACATTTCATCCACGTTATTATTATTTCTCTCGCCCGTGTTCTCTCGTTCGCGTGGATATTATTTTTCTTTTCGTACACTAACAAAACACGCTAGGTCGCGAGCGTATTGGCACGTGTATACATACAGGCTACAGAAGCACGTGGAGCCTACTCTCGCAGAACGGATTCGGATTTTCTAATTATTTTTCGTAAAGCAATGAATTTTTTACCTGTAACACCCGTTTGGGGAGGCCGGTTTTTTGCGACAGTTGTTTGAGATCCTTGGCGTCTGGGTTGTGGTTGTGATGGAAGTACGACTTCATGGTGCGCAACTGGTGGTGCTTGAACGACGTGCGCATGCGCTTCGTCCGCTGGTGACCGGACCCGGGGCCGCCGTTGCCGCCCGCGCCCGACAGTCCGCCCGGGCCGAACGCCATTTCCATGTTGTACGAATCGCTCGAGTTCATGTCTGCGAAAACGAACGCGCGCGTTTTAGGTACAGTGTATACTACGACGGCTGCGAGTTTATAATGTATATATATATTATTAAAGGTAATAGAAGGCGAAACGAGTTGAAAAAAATAAATAAATAAATAAAACAAATATCTATTTGCCGAACACGCGAATGACGATAAACAGTCAAGGACGAGGCCTGCAGGATTAACCGCGACACGACACGACACGTTCCAATGCCTCGAGAGAGAGAGAAAAAAAAATATTCAGTACACCTGCAGTGCACGCTTTGTCGTCTTTTGTTGTTTTTACGCTACGTCTTTGTTCGGACTCGGTACAGATCATATTTGATCACACTTGAATCGTAACACAGAAAAGCGTAAAACAAGTGCGTATACGCCAGCGCCCAAACAAAAGAAAAGTTTGCTACGGAAATTTAAAACTGTACAGATATCGTGTGTAAATAACAGGTACAAAAATATACGCGGAATGACCGCAGTGTACCCAGTATATATCAACTTTGCGTTTTAGCGTAAAAGTCACACCAACAATTATTATTATTAACTTGAAGAATATTCGCGTGGCACGATTTTTACGCTGTGTACGATTCAAAAAAGTCCGGAATCTCTATAAAAGCGCTTTAAATCACTCTGCGATAATGTCCAGACACAATGTATAACGTTGCTAAAATGTCATTAAAACCCGAATGGTTTTTGAACGCGTATACATATTTTACACGACCAACGCGTGTGCTTCTAAATATGAACGTGGCGGAATCGAGAAGAGTTAAAATAAATCGGCTACCACGATTGTTTTTTTCGATCTTTCGCTCTTGTACTGGATGCTCTCCATAATTCGTTTTTATACATCGAAACGTTATAATAATAACGATAAAATAAATATGATAAAATAAATAAAAATGATTTGTAAAAACAAATACAAATTTCAAACCATATCACCCGATATCAATAGCTACGTATAAATTATAATCCTTTCATATTGTTAAGCGTACGACACGCACCTGCGATGGTTCACCTGAACGGTAATTTTGTTAGGAACTCAATTCAAAATGTTGTGAAACTACAGCTTCCGAAAAAACACCCGTGACCCGACAACAAAAACGAAAAAAAAAATATTCTCTATTTTATTTTTTTAATACGCACAAGTTTTTTTATTTGGTGTACACTGTACACGACAACACCTGTTTAGAATATTTGGTTAAAAGTAGAGACCAACACTTGCGCCCTCGTAATTGTATACAAGAAATAAAAATATAAGTTACCTAGACGAAAAATTCACTTTTTTTTTTGGTAATTTTTTTTCGGTATACGTCCTTCACGTACCACGCGCTCTGCTGCTCCACGTTTGTATACGTTTTGCCGATCGATCACGCCCGACATTTTTTAAAATGTGGTACATCAAACTCAAATACGCGCGAATTAAAAATAAAAATTTGTTTTCTTTTTTTCAATTCATATCCTACTATTGAACAAATATATAATGAAACATGAATTTAAGATTACAAATGCCATTCTAATTGTTTCTAAACATAACGTACGGTATACCAACGTCCGACATATAATAATATGCTAGAATTAATTTGTCATGGTAAACATTTGATTTTTGAAACAGTATGATAATTATAAACAAACCGACGATTATTTCAATAGGTACGCTATGAATTTATCATCGATTCTCTCGAAAAAACATGCAAGTGTAAAATTTAATTTGTATTTTAAGTAGACACGTCGAAATAGTACTTAGCACTATAGTACTGTACAGCGTGTTTGTTCAACCCTTGTTGGCTGGTAGGTCATGACGCGCGGCCTTTCATACTTTTCTGACCTTCGATTTTGAATTTTGTGATTCGTATTAATAATTATATATTATTACTTCCATAATGTACGTACAACGTGAGAAAAATTTGAGTACAACAAAATATAGTTGATTTGGTACAGAGGACGTTAAACGTACTCCTGCGGAAATCGAACGTAAAAACGCAATATTGTCGATGCTTAGCAGAAGAAAGGCAATTGTTTTTTAAGCGTTCTCAATTAATCGATAACTGCAGTATTCAATGATGTGTATACGTATGAACAGTGACAATCACTCGAAACACTCCGAAAACGATACGATTTTGAAACGTGTTTACAACGCATAGTGTACAACTAAAAACGCGTTGTAGATTGTTCTCTAAAAAAATTATCGTTATATTATGATAGTGTATACTTATATGTGTACACAGAGAATGATTTGGCAAACCAGTTCGTAGGTATAAAACTGAAAAAATACGCTATATAATCACGACTGCGCAGTAAAAAAAAAGTGATATTGACGTAGAAACGATGCTTTTTTTTCAAGTATAAAATATTCAAAAAAATTCCATATTTTTACTCAAAATTCGTTTACCGCATAACGTTGTAATGTACGATAATGTACGACGCGAAGGCAATCGATTGTGGCGGCCGCGTGTGATTGACGGGCACGCGCAAATTATACGGACACGGCAGTGAAATATCGTCATTTTTTCCCCGCGCAACGAAACCGATTCTCAAACGTTTTTTTTCAAAGCCGCGAAAATATTTTCGGTAACAAATGAAATAAAAATACGCCTACTAATAATGACGCACGCAAAATACGCGTGAATCGTCGCGTTACTCGCAGTATAAAATACTATCGGTTCCTTTATAACGTAACTATACAACATACGTGACGTAAATTATCGCGCAAATTGAGACGTCGCGAACAAAAAAAAAAAAAACACGTAGAATAACTTAACAAATCACACACTATAACGTTATGTTACACGCTCGTAATTTAACATTCGTAATATAATATGCTATACGTACACTCCGTGGCCGTCACTTTTACTACGCTGTAACGATATTTTATACGCGTAAATATTTAACGAACAACAAACGAATGTTTTTCTCAAAACCGCGGAAATTATAACACACGGAATCGTTTTAGAACACGCGCTCGCATATCGTAATAACATAGTCGTTGTATACTGTGCACGCCTTACACCGCACAATAACGTAGAAAAGGTTATCGAAAGTTTATTCTGTACGGTGTATCAAAAATAATATATATATATTGTAAGCTATACAGTAAATGTTTTAACGAGACTAATCGAACTAAAAAAAAAAAAAATTACGATCGAGCCAAGAGCGTACTCCTCGCAGCGCGGATAATGTGCTACGTTTTATACGATGATAACATGAACGTGTTTGACGTTCAGACTCGAAACACGGCGTACGAAACACGGCGTACCGGGTCAGACCGGCGGCGGCGGAAACGTCGATAAAAACAACAACGAAAAAAAAAAGAAAATTTCAAATCAGAACAGCTGGAAGAGTTCATCGTGATGAATGATGACCCGCTTGAACTCTCGTCTACCGCGATAACAACACGTTTTATTTCATACTGTAACAATAACGCGCGTGTACATTTCGATTTTCACATGGTAGTGTGTGTTTTTTTCAATTTTTTATCACCACATGAAACTTAATGCGATCGCTCCGATCTTTTCTTACTGCGCACTCGGTACCGGCTCCCGGTGGCCACGGTGTACGTTGGAGGCCGTGAAAAATTGAAAAAGTTACAGCGGAAAAACTGAGCAAAAATGACGGTGGGGGGAAAATACTAAAAATCAATGAGAATAATCGATTTAGATTTTTTGGCCGATATTTCCAAAATGATGATCGCTGAAACATTCGCGTAATATTCAAATAGACGGGATTATCGGACAGGTCTGATACAAACTCCGAGGGATTCCAGAAGGTTTTCTAATATAGTATAGAACTTTTCGAAAATTTCCATTTTTTATTTTCCAAAGTAAAATCTCCAATACTCTAGGTCAAGATGGCGGGAAACAACCGCCCCCGGGTCGGTGATTTTTTTCCGTTCGGAAAACATAATTTTTAAAGCAACATCATAAATGCGATTCGGAGGGAAAGTCTAGGGGGTGGATTACTCCCTCCCCTCTGTTGTCGTATGAATGATGCGATTTTCTAAAAAAAAAAATTGTGGCTCTTACAAGATTTCTTTTTCAAAATGTACGTGGGCTTAATTTGACAGCACTTTGAAAAAAAACAATATTTTTTGTGTCTATAAAATTATAGCTACACAACAGGTTCTCTATTGTTGTTATTTATTATAGCCGTGTGTTGTCAGAACCACAATATGTGTACATATTACATAAAATATTGGCCAGAAAAAATTATTATTTTACATGAATCCTATTATAGAACGTACTTAACTACCGGATACGATCGGATATCTAAGATTCATTTCAATATGATACAATATGCATAATCGTGTCGAATGCATCAATGTACCTCCTATTATCGCGGGCAAACCACTGTAAATGCGTGCATTATAATATTCGACATAATATTATATAGGCTCGCTGTTATACACATATATACTCGCTATTAACAACAAGTTTCGTCTAGACGATTAAAAAAAAACCGTAAAAACTGGTTTAAACAAAATTGTAAGCGCTGAAAAATACGACAGTTAAACTATCTATGTCACATTTTAATGTATAAGTCAGCAGTTACATCGTTCTATATACGAATTCCGCCGGCATACTCATTTCTGCAGGGTACCGAGACTGTGCACACACAAACGATGTACTATATACATATATTTGTAAGTATAATAGCTGGTTCCGCAGTGGCAAACGTTCGGCACTACTAAACTTGTGATACGAATTAAGAGAAAAAAGTATAAAAAAACAAATACACGTCGTTATTACCGCTGCCTATATCGTATCTGTGATCTCCCGTGTGCACGGTTTTTTTGTAAACGTGTCCAAGGCGGAGCGAGCAAAATTTAACGATACAGACTGCTAAAATTTATAAAACACGCTTTGGTGCGGTATAATACTATGTAGAAAATCGATACGATTAAAACGTCGTCGAAATTAAACGTCGCCGAAAACCCGGAATAAATGTGCTGCAAACGACCACATTGCCACGATAACAGTATAATATGCCGGTAGACATATTGTAAAAAAATAGTGTACTGCAAATGGGAAAATCGAAATGATGCGCCATTGTAACTCCCAAAAACCTCAAGTTTGAAATGTACGCGGTAAATCTGAGTTCCAGATTCGCTCCCAAAAATATCGGTCTGTTTTCAATGTGTGACGACTATGGCCCGAGACTGCTCTTTTTTTAGTTCATACTCGCACTTTCATAATCGACTTAAATATACGTATAAAATATCAGTACATGAGTGATAATTAGAAGAATAGAATTTGTAAAAAAAAAAAAAAAACGGTTCCAGACCCCAAAAAAAAAAAAATTAACCTATCGAACAATAGTTATTGTTTATACACCCTTTTCGCTTACCAAAGTGTTCGGCGATTTTATAACGGAACGAGTGTTGTTCGCATGAAAGTAGGAGGAGCGTGTGAGTGAGTTACGGACTCTAAAAATAAAGCAGATTTGGCCAAAATTTAGTAACACGTACATACCACTACTTTGCTTTGACAGGCCATATTTTTTCGAGTCTGAAACTCGGTCTTTTTGCCACCGTTTTCCTTGGGACGAATCGTACAGTGGACGTACTTTTTTAACTGACGAGTTTAGTTACGATACAATGTACATATTGTTGTATTGTAAATAAATATCGACGTTCTTGAGTTTTGATTAGTAGCAAACACGTGCGTCCACTGATTGAGCAAATGCGTATAATAAATAGTGCCTGTAGAATGATGCAGAAAAGAAATCGATATTCAATATCGTTTACGCAACGCGTGATTCCTGTGCAATAGAATTTTATTCGCAGCTGCTGTGTAGAGACACGTCACCACTGACCACGCAATAAAAATATTTGAACGTTCGTAATTTACTACCGATTTTCATTGATCTCGTGCGAAATCGTTGTAAGAAAACAAAATAAACGAGATAAACGAACCGAAAAACCCTATCGCGAATTATGTCGGCGACCGCTACAATATAATACACCACTGTGTTGTTATCATCACTCTGTCGATCGTTTTTCTCGCCGATCAGGCTTTACGAAAATCGCAAATCAAAATAATATAATAATATCAATACATACGGTCATGAACAAATACGTTTTTCATACCTATGACAAACCAGCGGAAAAATTCGGTACACTCAGAACCGTTTGATTCTGCACGTTCGTCGACTAGTTTTCTGAAAGAATCACGCGCGGCCACGGCGATTTCGAATAACTCTCGTTCGGTGGTGTTTCAAAATCGAAATACGAACAAGCAAACTTAGAATACCGTCGAGTATTCAAAAATTGACGTGTCCGTCTTTAATTTTATTGAAAAAACCACTTCAAACACAGCCAAAATGTCTCTGTGTGGCCAATCGTGGTCACACTTGACAATGCAATAAACGTTCGTTTTTTTTTCTTATTAACACAAACGACCGAAATTTGAACAAAAAGCACATACTTAAAAAAGTTTTTTTCTTTCAATACGAAAATCACGGCGAGCAATCTCAAATAATCTGACGACTAGTTTGTTTAACGTATTACGTTAGGCTCATCTGTCTCACCGTGGCGCTCGTGTTTTACCCGAATTTTCCCGGGATACAGAGACAAAACGTAAGCCAATCTCGCAATCGTAAAAAAGAAAAACACGACGTTCGGAATGAAATTGAAATAGTTTTTTTTTACGCCAATTGCGAAAGTTTCTTCCGGTCGTGCGTGTCCGTCGTTTTTCCTCGGTGGACGTCAAACAAACGCTGCACAAGTGACGACGAAAAAACGACCACTTTTGCGCGATCAACACGAGCGAACGTTGTTGATGGCGAACAAAACTACCGTTTCACGTTATTCGGCCGCGTCTGCGCTTTACGCCGTTCCCGTACCGTCTCGGGGAGACGACTCTTGACGAGAATTGACTTCCCCCGAGTCTTCAAATCGCGCCCGTGTCATCATACACGACCGGAAACAGAAATATATTTTCCGTTCTGCCCGCAAAGCTATAGTATCCGTCGAGTTTAATAGACCGTAACAACACGTAGAAACCACACACACTATCGGTTACGCGCACGCACGTGTAGTCGAACACTGCTCGTATTTTATCGTATTATTATTCGTTCGCATCGTCGTCGTGTGTACGCAAGTATTAATGGGAAAACGATTACACCGGCGGCTCGCGCCAACGGAAGCGACACACCGACGTGTCGTCGCGGTGAGACCGATCACGCGCGCGATAAACCGCGAGCGCGCGTGTGCCCCGAACACGAGAACGTCGTTTGCTCCACGAAATCCCGGAAAATATTGACTGTCCCCGCGAATAATAAGGGTCGACAACAGCGAGCAATAACGATCGTTATACGTGACGGAGAGCACGGGTCTTCGCGGTCGACCCGTAAACGTGTGCGCGGGGATGTTTATTTTACGTTTACGATCGATAATAAAAAAAAAAATCGTGGACGCCGCCATCGATCGATCGACCACACAAACGTCATTACGGCCGGGCACGTATCCGGCGGGTCGGTTTTTTTTTTTTCGAAATTTTCTCGGTTGATTAGGCGATATAGCAGCAACGGTGTGCGTTTTGTGATCGCGTATGTCATACGTGTGTACACACAATGGTTATAATAACGCGTAATGCGTGCTCGAAAACGAGAAAAAAACCGAAGGGTGGCCGGGCGTCGTCGCGGGGTGAGAGCGGGCCGCGCTAGCTATATAGTTTCGCGGTCGGCTAAACAAGCGGCCCGAATGGTCGTTCCCACGATCCCGATCCGAGTCTCTCCCACACCGGCAAAAGTGGAATTATTATTTTATTTCGTGTACATTATTAGTGTTGTTGTTTTACGTGTAGTGTCTCCAGCACGGCCCGTCGTCGTATCATCATCCAGGGGCTCCAAAAAACGACCGTGCCGGGTCCGCTCGTGCGGTTCACGCGACGCGCCCCGTTCGGCCGGAACGGATTTAAAACCCAACAAACAATCGATTATTATTATTGGCGGCGCAGTACTTCCGTCGTCTGGGTGTATTGTGTACATAAAAAAATATCGACGAGCACTCTCGTGGGGGCGTACAACAGTGGCTCGGGGAAGCGTTTCTCCGGATCTTCTCACATTTCATAAGTTACCTTCCGTTACTTTTCGGTCGATTCCAGTCGTACGAACCGTACAAACATACTATAATAATACGTACACTTGTCTCCGGACGATCGCGCCACCGCCGGTTTAGGAGGTTACCCGAACGACAATATAATAATACGACGACGACGTGTGTTACGGATTTCTATTTTTTCTTTCCATATCGTCAGCAGCAGCAGACTGCGTTTAGAAATCCGACCGCGTTCCGTCGGATCCCGTGAATCACGCTGCTATATATAGAGATGAAATAGTCGATCCATAAATCATATCGGATATGACAGGAGCGCAACAGCGCGGTCGTAGGCGGCGGAACGAGCGGTGGATTCACGGTGGATGCTGCACGACAAACGGCGTTTTCGGTGCAACCGGCGGCGGAGACGTCTTCTTTTGTGGAAAAATTAAAAAAAAAACCCCCCAGCATTGCACCGGTGTATTTTTCGGTTACAACGGCCAACATGTAAAATCATGATGATTTGTATAGAAGAAAAATAGCCGTTTCCTACGTGTCCTGCGCGGTTTTTGTGCGCCGCTCGTAACTTAAAAGAGAGTTTACGCTACAAAACGTGACGAGTTGATTTTTTAGCAAACGACCGTAGTGTACCGTTGCCGCGCAGAACGAAATGCGCTTTAGCGAGGCGAAATAACAGAAAACCGCCAAAAAGAAAAACGGACGCCGCGACGTGATTTCCGTCTGAACGCGTACACGAACGGACAGTTTTTTTTATCGTTTTTGGCGGAATAATGCGGCAAACTAAAAATCTCGCCCAAAACACACACTGTGACACACAGAACGGTACGACCGCAACCGCAAACCTGCACAGCCTAACTCGTGCCCCGAATCTGTATTGTGTTACCACGGTTGTTTTTTTCCTCCGTCGCAGTCCTCGACACACTAAATTTATCTTCGGAAAACGGTTGTTCGGCGCGGCAGTTTTCTCCGAAACGAACCGCATAACCACCGCACCATAACTATAATACACGATAATACGTATATATAAATAATAAGGGAAAAACAAATCTTTACCGAACGAAACCACCAGACGTCGGTTCACCTTCACGGTTCGTCGGCGTGACCCGTGGGTGCCACCGGATACCTCGAATCGTTTTTCATCTCACTCTCCCCCGTTCATCACTATATTATCACAACGCCGTCATTTGTACACAATAAGAAGTAAAATTGTCGGAAAAACAAATGTTTTCTACGTGATACAATTATGTGGCACCTACTGCGTAACAGACAACAGCGCTCTTTAAAAAGGAACGAGTTCGCGTTTGTTGGAATTGCTAACCCGGCGACATAAATTCCGTCGGAAAGAAAATCTGTACCAACGCTGTTTCGCGATGAACTTTAATACAATCTAGACTCGACACCTACCCTATAGAGCCTTTGACGTTCCGAGCGTGTACGATGTCTCCGTAATAGCTGAAGGGGTTAATACGCAAATCTATCCTAAAAGTGTTTACTGGAGTTACTCGTACAAATCGTTAGTCGTTTACACATTTCACTAGGTCCAAGTATATGAAAAAATAAATTTCGAAATAAATCGTGCGAGGATTTCAGAAATCTTTTTTTCTTTACTGTAGCAACGAATCCGTGCCACTGTCTGTGACACTGACGAAACATGACGTACGATTATAGAAATTGAAAAATGGTATAAACATAAAAATACTAAAAATGTAATTAAGTAAAATGTATAAAAAAAAGGAAATGACGAAAAATCCGACAAATCAAAGGTTCCTTAAAAAACCCGTTTCTTCAAACTATTACTTTTATCGACACGAATGTTTAATACGCGCACACGAATAATTGTCTCTGGCAAACACAAAGATTACGCGCTCTACTATACAGATTTTTATTTAAAAAACAATGATTTCAGAGTAGTCGTAATACTCGATTCGTCGATTAATTCGGTACGATTATTAATGATATTTATCGAAGGTACGCGCGGATAGAGCGCGCTCGTGTACTAATTTCCAACTGCGGGCCGGCATCCGATTTGTTCGGATGGTTTACCGCCGGTCCTGCGTTACCTAAACGTTGTTGAAAACGGCTACTCGTATCGATGTCGGACAGCAATGCGACTCAATGGCGTGTTCATATGAAGAGGCTTCCCCGGAGAACGAAATATTTCCAATCAACGGAGAAAAAAACCCGTTTGTATTACACCCTTGAGTTATCGAATTTGTACTGCGGGTACGTTTTCCTTCTACTTGTCGATTCGTAAAAATAACGTAAAACGGATTGCGAACGTATTAATGATGTTTTTGTTTCCGTCGAATGTTGCTCCGATCTCGTTACGCCGGCACGTTCAACGTAGAGTTCAAAAGACCTAACCGACGGTGCAGTTTGAGAAAACCAGAAGAGAAACTACGCGCAGTTTATCGGACGACGATATCGGAACAGACTTTTGCGCGGGCGGGGTTTGATAAGAAGACGAAAAAAAAACCGATCTCGCGAAATTTCGACCAAAGTAGATGGAACCGTGATGCGCGCGATTCGTTGGCGACGACGACGATTATTCAATCGATATTGTGCACCGATACTACAATGTACACCCGCCGACGTGTAAAAAACGATAAACACCGTCGACAAAACAAGAATAATACAAGAAGACGACTTTTTTTTTTAATTTCGTTTTAGCAGCGTGCACGATCCGTGCGGCAGATTAACACGGCGTGTACCCGGGGAGGTCTCGGCCGTACAATAATAACGTGTACGCGCGAAATGTCGTGATCGATCGTTGTTGTTACACGTGCGCGCCCCGGCACAGAGGCGTTCCGTGTAAATCTTCTTCCATCTCGTTTTTCTTCTTTTTTCCACCATCATCACGTTGTTATTATCCGGTGGCCATCGACCTGTCAGCGGGTCTTTCGATTTATTATTACGTACTAATCCCGACGGTGTAATATATTATTATTTCGTGTGTGTGTGTGTAAACCAAACGACCCGCGGACTGTGGGAATCGTCGTATGTTTTTTTTCCGTATATTCCTCGTATATTGATTATTAGTTTTATTATTATCGTCGTCGAAAATCCGTCGCGGGGCAGCGTCAGATACGATGTTACCGGGGGGGAAACCACCGGACCGACGCGCACACGAAAATGACGTTTGCGCGGCCTTGAATCGTCGTACAAAAAAGTAACATTGCGGTTTCCGCAAAAACTTTGTAAAATCCGAATACACGCGAATGTACGCATCATATACCCGAAATTTTCCGTTTAAACAAATTTTACAAGCTGTTGGTCGTGTACATTTTTGAACCGTTCAACCGTCAATGTCATAGTTGACTCTTGTTCGGTCGGGTAAACGCTACTTCGCGTTACGCCGCACCACAACGTGAACCGGTGTAAAAAAAAGTCGTACAAAAGCGGCGAAAACACGCTGTGTGTTTCTCACGAGAACGAAAATGTTAATATAAAAAAAGTTAGCCGGTGTATGAAAAAAAATAAAACTCCATCGTTGTACCATACGGTTTTCTCACGGCACTCGACGCGAGTGAAAGCTCTGCACCGATGCACCGACCGATGCGAAGACATATTTCACACGTTATTGTTACGCGGCGCCGATTACGGAGCAGATTTATAAAAAAAATATGTGTACACTCGATTTATTACGTGGTGATCCGTTGCCAAAACGATATTCGCGCGATTCCAGTACAAAACTCTCGGATTTTGTAATTTTTTCTCGCCGTTTCTCATTCGCTGCATCATTGCCTTAACGAAATAAACCTAGAATAGAGATAATAGGTCCGTCGCATTTTTAACTCGCGTTGGTTACCCGTCCGGCGCGACACCGCGTTTTCATCTCGTAAATTTTTTTTTTTTCTAATAAATTTTCCCCTCACTTTTTTTTTATAAAGAGCTCAAAAATTTAACCGTCACGCACCGACTCGAAGGTTGAATCGAAAAACAACCCGTTAAAAGTGTCGAGAGAAGTTGTCGCGCAGGACGAATCTTTCACTCGACAATTACGACGATAACCGTTGACGCCCGGCATTATTGGACGCGCGTGGTTCGGGGGGATAAACTATCGTGCGGCCGAAAAACATTTTTCATCACAAACGAACGAGGTTTATAAATTTTATTTTTAACATTGTAACTCACCCATGTTGGCGGCCATGGCGTCCTGCAGGTCTTTGGGCTTCCGCTTCCTGGGCCGGCCCTTCTGGCGGGGCTGCGGCGCGGGCGCGTCGGCCGCGTTACCGGCAGCCGCGGCCGCCGACCCGCCGTTGCAGAAGAACGCGGCCGCGGGCGACTCGAGCGGGCCGCCGCCGGACGACGGGTACGGCGACCGGACCGCGCAGACGGCCGGCGGCGTCATGGCCGTCTGCTGTTGCTGCGGCGGCGACCGCCGCTGGACGACCTGGTGCGGCGCCGGCGACCGCATCGCGACGGGCTGCTGCGGCCGGTAGTGATGCTGGCAGAACACCGCGCCGTCCCGCATCCCGAACTGGTCGCCCTTGGTCAGCGCCGTCGCGCACACCGCGCAACTGAAACACGGCACGTGGTACACCGTGTCCCGGGCCCGCATCACCAGCTCCGACGGCGAGATGGCCGTCTGGCATCGGCCGCACCGCCGCACGACGCCCGCGTACAACCTGCGAGAAACACGCGACATCGTCAGAGAGAAAAACAACAACGCGACGCGATTTACCGCCGATTTTTTCGAATTCTGAGCGCGCATCGACGTTCCGTTTTTACGTCGTTTAATTTTTTTCTATTACACCGTTTACAGAATTTCCGCCGGAAAGAGGGCACAACTTCTCCTGCGGCAGTTCGAGACGGCACTTTAGCCGTTCTTATCTCGATTTGTCTCGGTGCAGTTTTGTTTAACGCGACGGCGAAAACGGCGTTTTGTCAACGACGCGCGTGTCGTTTCTCCGCGATTTCGAGAATAATCAGACAACAATGTACCTGTTCGTACCGCGTGTACGACTGTTCGAACGATTTTTCAAAACTTTCGTCCGATTTTAGGCTATTCGCGGCCAATATTAGTAGATTTTGAGGTTCGCGAACGGGTCCATTTTGGGTTTTTCGACTTGAACGCGACATCAGTCACTAACTAACTAAGTACACGCCGAACGTTTTGAAAACCGCACGATGTCGGTTTTAAGATTTTTAACGACGTGTCTGGACGTCACTAAGAACGCGTAGTTATTTCACCGTTTTATTGTTAAATTTAAATTTTTACCGGGACGCGTACTGGGGACAGCCGAGGTCGCTCAGAATCCGAAGACAATGATCGATTATAGTTCGCTTGAAACACCCAAACTCGTTACTCCGTCAAACCACCCGCGCGTCCTAGACCGATCGCGGCTTTCTCAGCGCATCGAAGAACGTTTCGTTTTTACAACGATGATTCAAATTTTGTTTTTCTGTGAAGGTAACTTTTCTGAAAGGTCTATACATGGACACTCTGATGGCACTTTGAGGGGGGTCTCAAATTTGAAATGAAGCGAAACTTAAGTCCGTGACATAATCGATTTAGCTGTTTTTAGGCCGTCCGAAACATCGATCGACTGAAACTTTTACACAATATTGTGTGTAAGGTACGGGTCAAGTTTCGAGTCATTTCGAAAATTTTTGCGTTAAGTGTAAATAACTATGAAAATTTCCATTTTTTTTTTTCGTATTTGTTCGAATTTAATTTTTCCCAGAGAGTTTTGAAACTTTAACACAAGGTCGGCAACTACACATCAGACGATTTCGAAAATCGACACTATATTATCCGGGCCGGACCCGAAAAATTCGGCCCTTTGAGTTTTAAAATTCGATTGGCCCGTTTGAAATACGACCGACCCAAAAATGTAAGGAGGTTTTCAAATACACCTATCATTATTGAACACTTGGATACGCTAAGGTGTCACCACATTATTTTCTAATGCTACACAAATCAGTCAAAAGATACAATCGGTACTTCGAGATTATCACGAGAGCTCGTACGGGTTCGTGATCACTGGTTTCGGAAAATCTTTGTAACGAACTACAACAATTGTATCCGTTTATATTTATAGCCATACGACATTAAGTAATATATATATAATAATACGTAAACGCGTAAATCACCGAACATCGTTTAAGTTAAGACACGACTTGACTTGATTTTTCACGCGCAAAAACTTCAATCGCCCGCCATAAATATTGTGATCCCTTCATTTCGGAGTCTCAATTTCAAAAACTACACGTTTCGTGACCCGATACAACAACGGTTTCACACCTGACGGTCGCGCACAAACCGTCTCGTCCGAACTGATTTTTCTCCGATTTCGAAATCCCGTAACAAAAATCGGCGGATCTCACAAAAGCCCGCTGCAGTCGACGACTGTTAAAATGTTTTAACTCCATACATCAAAAATCTAGATTGTCAAAAAAAAACCCGCAAATCGTTTTAACTTTCCACATTGTACACGACATTACGGACAGTCCCGAAATTTTTCTGTTTATTTTAATAAATTTTCTCCCCCCGCGGCGTCCCAGATCCCGTCGCAAGCTCCTCAAGACCACGAATGCTAGGGCCAATTCGAGTCAAACGGGAACAGCTGTATATTATTTCGACACGTAATAAAATATGTTTAAAAAAAAAAAACCAGTGTTTTTCGGGCAACACTGGTTGCCCACAACCGTCGAATCCCCGTGTGTAAACGCCAGGTCGAAATTCGGCAGGGAGTGTTGATTTTCGTGTCGGCGAACATTGCGAAAACGCACAGCGTGTGTCTTTAGTGCAGGACGACGACGAAGGGTGTCGTTGTTTGGTGGTGACCGTTGGATCTTTTTCGCGCCTCGCGGTGTGGGCGTGGCCGCGGGGCGGTGTACAGGCGTCCTCGGACAATAGACAGGGGGGGGGGGCGAACCGTTACATATAGGGTGAGAAAAACACAGAAATACGACATAATAATGATGATGATAATAGTAGGTATAAAAATATAGCGTTACAAAACAAAAAATATCAATAATAACACGTATGCTCGGCGGCACTGCGGTCCCGTGATCCCTGCGGCCCTCGTGAGGGGGGGTCCTCGACTCAAAAATACCTCAGCGGGACGCCAAACCGTACCGCCTTTCCTTCCTTCCTTCCGACTACACGTCCCGTCCCCCGGCGCGTATGCGTGTGTGTGTGTTCCGGTTACCGGTTCAATGAGTGTATTATTTACCGTGTTGTTGTTACACCGCCGTTTGTATATACTATTATCGTACACTATTATCGCCGTTTTTGTAACCATAATATAATACACAGTCATCTCCGTTTTTCTGTTTGTTTATTTGCGTAATTTTGTACCTATATATATATACACAATAACGCGTACGATAATATGATTATATACACGAGCACGAGAGTGTGAACGAGTATTCACACAAAAAAAAAATATATAAAAAAAAAAACACCCGGGGGCATTGCGTGTGTTCGCGACGTCTGTTGTTTTTTTTTTTTAACGGTTCGCCAAAGACTTCCAGACGGTATAATAATAATATCCACTTATGTATGAAACCACAAAAAAAAAAAACGTTCGTAACGACCGCACAGTATACGTATATACAGTTTTTCGGTAAACGAGTTGTGTTCGACGCGCATATTACGTTACGGCGCACGGGAGACGACGTGTGAAATCGCGACGTATTTGGGCACGAAAACTTGAAGAAGAGGAGAAAAAAATCAGGAATTCTAAATTGTACTTGACCGAGTAGCTAAGTACGGTCCGTTAGTTTACGAACAAAATATGCCACATCGTGAAAAACGTCTCGAAGCCTGAATTACTCGAGACGTCTATCGTTTATACCATTGGTCTGTTGAAAAACGCCTTTGTGTTTTATCTACAAACTTGATCGAGATTCCGAACGATCGAACCGAATTCATCGAACCAAAATATATTACGCTAATATTACACGTTCGTAGTGTAAAAAGAAAATACGTCGCGGGATAAAAACGAACGAGCTGTACAAACGTGTATTCCATACTCGTAACGGCGTTCTGTGCGTGCAGCGCGCGAGTAAAAAAACACTGTACAAAACAAACGATTTATGTTCGACGAAACTCCGTCGCCAACGTAGCCCGTTATACCTATTTATCGTGTGAATTTGTGTGAAAAACGTTTATAATATCGTGTGGCTACATCCGTGTCCGAAGATTCACACGATACGTACGCGGGCAGCATCGATTTCGCCGTAAAATCAACGGCGACAGTACGATATCGGTACAGGGATTTTCACCGCTGTTTTCCTTCGACGTCAAAGTAGAAGTGTTATCACGTTCGATTTGAGAGGAGCGACGGAGAGCGGGAGGGAGCATTTGTTCTACCATCAAACTAGACAGGAGGGTGTGAAAATCTTTTTTTTTGCACTTGTCCACAGCAACATTATCAGTCCAGTTTTACTTTTGTGTTGAGCGTATTTTCGTCATTTCGCTCGTATAATACAGCGTGCACGATACGTTTACATTGTGCGGTTGTCGTACACGTCGTCGTCGTATTCGCCTCGAAGCCGCCTCGGGGGATGGACTCGCGAGAAAGATCTCGGATGTTCGCTGGACGCCGCAGATCGCGCAGTGTCTCGAAATAGTAAAAAAAAATCGGTCAAACGTGTCGTTTGAACGCGGGGGAGATACGAGCCGAACTGGACAAACATCGAGCCCACTGTACAATATCATACATGTACTTTGCCGATCACCGCGGACCCTGCAGCGATACGCGGGTACACGATACGATACGGCGACGACGGATACGTTTCCAGATCCCACGGCCGTTTCAGATCCGCCCGATGCGATTCGCGGGATTGTGCTCCACTCCTGCTCGAACCCAGCCGGTACCTGACATCTTTGAAAATCACCGCTGTTCGACCTCACCGTTGTTCGTCGACCCGGCCGCGGATTTATGAGGCGCGAAAACGCGATTATACGCGGCCTCGGTTTCCGCGCGCGAGGATTTCTCGTATACAATACTTTTTTTTTTTCGGGCTCGGAATCATTCGGACGAACAACCTTACGACGATCTGTGTCGCAGTTACTACCGGAACGGTTCGGGTCGGGTTGGCGCCGGAAGAGGAGGACGAGGACCACCGCGCGACGACGTTTGCGTCGACGTGCAATTTCGAACGTGCGCGCCACGTAGCGCGTCGCGGTTTCGGGGCAACGGCGGAAACGTGTCCAGCGGTTCACGGATTTCGGCAGATGCGGCAGAAATCGAAAGAAGTTTGTGCTGTTGTGCCATCTCGTCGGTGTTCCGTCTGTTCCTACGCTTTTTTTTCTCTCCATTTCACGAGTTTCTCCGCGTCGCATACGTCCAAACCGTCGCTGTTTTCACGACGCCGTTCGCGCGAAAAAAGTTTTCTCTCGGATTTCGTACGGCGTTCGTTTCTCACGTTTCACCGTTTCCGCGGAGATCCGGCGGGGATCTCCTCATCCCGTCAATAACGACGTACGGTCTGATTTTTAAGTGACGTGATCAGGACGATCTCGCACGTACAGCCACCGTCTCCATGGTTGTGGTTACGCGACAGGAAATACAGTACGACGTATTATAACCGACATTGTTATTGCAAGACGACCGGTGTACGTGTACATAATATGGTGTCTGCCGTGGCGCGAAATCGAGGAGAAATAAACGACAAAAAAACGCGAGTTGTGTTCGCGCTGCCAGCGTGTCGTTTTACGCGGCGGTGTTAATTAGACGTGCGTGATAGTACATAATATCGCTCGTTACGAACCGTCTAAACGCTCTTTTCGTAAAAAAAAAAGGAAAAAATATATAAGAAAAAAACATAACAAAAAATATGGAACCGTTTTAACGTGTTACATATCTCGTCAGGTCCGGACGATGGGTGTGCGCCGCAGTGTACACCTCGCGCACTGTTACGGGCACTTTTCTCCGCGGTTCTTCCGTCCCGTGTAGCGCAGCCCCCGCCTACATTATACGTTACGCGTTATCTTCACATAACTATACACGATATCCTCGACGTAATGGATATTATTACATATGATAACATCGACGACGAGAGATTCACACGTGCGATGTGCGTGAGCGCATCGCACACCACTGTTATTAAAACAAAAAAAATAGAAATAATAACGATAAAAACACGAACGCCTACTACTACTACTATAGCTGCAGGTATTGTAGTACGAACGAAAAAAAACAACGTAAATATAGGACACGGCAATACCATATTAAAAAACAACGAAAAATATACGAAAATACGCGAGTTATTTACCGTAACGGCGGACGAACGCGGTGCAGAGAGTTTCTGGGGTCTGTGACGACTGCGACGACGACGACGACGACGAAGCGCGTTTCGGTCGAAGAACACGGCCGGTGATGTTATGTTATACCTACGTAATTTTTACCTTCCCGAACTACGACTTATATAGTGTATTACAAAAATATTAAACGTATGTCGACGTCGTGATGACAGTGATATGCGTTTAATAAGTGTTTTTTTAAATTTTTTACGAGGCGCACAAAGAGTCAACACTGCACACGATTGTTATTGTTCGACAACTTAAAGAGTAGCGAAAACGGTCCGATTGTTAAATTCGGCGCCTTTGACGAACTCTGACGGTACTTTGAAAGTTACGAAATCAAAAAAGTTAAAGAGGAGAACCGTTAATTACGGCTCGGTATTTTCGTGCCGTAACACCCGAAGTAGCGGTCGGGACAAGCTTTTACGCGACATCGAGACCGATAAGACACTGGTTCGATAATGGTTTGACAAGTGATTTCAAAAACTTTTGACCCAAGTCAAATAGAACTCTGAAATTTTCGAAAAATTTACTAGGACGTATATACTGTAGACAACACTCACAGCTCGATCACAATATGTTTCGGTCATTGCTTTCAGATGTTAAATATAATACGGTCGAACCCACCCAAAGAGCCACTTCGTCAAACAACCGACGCGACCTAGTCTTTGTGCAAGGCCGCAGGGCACTACCTCGTAACAGTTAGGTTAACTTAATTTTAATTGACTCGTCAAATTATTTATTTCGTTAGTTTTTAACGCAGTACGTTTTTTTTCATTCGACTTGTTAACTTTACGTATTAACCCGTAATAATTTTAAAACGTTTTTAAACTTTCGAAAAAAAAAATGTGACGAAATGTCTCATACTCATTTGAGCGCAAAACACGTATTTTCTTTGTTTTAAATTACGGTCAGTCAATCGATTTAAAAACGTTGAACTCGACTTGACCGTTCAAATCGCGTTAACTCGACGGGCTTTTTTTAAGACGTTGTTAACTTTTGCCCGGCATTTTTATGGTATGATGATATAACACGGAAATCGTCGACGAATACGCGTTACACACGTGTATATACAGCAGGGTTCGAAGGGTACGAGCCCTTTTTGGTTTTCGGGTATGTCGGAGAATCATTTTTGAAAATCTCCGTCGAACGAGACGGGGGGCACGCGTTCCGGATCGTATCGCGGGCCGCGGCAATATGATTTATTTACGAGAGATAAACCGTTTAATAATATACGGGCGAGAACGCACCTGAAAACTCGCGGTCTCAGCGGGACGCGGCGTCGTTTCGTTTTTTTCATTTTATAAATTATAATGTTATACACACACACCTTCGTGTCCGGCAGCGTACAGAATTCGGTACGCCGAGTAACATAGTGGTACCACGCGCCGCGGCGATTCGGGCGCGAGTTGATAAAAAACAATTCTCTACGTGTCGGGCGCGAGATGATAAAAAACAATTCTATACGTGTCGGGCGCGAGATGATAAAAAACAATTCTATACGTGTCGGGCGCTCGACAACGGGGGTCCTCCTTAAATTACCACTTATTCGCCGTGTATTATTATATAATCCGTCACGTATACAAGCCGAGCATATAATAATAAAAAAATAATACGTGTGTGTGTATATAATCAAAAAAAAAACAGTGTCCGATTACGGTCCAGCGCGGGCGTGTGAAGCGGACGATACTCACTGTGGGTCCCGCGAACCTGTAAAGAAGGGTGTCGTCTTCTCCGTAAGCGCGTTACAGTATGCGTATTAACTTGCACGACGATGTTTCAAAAAAAAAAAGAACGTTAAAATAATTCAATTTTACAGGATAATTTATAATCTTTCTTTACACGCGTGTTTCATTATACACGATATATATACTGGCACTATATACATATGGCCGTACGTGTAATATCAGAGCTCCGAGGATTAATTTGCAATCGTAAGTGCTTCCGAGCGAATTATGCGTTCGGCGGATCCAGCGCTCGGGAGGTAAATGATTGTAGTGTTTAGAAAAAAATTTCGATCGGTCTAGGGTGCAAATAAACGCAGGTTTTTATTTAACTGCGTCCGGCTACTATTTTTTATCCGAGCACTGTTCGCATCAAACCGCCCGTGTATAAAGTTCAAAAACGTTAAGTTTGCATGCACATTTTACACGTTCAAGCCGATACGGGCATACACTTTTAATTTGTTAAAAAAAAATTTGAAAAAACATTTTGAAAACGTCGTCTCTTTGTAAAACGAAAACAACAGCGAGAGTTTGCGCCTCGGAAACTCGTAAAACCGTCATCATCCGGTCTAGCCCATCTGCATATTTAGTATTATTACGGTGTACCATTACCACGAATCGGCATTTCGGGTAGACGCCGCCGCCGCCGCATTAACGGCGGATAAATGGAGACGATTTTTAATTAAAAAAAAAACACTGCGCGCACCGACAAACCGTTGTCAGCTGCGGCGACGGATGTGTAAAACATTTTATTACAGGTAGAATAATATTAATTTAGTTGTAGTTCTCGCGAGTTTACGACCCGGACAAACGACTATTTCGTACAACGTTTGTAAAATATGTTTAAAAAACCGAGTGTAAAAGCGAAGAAAAATCGATACGAGTTTTGTTTTGGTGTGATAGTATCGGAAACACTACGACACAACGAACGATAAATTCTAAATTTTTGTAATTCAGTAATAATAATTTACACTGCGACCCTGTCCGGCCTGCCGGAGCCGTACTTGGACGGGAGCAAAATGGGCAATCTTTCTGATATTGCGGTACGTTCGTAACTGTTTCGTTTTAAATTCGAGGAGCGTCGTGGAAACAAAATGTTTTGTTAAAATATATATTTTGAATTACTGAATTACGTCCGCGATAACGTTACAGCATAAACTATGGTGAAAACCGCCACACGACACGACGTGCACAGTACATTCGAACGTGACGCGTTTAGGGGTCCCCCAAGTACGAAACATTTCTCATCGAGTGTTTTTCCTTTGACACATTTTATTCCGGGGTATTTATTGTTTTTTTTTGGGGACGTTTGAGGTACTTTGGATGTCCTAGATCTACCCGCGACCACACACAAGATATTGTACTATACCAAAAGGCGAATATATATATATATAACAATTATGCAGCGTGTATTATTATTATCCGTAAATCGTAAATGTACACTCGTGTTTTTATCGCCACTGCGTGCTACACACACACGGTTTGGTGGTACACGGCGCTTCTGGAAAGCATCAAACGGATGATCCGTCCTGGCTGCACGAAAAACACAATTTTTTTCTTTTTTTTTGACCGCCTTTTTCAAAGATACGACACCATATATATAAGTGTCATAAATCACCAGCTACCAGAGGGGTGTACGCAGTTATAACGAGAAAATATTCTGCGCTGCTGCTCTGCCCGTCCGCGTTTACACGTGTTACACACGACGTCGATACGGCAGAGCAGCAGCGCGCACATGTCGCCGAGCCGCGCCGCGTTCAAAGGATACACCGTTTTACTTTTTTTCCGTTTCGTTTTTTATTACCACGGCTAACGTTTTTACACTGTAACATTATAAAACTGTGTGTAACGAATAATACACACTGCAAACAATGTATAATACATAACTGCGCACACACACACACATGGACACCGAAAAATCCGGGAATCGCTAAAACTTCCTTGGAAAAGTGCATGTTATAACGCGCGTACACGATTTCAT
>CM029360.1:7566807-7624465 GCA_017140985.1 Hormaphis cornu | reverse complement strand
GTGCAGGCCGCCGCCGCACTCGTCGTCGAACTCGGACTTGAACGCGCTGCAACCGCACTGGCCGTGCACGCCGTCGTACGCGTTGGCGGCCAGCTGTTCCTGGCCGCGGCACGACGTGGTCGGCAGGTTCGGGCTCAGGTCCCGGGACGGGTCGTACGGGTTGGCCAGCATGGTGGTATGGTGGCGGTCATGCTGCTGCAATATTCGACGAACGTACGCGTGAAAATTCATTTTTTAAAGCGTTTAAAAAATCTACGTCGCTTTTCTTCGGATTTTTCGTCCCTTCCTCCAAACCGTTCTAACCTTTGGTCTCCTACCGTCGTCCACTATTCCAGTCGCAAAAATTCACACAACACTACGACAGCTTTCCGACCATTTTAACAACAAAACATTTTCCCGTCCATCTTTTTATTCTCTTTTCCGTTCACCGCTCATTTTCGTAACCGCTCTTAAACTGCCGCTCGGTTTTTTCTCTCCTCGTTCACGCCCTGCAGCAAACCGTCTCGGTCCAATTTACTCTCGACTCGTATACGATAAATCATACAAGACGAACTAATTTAAAAAACATAACAGCCGCGTGCAGTGCAGTGTTAATGATGACGTTTATGAAGGGCGGAAACGCGGACGTGCTCGCAGACCGCAATAACTATACGTGTATAGGTAATTTTGGTGTCAAGTTTTACAACATCGTTTAGTCGACTGTCTATAAAATCGCGGTTTATCGTGCGCGCACATTTTTCGTACTACTCCTTCGCAGTGTCATCACGCGAATAGCCGACATTGCCGAAAATGATGATGATTTTTTCTACAACGGCACTTTTTATAACGGCGGGTCAGCAGTCTTTACTGCTGCACCATACCGCGAAGTCAAAAGCGAATACGGACTATGTATATTACATCTCCTACGTAGGGTGATTATGTTCCGCGGGGGGGAAGTCGTGATAGGACAATAAGTAATAGTTGTCGTTTAACTAAGAAAAAACTGTCGAAACGAATAAAGTCAATGTCTATCGTGGCGATGACTTTTCGGTGAAAACCTTCTATAACAACTATCGTGAACCTATTTATTGTTTCGACTCGAAAAAATCGCGTATAATGTAAATGTATTCGCACGCCTACGAATAAAAGTGTGTAGTGCATCCATCTGCATCTTATCTTTTTGATAAAACAAAAAATTCAACCGCAAAGTTGCGGAACACGATCACATCGATTTCGAGTTTTTCCGAGATTATAATAAACCAATATTCGTTGAAAACCTTAAAATATAACGAATCGCTTTGCTGCAGCGCAGTGTTCAACGCGCGATAGTCCCGGGTTTAGATATATAAAGATACGACGTTTCGGATTTCTGTTTGGATCTTCGGACTTCTTTGCGCTTACTCTTTATTCGCGTCACTAAATGCTAGTTGGCGTAACGAATTACTTTTGGAATCTACTCGACACATAATATTGTTGTACACGTATAAAATATTATAACCGATCATCAATATATTGTACTGTGCTCGCGTTATCGCAATAGTGCGGTCGTCACCTTCAAACGAGCTGCGCAATCGACAAGAAAATAACTTATTCATCGTATTAGTAGTACGATACACTATTTACAACGAATTATAATTATTAGCGCACCGGTTTTTAGTTTTTTTTTTTTTTATACACGAATTAATATTCATTTTCGAGATTTTCTAGACGGGTTTCGTACAGATTTTTCTAGTAATCTTCGCCGACGACTGTCGTGGTGTTTTATATATACATGTATACGCGCGGTCAGTATAAAACGGAACCAGTTTTTTACTATTCATAATACGTACAGTATATACTGTACGTATTTTACGTATACACGACGAGATCGTACGTACCCACGTTCGTCGTGTAGTTTTTACTAAAACGCGAATTGAAATGCATCGTCTCGAATCCCTTCGTCCCGAATTTCACGTTCGTAGCCTGCAGTGGCGTTTAGATAAAACGTTTTCTTTTTTCGGGTGCGGCAGTCGCAGAACCATATACACGGATGTCCACCCCATTCGGTCCAGCACGTAAATGTCGAAATCAAATAAAGCGTTGGACGAAGAATATCGGACGTGTAGCAGCACGGTAAAATTGCCGAGAAATTCGATAAAATCGCCGTTGGCGGTCCACCGTACAGCGTAGTCCGTACGCAGACGAGTGGTGAGGCGAAACGAGGTAAAAATAATAACAAAATCCCTCCGTCACTGTTGTTATTGTTATTACTACGAACGTCGTAATGTCGAAGCCCTCACACGCAGTTATACAACACCGTCTCCGATGTCGAGTACACACCCACACGATCTTTGCAACGGCGGAAAAAAGGGAAAAGGGACAACGGTCATCACATTTTTACCGGATAATCACGGTTTTCTATTTCAGCCGTGCTCGTCGTCGTCGTCGTCGTCGTATTACTACTGTTGTTATTGTAGCGCTGCTACCGAATTCACCAAATAAACATTCCTTTTTTTCTTACACTTACACTTATATACACACGAGTTAGTTACTTGCACACCTTTCACACTCACTATACATACTTGTCCCGGGGGCGAAAAAAAAAAATCATTCACATCGAACAGAATAATAATATTACGCGTGGTAATACCTATAAGTATAATAACGATGTTATACAATGTGTGTACTGCAACACAAAAGGTCACGACGAGGGTAGGTAGGTAATACGTATATATATATATGCACATCGAGTGGTTATTGTGCAGCAGCAAGAACGTCCCTGTTTTTTTTTGTATACATCATAACTACTATTTCAGGTCAAACTGCAGGACGGGGGGACAGATGTGTCAGGCGCTCGTGCGGGGTTAGCAGCCCTCGGCAGGGACGACAAACCAAACGAGAAGACAACGCGCGTATGTCAGTCGCGATCACCTGTAACCTGCAACGATGATGACCAGTCTCGATTTTTGGAGTCCCGACAACGGTTTTTTTTTTACGGGCGATTTCGTACACTCCTATTTAGATTGTTTTCAATCGCGCGAGGTGTACAGGTATTTACCGAGCTAAACACACGCGTTTTATATTTTTCCACATTTGACCCTTGTTGTTACACTGGCGATTGAAACGTCAAAACTAATATTACCGTCGAACAATAAAAAAAAATAAATACACGAAACGGATTACGCATTGTTGTTAAATTTAATAGATTAAGACCGAGGACGTGCGTTGTGTGGTGCGCAGTGTAATACTACAATACTCTCGATTTTCTCGTCGTTTTTTAGCCATCGTATCGAGTTGTGTAACAATATCGTGATTTCGAAGGGGACGTCGTCGCACTGTCTGGACCGATATAAAGGTTGCGTCGTTATAACATTCATTATTACTATCGATAATATTGTTGTTGTTGTTACCCTAAATAAATATATAAGGTATTATAATAATGTGATTGTCGAAAATAAAATATCGTATTATACGTGGAAATCATTAATAACTTTCTTTGCGCAGCCTCCGCACAATGGATGGCGCTGACTGTGCGTCGTAATTTATTTCAATGCTGCTGCGGGGGAATAATAATCGCGATACGTCTTTCATTTTCTTCGTTTTTATTCGATTTTTTTCTTTCTCTCTCTCTTTAAGTGCACGTATAAAAATTATTATTATTCCGGTCGCCTTTTGTCCGCGGCCCCGTCCAGAGAGTTTGACGAGCCCGTTATTAATATCATTATACTGTTACTATTACAATATATCACACAGTATGAACTCGGTCGATGACGAACGGCTTTTTTTTTAATACACTCGTATTATATTACATTAACTCCGTGTCTTCTTCCGTTTCCCCTGTATAATAATATACGTACAGGCGCTGAAACTTGTATATACAAGACGCTGCTGCAGTCGGTTAAATACCGCAGTCACGTTTTTTTAAGACAAATTTTGCTCAGCACTTTTCCCATCAAAAAAAAAAAAACTGAAAGAGATATCGCGTGTGCCGTCGATACGTCGAACCGTACAGGGTTAAACTACTTGATCATTGCAATCGTTTAAAAAATTTGCTTATATGGCCTGTATACTCGAATTCGCATTTGATCTTCCTTCTGTAGTACAGTTTCTTCAGCGTATTTGATGTGTGCTCAAACTATGAGAAAAATTACAGTACCTACCGGACATTGATGTACTCCATTGCAAGGAGTTAACTAAAATATAATAACAACGAGAGCTCTACCGCTTTACTCTTTTTCCGTGATTCCATATAAGTTATATGATATAACTGATGATATAGTGAAAACAAATTAAGTAATATCATCCGACATAAATACCTGCTGACAATAAAGAAATACTTTGCACACACGAGGTGACATTTTACACGACCTTAACAATTCTGTTTTGTTTTTAGGTAGCCGATACTTTTCACAAATCTATTAACCGTAAAATGGTTTCGACACTATTGTTTTCGGCAACGATACGGACCGCAACAATTTAAAGTAATTTTTACGTGAATTATATTACGATTTTGCTTCAGTTCCTGCCATTGCAATGATACAAAAACATAACTAATCATTAATACGACAAAACGCGCCTAAAAAAAATAGATAAACTTGTTCATGTGTTTGTACATACATAATATTAGTTGTCTATGGTTTCATTTTTCGAAATTTTTTTTTTATAACTTTTAAATGACTTATAAAGATAATACTGGTAGAAGTTGCACAGTATATATAATATGTAAAACTTCAATGAATTTTTGTTTCCAATAGGTGCCACGCATATTATTGGTAGAACTTTGCACTAACGACGGCGATTTTTTGCAAAAATATTTAAATTTTGTAACGATACTAAACTGCGCGTTTCAAAAACAATTTCAAAATATCATTGTTTTTATTGTCTTCGTAACTTCTAAACATTTTTTATAATACGACTGCAGTTTATGTTGAAATTGAAAAACATCGTGAAATCCGGTATCTTCATTTAACACACGGTAAATACCTAAATCGAGTCTGCGTATTTATTACTTTCAGGGAAATTAGTCTAACCATATGTTTTTACTCCGTGCCTACTAGGAATTTGAAAATCTGATTAATTATTAAACGAGTCATACCCACTTACGCTAATCAGTATTCGCCTACTAATAAACTTGTTTAAATTTTGTATACTTGTACACACGTGTAGTTAAATATCAAGCCGATCATTTTGCAATCGGTTGCTGCGAAGTCTATATCGTATAACTATATCCGAATTTGGATCCTTTTTTACGCGTATAAGCGTATTTATTAGCGTATAGTCGTTGGCGTGGCGAACGCGAAATTATTCCCAGAGGCAGAAATTTTTGCTGACCCACGAAAAATCTCTCTAAAATGGCCTCGTTCACCAAACGAACGATACAAATGAGTACCCCGTTCTTATACTTCAAACGGGTGAAACGTATTGAAAAACTTTATACGCGAGTACCTACTAACAGCTACTACTGACACCTATATAGAACTTTTCTGTGAATTTATTCAACACCTTAATGTTTTTTTTTTTTACCAAAAATGTTGTACGAAAAATTAGTTTGGAGTATGCGTGTGTGGTTGTTACGAGTGCGACCTTCTTAAATCCGATCGTATATTTCACGCACCGCTGCAAGATCTCCAATATTTCCTGCTGCACACAAAACTCGGCGACAAAACACGTCAATAACATATAATATAGCCGACAAAATCTGTTTTCTCCCGCAAAACAGAATCACGAGTGGCTGCTGCTGGTGGTGCTGGTGGTGCAGAGGGTGCGACGAATTTATAGCCACTCAAATTTCGAATAACAAGAGGATTACGCGCGGCGGCGGTAACCGCGAAATCGCATTATCTCGGTCTGTTTACCGCAAACATTGAGCTGTTTTTTTTCGCGCGCGCCTCACTCGCTCGCCCGTCGCTCGAACAACAGTACAATACGCTTCTTATTCCATATTATTAGTATATTATTATTGTGTTGCATTCAAACTCATAATAATATGTTGTATATTGTTTGACAGTGGTCGCCGACGAACACCAACAATAAAATACGTAGTGTAGGGATTTGAATAATTGGTGAACTCGGACAATATGCGCGAACTCGACACGACACCGGAGGAGAATTTATTCATCGCGCACACCGCTTCAACGCTATAGTTGCATTACGAGCGCGGGTCGTGACAAAAATACACAGGTACACAGTGTGTTTCCGCCAAAAACCGATAAATTAAAATAACGAGGGAAAAAATTCATATTTCAATGTATCCCGATATTATTTGACCGGACTCGGTGATCGTGTGCATATTAAGTAGCGACTCGATAATAGTATAGAGAGCTCAAAACAAAATTTTGTTTTCAAAAAACGGCGCTCTCCGTCATATACGATTTTTTGCTCGCCCTTACCCAAACTGTTCGACTAGCGTTGCGCCGACGTAGCCTGCTGTTCCGGTGTGTTCTTCTCAAGGGGTACAGCTAGAACGCAGCGAGGAAATATTAAAAAAACGAAACACTTTTGGTTCGCAGTATATATACGGTTTGAAACGATAAAACACGGAATATCGTTTATATCGTTCGTGTGTAATCAAAAATATTAAACGCCAATTCGAATATTATACACATAGAGGCGTATTGTATTTTTTTTTTCTCGTATATCATCGCGTACGATCGCGGTGTTTTTATAATAAAAAAACGATAACGGGGCGTAAATCTACAGGTTCGCTAAATGGAAATTTATAGATCCTTTGCAGACCAACGCGGTTTCGCTGTGCGCAGTGCGCCGCGTGTATTTTTTTTCGAGACGACGTACACACATTGCGGCCTTTCGACGCGTACGACACCAACCCGTCTCTCGTGGCGAAAAAAACGACGCAGCTGCAGACCGAAAGTTATAAATATAACGTTCACACTGTGTTGGATGCTTTGGGTGCCGCGAATCCACTCGAGTGAAAAACGAACACTGCGCGGATATTTATTTTATATTTGTTGATTTTTATTATTTTTTTTTTTCGAAAATATAACACTTGACCGCGAGCTCAAATAAAATTTTAAAAAAAAATACAGGAAAATATATAATACAGGTATAGGTTACTAATACGTAATATTATATTCCCGCTACGTATTATTCTACGTGAAAAAATAAATAAATAAACGAGATCCGTCGTCACTTTTCGAGTTTTGCTGAAAATTCGGACGAAAATTATTACGACGTATCATCGCCGAGCGGTGGCCGTGAGAAGAACACGGAGAATTTCGGTGCCTATATATGTATACAACGCTATACGTTATTACGCATAACAAAGACTACGATAATTGTTTTCAACAGCGTACAATTCGATGTCTGCAGATAATATGTTAATTGTTATTCGAGTCCAAACGTACGTATATAAATTACTATAAACCGCGAAATACTCGAGAAGTCAAAGAAAAAATTGAGTGTCCTGTGTAAGAATAATTTCTACATAGTCCGTATACGTGTATTAATTGACATTTAGGAATGAGAATTCGTGCTTCAGAGAACGCTGTACAAGTCTATATGTACGTAGGTACTCCCAAAGTCGGCTCATTCTCTCGCGTTGGACAGAATAGTGTAAAGAGTATAACATATTATTATTTTTTTAATTACTAAACAAAAGATTCGCCCATACTGTATTCTTTGAACTTTATACTGTTTTTTTTTTTTATTACATAGATTAAACGGGAATCGAATAATTTAAATTGTATCGATAAACAATTTTTAACAGTCGCTCTGCAACGATTGTTTTCGTGTACTAATGCGACTATAGACGGTTGTTAATATATTACATGTGTGTATACACACGCTGATTATTAAAGTTCTCGAATGCCGATTTTAAATATTTATAACCCCGATAGCTGCTATGACTATAATATAGTTTTAACGGCTTACACGGTGCAATATTTGCCGTGAAATACGTATCAGAAACGCGCATAATTTGTATTATACGTTAATCGGATAACTTTCAGATTGTCTTTTTGTGGGTGCCACGTAGGAGCTAGCGACTAATGCCCACTAATACAGACACTCGTTTTTAAGTTTGCCTGTTTGTATGATACCGATCTTATTCCTATATGCAGCCGTCGCGGTCAGCAACAAGCTGATAACATTCAGGAGACACAGTCTGGTTTAACTCACCTACAGTATCTTACATCTATAGTAAGATACTTTCTCCCGCAACGTCTTCCGAGCGCTATAGTTTCAAAATCTGTACACACAATGTATTCGTCGCAACAATATTACCAGCAGATATTGCAGACTTCACCTTGGTCACCGCGGTCTTGAAAAATAAGGTCGGAACACTATTAGCTGCTAACCAGTATGATACCGATTGCTCGGAGAGGACTTTTTAGTTTTTCCGCTATTAACACCGATGCTATTGTAACACTAACGCTTTCATATTACGACGATGGTTCGACTAAAAAGCCGTTTTCTTATTCGGCGTGAATTGATCGGCAGGTGTCCCGTGACCGTGGTCATATAACAATCATAACAGCTGTCATCCCGGCCGTACAGTCTCATATACGTAGTTTATTAAAGTTGTCCTTTCTCGCAGGTCTCTCCTCAAAGAACACTGCAGCTATAAGTAATGTTTGTTCATCATTTAATGTAATATCGTATGCTTCTCAGAACTAATAGTCCCCGTGACTCCACTTATATCCACGCGGAAAACATTCTACCATCGCACGCTTTATCTCTACAGGACTGAATCGTTAAAACTTTTTCACCTACGCTATATCATTCGCCTTTCTCGCGACTTTTGTTGCCGCCTTCGTCCTGTTCCTCCACTTGTCACACGTCAACAACTTTCATATCTTTTTCAACCGTTCATCTATGTTTTTTTTTTGGTCTTCCTCTCCGCCTCTACTTTCTTCCACGTTCTGCGCATTTTCCATAACTGCTCTCACCGCTTCGGTTTCTTCTCTCCTCCCGTGTCCCCCGAACCATCTCAGCCTATTTTCCCTCGTCTCATCCGCTGTTACAGTTCCGCACAGCCGGTACGTACGTACGCGACATCCGCGATTGGACTACGGTATGCGAAAAAGCGCGGCGAACCGAACTCACCCAATGCATTCCGGGTTTCTGGTTGGCCAGGTCTTCAAACACGCCCATCAGGGCTGCCAATGCGACGCGCTGCACAGACGCGCGCGACCCGCGCGCAACGGATGTCCGCGGTCCGTCACCACGTCCACGGCCGCAGCGGCAAGCGGCTAAGCGGCGACAACGGCGGCGGCGGCGCGATCATCGGCAGCCCGGACGACGAAGACGGGATCCGCTGGCCGGACGGACGGACGGAGCTGCAGAGCGGGCGAACTGTAACACTGTAAAGCACGAGGTCCGCGTTACAAATGAAACACAACACGCGTTCAAACGCATAATCATTTTTTTAATATTACGTAGTCGTGCTAAATAGTACATATATTTATAATGTTGTTGTAATCACGTTTTTCGTTGTACAGCCACGGTAAAAAGGAGATTAAAAAAAAATAAATACATGTATATTTATACACGTGCAGATGGTGTTGTACGTACATCGTAACAGTGATAACGAATAAACACGGTGTGAGCGGGGGAGGGAGGCTGGTGCACAGTCGTGGACCGCGAAGAGTTCGACAGCAGACGGACAGGACGGAGGAGAGGTCAGCAGCTCGGGCGCGGTTCGTTCGCGGCCGGAGGAGCGCATAGTCCGCGATGATGCCCGATAACCGAGCGCGAAACGCGGCCCCGGCGGGTTATCGCGCGCGATTAACGTTATAAATCGTATTTTAAAGGTACGGCAGTAACACCCGCCTTTGAGCTTATGATATATTCCGGGCCCAGCCGTCGGTCGCGAGCGGTGTACTACAGACACTAATCGATAGTGCGATATTATCGTACGAAAACGATAGCAATTTTTTTTAGATATATTTTGCTCGCTTCAAAATAAAACGTACGCGTATAGGTAACATCGAAACCCCATCTCTACCCCTCGCCCCGTCGGCTGGGAGCGAAAGTAGTCTTCTTGGCACAGGACGCGAAAATTTTCGACCTTACTGTCACTAAAAATACGTGCGTAAGCATATTTCACGGAAGAATAACTGAAAAATTCACGGGCAGCAAACTTTTTATAACGAGTAAGACACGGAAGAGATCGAGAAACGTCTGTAGATCACGTTCTATATATGTATATTATTCGTCTAACTTGAAGATTTTCTATACAAGAAGTAGTACCACGAATACAAGCGCTAAGATAATATTTTGATTTCAGCAGTTAGTGCGACGGGCGTAGTATATAATACTTGGGACATTTTACTGAATACTGTTAACACGATTTCATCACGTTATAACCGAAACGTTGTTCATACACACTGTGTTACATACGGTTAGACTTACACTGTAAAAACAAACATCAAAGGGATTTCTAAACAACGAGTTATCTCTTTGATATGCGACCGTAATTACTAATTAGTATTTTAACGTTTTTTTTTTTTGTACAACTCGCAGGTAAGTACAACGAACGATGCAGCAGCGGTAGATAATACAGGCGTATTGCGTTTTCTACTTAGTATTTTATAAGAATCGGCTCATTTAACACGTTTCATCGACGACGTAACGCGATAAAATTTTCATACTCACGAATGTAACAATAATAATACCTAAGTATCGATATGGCACTCGCAATAACCTACAGATTAACACCTTCCGTGGTTGTTTGTTATTTTTTTTTTTTTCTAACTACCTGTTAGAAACTTTTACTCGTTTGTTGTAGCAGATAAAGTTGTCGTAAAAATCCCGTGTCGAATTTTGAACGAAATACAGAACTTAAAAATTAACGGCTCATCGCTGCAGAGCTCGCTCAGAATCTTGTTTTGTTCGCGAGCGAAACGCGTCGTATCAAAAACGACGCCCGTTCTAAACCTGCAACAGGCCCACACAAATATGTGACCTACTCCAAAGCAGTCGGTATACTTTTTTTTTTCTTTTTGACGATTTTGTAAATTTTTTTACGAAACTCGATTTTATCGGGAATCGTGCGTCAAAGCGAAAACACGCCGTGCATCTTATATTACTCGTCGAATAAATTTATAAATAGAGGTAACTGGTATTTTTTTTTTTTATCGATCATAATCATTTATACCAAAACCATGACTGGTTCCCGAAACACCGTATTGATATTATGAAGAAGGAAAAAAAAAAAGAAAGTAAAAAACATAAACGTATCTAATCGATCGGCAGCCGGCGGCAGGCCGATATCAATACGCGGCGGCGCAAACACCGAAACGATTGGTGCGGCCGACGTGGAAAATCGCGCACATCATCATCGGGCGACGCGCACGAATTTTCATCGCTTCTGCTGTGGAATAAATGGCGCCGACGATTTGTCACGGCCAAAAAGCGACAAGGCAAGGCGAATACGAATCGAAAACGCATCGTATATAACGCATCGAAGACCGAGTGATTTTTATGAATATTTCTTGAATTCATAGGGCGGCGGCTTCGTGGGGGCCAAAGACCTAAGAAAACGAGATCACGGTGCAGTGCGTAATAACTGATTTTTTTTTTTTTTTTAGAATAACATAATAATGTACCTCAATACATCGTGTGGTTACTGGTATTATAACATACTAATATATGGAGTGATAATATGTTTTTTTTAGACCCTTTTTGGATACTAAAAGTGAAGTATTGCCCTCTTAAACATATCCCTGCTCAATTTATGCGCGCATAACTGAACTATACGTATACTGAACTGCAGGCCTTCAAAACGCGAACGTAATCTTGACCCGATGATGTCGTAGCCATTGAGTCATTCAATCGGTCTTGACGAGGGAAAAAATACATCAAAAAATCTTCGCGGCCCACTCACAAGACACTAATTCGTCAGTGCATTACGGGAACTCAAAAAATGCAGCGGTACGAGACGGGTTTTCGTACCTATGATATATGAGCTAATGAATACTATACAAACTCTAGCCCTCTTCACTAAAAAACAACATTATTATTATTATATCTTTACCATTTTTTCCAAAAGAAAAGCATTGGGTGTCAGACATTTGATGATATTTTTACAGGACGTTAAATATCTCGGTAGTTGCTGTACAGCAGTGCTGCTCAGATAACCGAATACACAACGCGTATATAGTACCATGAGTGGCGCACATGACGGGGTTCTAGAGTAGCAACTGTTTCCCCAAAAATGTGGGTTTATAACTAAAAAGCCAGGGGGAGAGGGGTGTTTAAGTGACTTTATTTACATCTCGCTAGTGAAAAATTTGAAGAAAAAAAAAATACCACACAAATCATACATACACCACACATAAGTGCGATACAAAAACAGCGGAAACAGAAGCGAATTTTAGCGTACACGCCATTCGGGGAAATGGGAAAATAGATTATTTTTCACGTACATGCCGTAACGATAATGTATACGGGCGTATAAGTAAAGGTTTTTTCGTCCTATCCGCCCACAATCGTGTCCGACGATTAATTTTTATAGCGTGTAATTACGCTGTTTGTTTAGAGGTTTTTTCATCATCATCAGCCGCTACCATCCCGTACACGTCGGGCGCAACGCATTTACCTGTATTACGCGCGTTACACTATTATAGAGAAATAAAAAAAAAATTCCGACTTCCGCGTGTACTTCCACAACGTACGTACGTTATGTATGTATGTTTACAGCACCTTTCGCCGTACCCGGGCACAACAATATTATTATTGTTATGTGTACAACAAGAGCTCGTAATTCGAAACCCTCTTCATATTTTAATACCCGATTATTATATTATTTTATACTACGTACGTACACAGAGACGGCGACGTACGAACAGTTCCGAACGTTAATTTCTTTCCGTCGGTTTCCGCGTACGTACAAACGCTGATCACGACGACGTTGCTCTCTTGCGCAGAGCGTACGAGAGAAAAGTGTATTTTTATTACGTGCGGATGGAAAAAAAACGCGCACACACACACGCCAAACCAATTGGGAAACCGACGAGTTTAACCGACCGCGACCGAATGAGTAAAAAAAAAAAACGGTTTCGGACTATCCTCTCGTTGTATATTATTGCATTTTTCATTTCCATCCGCCCGTCTATCGTACGTTTGTGTAACAATAATTATATTGATAAACGCATGTGTAAGACGGCGGAATTTTCATTTAGATAATACCTAATAGGTGTACGTGTACTTTGTTAGAGAGGTACCTACATGTTTTATTAATTTTGTGTAAAAAAAAAAAAATGATAATAGTTTGCGGTGAATCCACTTAAAAAAAAAAAAAATAACTAGGCGCACGTATACTACGAACGATTTATAATTATCGTTATCATTATTTTCGGTCACTTAACACGACCGCTATTGTCTTGACGTTACGACTATACATTATAGAGTATAATAAGTGTACTTTGAGGTGCTCCTAGTGTAATGTGCGGCAGACAACAGTATAAGGGATGTATATACTAGTTGCTTAACGGAGGGCAGTTTCGTTGAAAAAAACAATTGGCAGAGAGCACTTGCAGTTTTTTCATACCACAGTGTGTGTATAGACGAGCACACGAACAATTATTTTTCTCAAGGGAGAATCCTTATTCGTTTCCTTTTTCTGTAACGAAACGTGCACAGTGAACCAAAAGAGTATAAACTTCCTCTGGTATATCGTCCTATTTCAGACGAGACACTGAGAATGAACGCAAAATTCGTACTAAATCATACAGAGTCAAAATAATGTTACACACAACTTGCACCAAAAGATCTATCTCAAAAACCTACACCTCGTTTGTACGTATCAAAAACTGTCGACAAAGAATATTCGTTTGAATTTCATAACATACAATAATTATTAAAATTTTAAACAACAAGATTGAAAATAATTCTTTAGGTACATATTTATACGGTTCGGCCTAGATTTCGAGCGAAGATTAGTTAGAAATTTACTTGGCAACTTATAGTGTTGACGCCTGTATGATAGTTAAACTTACTGTCGTAATTTAACTTTCGGTTGTTCTTATACCTATAATAATTTATCATTTTAGACATACTAAACTACTAGAGTACGACTAACACGATTAGTTAGAAAAAAGTTCGTTATTTTAAAAAGCAGAAAACAATAATACGTACTATTGAAGTTAAAATTGTTATTTATAAGTCGTAGTATCCTATATCACATTAAGCATTATATATGATACATACTCAAAATAATGTTTTAGTCCACTGCAGTTACATACACATATTAGAGCACCTGCGCGTATTATTATGCTCTTCACACCTTGCGTGCAAGGCACACTTTTGTGTTTTATTATTATTTTGTAAAGAACCGACTCGTTTATTATAACAATTTTTTTTTTAAGGCCGTTTTATTTTTGTTTTGTTTTGAACACTATAAAAATATCGTTTTAACGATCACGTTTTATACTCGCGTCAACTGGTTTTCTGTCCGCGCTATACAAAAACAAACACCATATGTTTAAAAATCGCCCAATTTTAGACCGGGACGACTGGATGTGTGTGTGTATTGTCTATACACTTTACAAAAATTATATTGAAAGAATTTCATCAATATATTAAACGTATTACAAGACATATTGTGTTATGTACATAACGGTGTTAAAATACGGTATAAAAATATCGAGGAACGCATGAGCAGCATTTGGATGCTATGTAGGTACAATATAATATGTACATTATAAATCATAATACAACAATATAGTTCTCGATAATTTACACACGAGTTTTATTCAAAACATCTGAAAGGTTATCACGCGCCGCTCTTTAAACCGGCGTTTTTATTCTATATTTATTTCTATAAACGTGTTAACTTTTCCCACCAATAACGTATGAAGCACTACAAAAAAAAAATCGAATCCACAACAAAAAAAACTAATAACTCGTATCGTACCATCGACAAATTTCTAAGTTAATCCGACGAGTGTTGGCAAACAGCTAACAAGACTTTATGGTTTGTAAATACTAATACCGTATGATAACCTGTACGTCGAAAAAACACTAATGATATTATTACCTGAGTATATGCGACTCGGTCGTTTATCTAAACCAAGTACCGATAATATACGTATATAATTGTTAATAACACATAAATGATATAGTATGGAAGTTGATAAATAGTTTTTTTTTCTGCAAATTCGAATCCGTGTTGTATGTAAACAAAAAATATGCCCCGCGAGAATAGGCACGCGAGAATTTATGTAAATTGTATATCAACGCATTTTTATGTATCTATCTATTTTACAAAATATGTGAAAATGAGTAGTATATGCTATTTTAGACGAGGGAATTCGGTACGTATCTCATAACGCGTGTACGATCGAAAACGATGAAACGAAATTAATTAAGAAGCGTTTTACGGAAAAATGAGAAAATTTTGTTGAACATTACGACGTTTTTTTTTTTAAACACTTATATATATATGTTGAACGTATTATTATAATATACGGTGTGACGTAAAACATATTCGTACCGAAAATTTCACAGGAACGGGATCAAGACGTCTATATATTATTGTAAAGCGTTGCGTTCAAAGTGCACGATACGAAGCGATCGTCAGCACGGACTACCGCGGACGAGGCTGATAAAAAGAGCGGCGAATTCGTTATATTATCATAAAAAATAAAAAAAAAAACATAAATTATGTATAAAGTATTTACACCGGTAACCAAAAAAAAAACAAACAAATTATTACTTATAGGTATTACATACCTATATCTGAGCAGCGGTGCGTTTCACGAGAAATCGATTTTATGCGTATTCGTATGTATAGGTATTTCGATAAATCAAGTTTTTTTACTATACGTGTCAATCCAGTATTGGTATAATATATTTCAGTATCTAGTTAACGACTAGTGCGAGATAAACATCAAATCTATATAAAACGCGGAATCGATTAGTTTTACAACCGATGCGTTTTTTATACGGATATTATTTTTGGAGACGGCCGTAATTTTTACATTTATGTTTCCAATCAATACACGTTTTCGACGCAGATTAAAAACGCCGACGTACATATATTACTATCGGAGAATACCACAAAACTCTTAATCTCATTTTGAATTCGTACACAAGTTCGGACGTTAATTCGTTTTTTAATAAACTTCTGGTACGTTTTAATTATTAAACACGACCGCAAACACACTGTCGAAGAACGACTCGAATAAATTGTTTTGCCATGCATATCGATTTTTTAAATACTCGACTGTAATGTATTTATGTTTATTGGTACACGGCTGCACGGTACCGGTACCATAAACAATCCGAATCAGCAGTAGCGTTTGCCGCGCGGTGTTATATTCGAAATGGATAAAAGACGAGTTTTTTTAACCAAAAATATTTTATGTCTACTATAATAGTAAAACTATTTACATCGACACACAACCGTTGCGCGCTGACAACACGTTTTGTATAATATATTAGATACACATATTTACATACTATATTATTATAATACAGTAAAAACCGTTCTTCAATACTATCGAAAACACATCAAAATAGATTCGTTTTTTTCAAACGATTCGACTGTCGCATAGTCGTACACTAATTATTATTGATTGTACTACAAACAAACCGCTTTGATGAAAACGACAGTGTTACAAGTAAACCCCGCCAACCAATTTTCAGGGAATTTTCTTAAACGCATCGTTTTGAAAATCTTTTCTATTATAACCTTAATACATTATTATTCTCTTCATCCCGGGCTGCTCGATATGTGTATAGGTACTCCCCGTGACCGCGTAAACATATTCTGAGCACACAAAATAATAATAATATATCGATATAAGTCGATCAAACGCGCACTGGTATTAGGTACACATCACCGCATCCTTGATCCAAATACCGTTGCAGGCAGCGGATACCGGTATAATCGTTTATAACCATTATTGTTATTATTATCGTGCCGGCCAAAGAACGTGTGCCGTACGTGTATATTATTATTTCTATACGTGGATAATAGATTATAAAAGAACACGAGGAAATTTATAAATACGAGTTGTACGCATATTTTTTAAATCAGCTGGCATTTAGTCGAGTAGTAATGTGCAAATGTGTATATTAGGCAAAACTACGCGAAACAGCGATGACACGTAATCTCAGTATTTTCTAGTCTGGGGCACCACACTGACAAATTTTCCGACTATAATACTTATATAATACTATAATACTTTTATAGTAAAGAAATTGCCGCGTTATTGCCCCCGTTAATCTTGTAACTAAAAATGCCGACTGTCAATAAGCCAGCGGCGGCTGTCTTGTGTGTATAAGGTTTAATTTTCGATGGGTGGATTATGGGAGAGTGGTGAAGTAGCGAATATAGTGTCGGATTTTTTTTTTATATCAAAAATACAGCTATTATAATAATTGACGAACATTTGTTTTATTTCCGCAGTGATTTAACTAACGAATTAAAAGCTATTGAAGAGTGATATATAAGTATAGATAAAATATAACAACGACAGAACCACGGATAATAAATATATCATACGTAGATGGGCCATCATATTATCAATAGAAACAACGCACGGGGCCGCGATCTGAAAAAACGTTAGAAATATTGTGTGTTCTCACTCTAAACTGGGGTACTCTTTAAGGTAAAGTCGATACGTACCCCATACGTATGAAAATCTATAACCGACTGATGAGGTCGAATATTCGTTTTTTTTAATATCTATGGATAGCAGCAGATAAAGTTCTCTATTGTGCACCAACATTGAAAATGTCTCCGCGGTGTGAAAACCGTAGTTGTACAAAGTTAATTCTCACAAAACAGTTTTTACTTTACTGAAATGAAGCGTTTCATTGCATAGAATGTGTGTACCTGTAGAAACACGAACATAATTTTTTTTAATAAATATCAATATTTTTCTTACTGTTTTAATACGCAACTTGACTTCACCGAACGCCTACGACCGCAACAGACATCACACCGGAACTTTGTGAATTTGCAATTTACTATCGTTGGGCGCGTACGATACATTTACAGACTGCGGTATATATTATAATTAAAGACCCTTCGTGTCGGGAACTCATATCTCCGATTTAAAATGTTTACAACGTTAATGAATGTTTTGAAATGTGTTTTTTATACCCGAACCGACTCATAATTATTCGGCTGGACGTAAGAGATATTTGAATTCGCCGACATCGCGAGAAAATTTTTAATCAAACAGTTGTTAAATAGGTGGGTGTTAGACTATAAGTGTAAAATTAAACATTGACGAGTATTCAATTCGTTAAGAAACTGGATTTAAACTGTTTAAAAAATTTAATCGGCAGGGTGTCACTGTCATCGATATAATTGTTTAGAGTTTATTTTAATAAACTTATAAAAGTAATGTTTTAATATCTAATGTTTTAACATAAAACAAATCAAATGTGATTTCTTGTTGAATTTATGAAAACTACGGCTTTTTGGGATTTATCTTATAAAAAAAAAAAAATTATTACGCACAATTTATATTTTAATATATTTATTTTTCGTCCTTTTTGTAGCGGCGTATATAAGAGCAACGTACTGACATCATGATACATATACCTTCACAATGTGCAGTGTACTCACGAATGCATACCGCCGATAATCCTTACGGGGTTGCGCCAAGGGGATGGTTTCGCAGCAGTAGATTCAAACTACCCCTCGAATACTGTCTGAGCTTATTATTTTTTACGCGTATACTTTTATACATTTATTTTTACTGTGATACACTGTAGCAGCAGGTTATATAGAAACTCCGTTTTAAAACCACCCCGAAATCAAATCTTCGGCACGCCCCCGAATACTAATGAGGCGAAACGGCACGTTTATCGACGTCGGTTTCATAGCCGAGCGTGCGCTTCGACTACCGTATTATTATTCAATTTTTGCGTTTCGGCACGGGGACGCGTGGTGAAAAATGATTACCCGCAGAGATATTAGATTTAATTCGACAAGGTTGATTTTAGAAATTTCCAAAAGCGTACTCGTATTCAGCTACAGTATAAGTGTACTCTCGTTTAGATTAGATGCAAAACCGCGTAACTCGGTTCGTACCTTTCGACTACAGTGCAGCTTTCCATTGAAAGTCAAGGATGACTACTCCATGTGTGTATACAATGCGTATTTCAAATAAGTACAGATACGTTGATTTTTATCGTAAAAAAAAAATATTAGGATTGATTTAACCGCAGTTTTTAATAACAAGCACCCGTGGGGATCTGAGCAGGAGTTTAACGTGGGCAATTTTATTGAAAAACGAAAATATAGGTATGTAAAACGGATTTAAATACAATAGTACGTAAGTACAGTGTGATTAGTGACTAAATTTGTTTCAATCAAATTGTGTTATCTCAAGCCATCACATTATAGCGTTAAATTTACCCGACGGTTAAAATGAAGTGACCCACACTTGTCAAACAAGTACTAAAGTATACAAAAAAAATAAAGATTACGGAGCAATTTATTTACTAAGCCTTGTAGCGATGCGAAAATACCATCAAAACTAAAAAGCGTACTCGGTACAGTTAACCAAGACGATCAACTGTAATATTATTATATCAGTATATACACTGTACGAGTGTTTTAATAATGTTCTGCTGTCGAGCACAATAAGAGTATCCCTGAAGGATTTTTCGGCAGACGCGGAGACTTTCGGGACAAAACGAAACGGCGGCCTGCACTAAAAACATAACATCGTGCAAGTATGTAAAAACTATTATAGAATGATTTTAAAAATGTAATTAAATATCATAAAGTCGAGCGGACTGCACTAAATTGATGTATCCGACCCAAGTGTATAGTTTGGAGGAAAAAAAATCCTTTTCTCGACCATCGCTCGTTGTCTTTTGAAAGTACAACTCAGTTTTAAACTAAAGGAAGTTTCCGAAATTTAACAACACCGTACATATTTTCACGATGATTACACACGCCTGGAAATACTTTCGGGAGAGACGAACGGGCGGCGATCGCACGCGTGTGTAATATTATAATATTATTATATTTGATCGTGTGCGGTGGTGCGGTAAGAACATGGAAATCGTTTCGTCGAATCCGGTTTTACGTCGTGCCGTCGCCGTCGTCGTCGTCGTCGTCGTGTGTGCAACGACACACACACGCGGTGAATAAAAATATGCACTCCGTACGGGTTTAATTTAAATGTTCAAATGTGCTCTGCAGGTCTTATCGAATAGAGTGGCGGCACACGATCGCATATAACGTGTCGAGGATTTTTAAAAATTTATAATAAAATAAAACTGGAACTTTTCAGCTAATTAACACAATGTACGTATAAAACCCGGTGTGATAACCGTCCGCGAACCTATACTCTTATAACATTACGGTATAGCAGCGTTTTCCTTAATTTGCAGTACCTATATTGTACGATATTTTTTATAATTTATAAGTATAAGAAAATTATATACGGCCAAATTTTTTTTTGATTCACTTTGCATTCTCAAATTTCCAGTTAACACACAGAACTGAATATGCATCGAACGTATATTAAATAAATATATGTATATTATACACGCAAGTAGTGTGCGATACAATCAAAAACTGCACCGACGCGCGCGGTATGGAATGTAAAATCGAACGTAAAGCCGGTGGTATACGAAGAATTCAAATATTGGTTCGACATCGGTGAGACGGAAAAATTCGATTCGACAAAACGCGGCGAGAAATAGAGATATTATGGACACGACAATGTCGAACCCGCAGTCAGAGATGTACAGAATAATGTTCTTCTGGTTCTTCACGCATAATATATATATTAAATCAAAAATGTCGTCTTCAGATGTTGCCGGATAATACCTATATCACGGGTTTTCGATTTTTCGGACACGTTATTTATTACATACGCGATCAACCGAATAGTTAGCCAAAGAAAATATATATTATGCAAATGAACAATACAATGTTCAGATTGATTTGGAATAGTACGAAAAAATTCCCTAAACATATGTCAGGTGTACCTCCTCCAAACACCTAACAAGTCCTACAATAATATAAAAATCGTAAATTTTTAAAAAAAATTATGCACGCGAGAAGAATACGAGCGTGGAACCGTAGATATAAACGTAGATTGTGTATACCGATTAGTAGGTACTTGCTTATTTGTTTATAGATAAAACGAGAAGTCAAAACACGTTAGTTTTAACCGAGTGTTTAGGCGTTAAAGCACTGTACAATTATATAGATACGTACACCAATGAACTAAAAGATTATAGTTTTTCAACTCGATGATAATCAAAGTGTACTATAACAACAATTTATACATTTCAATGGTAATTTGATTTGATTTTTTTTTTTTTATATTCTTTATACTTTATTACTTCGCTTACGTTCGATTCGGAATAACAACAAAATTAATTTTAAATACGTAGGTAATACGTGTAAATAATATTCATACACCTATATAGTGGATAATTTACCTACAATATTATTTATTAACCGTTTATAGTACCTATACGATAATAATTTTTATTGTAAACGCAATAACATTATAATAACGTATAAATATTTTATAAATGTCCAGTCTATACTGTTATTAGTGGACTTTGTGTGTGTATATATACACGCGATAAAAATAATGAGTATTGGGAATCGAGAGTACTTGGGTGTATACAATTTTAAAATGATAAAAATGTGTAAGTAGACATTCTATACATTGTACAAATATAATATAATATACTCGGTGCGTATTGTAAAGCGCTTCTAATAAAAGCATGCAACTTCATAATAATAATTGGAAATTTACCTAATAACATACGTGTATTATTTAGAATTATTAAAACGGAATATAGAGAGATACTTGGCTTGAAAGCATACTCTATGTTTTCGTCAGATTTATCCAACGTACCACGTACCTTAGTAGAGCCTACTGCATTTTAGTCATTCAGATTTCTATTGTAACGCGTTCAATTTCGATCAATCCGTATAAACGGTACAGACGTGTTTTAAAATTTAGATGAACAAAATGTACGTAACATGATATTTATATAATAACAAGATTAAAAGAGTTTGTCATCAAATATCAGTCGGACGATACATTTTCAGTATATTATGAAGAGTAATGTAAGTGTATAGTACAAACACATTTTAGTATTTACACCTCAACATAACAAGTCTCCTGATTTATTAACTGTTTGATTAACTTGTGAGAAAAAAAACGGTTGTTGTAAAAAATATAATTTGAGACAGCCTGAATGTTATATTATAATATGTTCACTCGTCACAAGAATTTGCGATTAAATAAAATTGTATTTGCTATCTATATATACATGATTTATGCGTTATTTTATTTAAACAATAACCAATGCCTTCATTATACAGAATAAGTAAAGTTATTATTAAACATTTATGTAGGTGGTACATCAACAAAATGAAAAATTCATATCAAATGTATAAAAAAAAAATGAAATTTGCATTGTACGGTTCCAAACTCGTATTTAAAACATATTTTATGAAAAATATACATACGAGAATATACAGAACGAATAATTGACATTATTGACAAGAACGCCGGTTTGAAATTATTATCTACTGTTGCCAGCTAACTATACGATTTTTGAAAAGTCTTTTTTTAAACATACCGTATAACACTTCCATTATACTATAAGGTTATCATTACAACTTAATAATCAATTCTGAATCAAGCGAGGAATTAAATCAAATTTTTTTTTTTTTGCAATTATAGAAGGCTGAAAAAACCAAGGAGAATATTACAAAAAATTTCAATAATACCAATAGGTGCTGTATAAAAGCAATATTAATGATTATGGAACTTAACACACAAACATTAAAGTTATTAAGAACTGCTACTCCACGCGATTTTTCGAAAAAACCTTTTTTTTTTAAAATTTGTTCAATACATAGCAAAAAAATCTATGTTGGGTAGTTGTCACGGCGAAAAACTTCAAAAATTACCGTTTTTTTTTTTTTTCGTAACACGCATTTAAAAAAAATTCTTGGAAATAATTTCAATTTTTAAATTTTTATTTAATCGGAAGTAGGTATTTTTTTTTACTGATTAAGAACATGTAAAAATATTGCCCTGCTCGCACTTCATAATTAATGGTAGGTAACGTAATTATCAGAATTGACCTGCAACCACTCAATAAAAATTGTCACGTCCCTAATATGAATTTAATTCTTGTTTTTAAACTGTCTACTATTTTGAATATTCCATATAAGGTTCTTGTTTTAGAATATTGTAGACGGCAATCACGCCAACATTAATAATTATTAAATTACAATTATATTTGGTAAATTTTATGTATATTTTAATAAAAATCAAGTTCCAAATATACTGTCCTAAGACATTTTAAAATTATAAAATTTAAGAAAATGTTTTTTAATCCAAAAACTCAAAGTCTCATTATGGTATTGAATTTACACATTAATCGCTCATTCTAAGATGGTGGTACACTAAGTACAAACTATGTGTAAGTACCTATAGAAAAATAAGTTGAGCCAAAATGTGTAGTCCCACAGTTAAGTCCCTTATAAGTTTTAACTACACGATGAATCAACGCGTTTATACTAAATATAGTATTATAAATAAATATATTTTACTTTCAGAATATTCCGTTGTATAAAGTAAGATTCAAATTATATTGTAATAGAACATTTCCATAAACTTATTATAATAGCTGGTATTACCAACACAATTTTACACGCATTATACCATTTATAATATTATTAATTATTAAATTATATTACATAAGTGCAAGTTATTTTAGGAATTCAGTTATTTTAGTTTGCATTAATTTTTCTCGTTTAGCTTTCTACCTGTATATTGTTGACATTTTTATTTATTGAAAAAGAACAACCGGAAAAATTGGGGCTACCGACTAGTACTGCTACTCAATACTCAACAGCTGTAAAACGCAGTCAAGTACATCTATAGATCCCGTATGCTTAAAACTGTAGTGAATTTTTGCCCAAAAATTAAATATTTCGTCAAACACAACTGTGATTGAATTATTCTGCCCACATACGTACGTACACGTAAAATCAATTATAACTTGATTATACTGATATTATGGAAAAATCATGGGGTGTATTCCGGGTATAAAAACGTGTACGTCCCGTTGTCGGCTACAGATACAGGAATTGTGTAAACAAAAATTATACAGGATACCCGTGTTATCGCCGTTTGAAACTTACTAAGGAGTACATAAGTAAAGGTAGATCTATAGTATAAGTACATCTCCGTACAAAATTACGCGCGATATGACGGTGCTAATAATTATAATGTAGGTAAATAATCATTCGAAAGTATAATCTTTGTATAGAAGAAATCAACGGTTCTCTCGGTTTGAAATCGGAATATCAAAATAGGCGCGACAAAATATACATATTTTATCATAAAAATAGGTACAGTATAAATACCAAACGATTAGAAACAGTTTATCGCAACTAAGAAAATCACCCAGCCAGAAAATGTTAATTTATTTTAGTAGAATACACAGGTACGCGTTGTTCGATAACACAATATTATAATGTTGAATAGTCATCGTTTATAAGCTTGCCTAACTATAACTATAATATAATATAACAAGCATAATATTCCAACGACTATGCTCCTATACCTATACGCGGAATAGATAAAATTTGAACAATTCTGTGATTCCTACCTATATTCTACATAAACACCATTGCAGTCTTTCGATCAAAAATATGAAACATTCGGAAAAAGAGATGAACGTCCAATCGATTTCAGCTACGCTAAAATAAATTATACGTTGGATAATAACATTTTTTTCTACCTACATTAAAATATCGGTCGACAACATTCAATACGGTATAAAACGCTTTTTTCTTTTTACACGGATCTTACAATCTGCGATTGCTGCACCACGCAAGATGGTTACACACATACCGCTGCAAGTTCCCACATTCCGAGCAGTCCGCGGTCACACGGTTAAATTATTTTCACAAAGGTTATAAAAAAAAAGTAATGACAGTAATGCGATATTATAAATAAACAGGGATTAAAAAATGGAAAATATGTAAACATTACGTACAGGCATTACTGTCTGGGCATTATATTTTTTTGCCCGGCGCGCCGCTTATGAAGAGCCACGTCTTTAAGAACGCATTTTTTGTGAAAAAAAAAAAAATCACGATGATTCTGCAGAAAACTACAGAAATTCAGTTTTTCATTTTTTTTTTTTTCATTCAACTCGAATTAAACTAGCATAAATCGCGTTTTGTTCATTGTACCCTTTTTGGGTCGGCCACCCTAAACCAGCGAACAGTTTATGAATTTTCGGAGGCCAAGGAATTTTTGGCCGTCGGACCGTCGAAAAGTGAGTTGAAAACGGATTTACAACTTACGGCCATCGCGGTTACAATTCAAAAGTGTTCCCACATGGTATATTATACCTTGTGAAAAATTATAATTATCAGTAGGCTCTGCTCTGCAGATACCGGAGACTTACCGAAACTTGCGACTGTTCCGTGCCAGGTGTACGGGGGGTGGAGGGCCGGTTAAAGCGACCGGCTTTCGGCGGAACTGCTGCTCCGCGGAGAGAAGAAAATAATATACGACGACGAATATTATTCTCTATGCCGGAGACGAAAAGAGTACAAAAAAAAAAAGAGGAAAGATCTCGGACCGTGAGGCTACTGCGACGACACCGTGTCCAAGTGATACCAGCGCATGCTCGGCGGCGAACAGTATCGCGACGACGCGAGCGGGGCGGGTGGCGGCGGCGACGACCACGACGACGACGACGACGACAGTGGAACGATGAGAGGAACGCGTCCGCGGGCTTGCGCGCGTCGAGACTGAACGCGGTCGAGGCGGTTTTTTCGCCCGTCGCTCCGTTCCGAATGCCGGGCGGCCAGGGGGGCGGCCGTGCCGCCAATGGTACGCGCGCTGGGCGTGGCCGGCCGCGACCCGACGCCGGAGCCCGCCACCATGCGGCAGCAGCGGCAGCCGCCAGCCGTGCGGTAAATCTCCCGGGCCGCCGCCGCCAAATACCGTTGTTTGTTTCCGGTGCCGGCCGCTATATTGCACACTCGAAACCGCGCGTAAAGAGACGCCGTCGTCCGCCGGCTGTTAGCGCCGCGGCCACGACGGTTGTGTGTTTACCTACCACCCGCAATGTGAATAAAATAATATATATTGTTATTACGCGATTTATTCCGACGATTGCAGCACGACGTTTCCCTTATTTGCCTTCCAATACACCACGCGGGAGCACTTATTTTAATGAAATAATAATGGACGCGTTGGAGTTTTCGCGAGCAAACGGTGGCGGCGTAGTTATAGAAAAAAGTTGGAAGAAGCGCGGAGAAAATGATTTTCAACCACAGGGCCGTGCCCTCGACTCGCGACTCTTACACACTAGGTCGCCTGTTTAAAATTTTTAATTTATCATTCCGGTAGGTAAATAAACTATAGTTTTTCGTATCGTGTCTTTTGTTCAACAATCGCAATTATTTTGCGATGGGGAGGAGAAAATGCACCACAGATCGCGGTCACACGCTAATCAAATGTATTTCGTTCGGCAACACGCGGGCTATGGCACTTTGGTCCAATAACTACACGAAAAATAGTGTCGAAAAAACAAAAAACGGCATAAACACGAACGATATATGTTTTATTTGCTTGGATCTTTATGCGACAAACAAGTCGTCAACTTTTTCAAGTGTACGTACCGTTCATACCTGTACGAAAATTACAACGCTCATAAACAGCTCGTTGCCCCCCGTAAGAAATACGCGTTAAATATATTTTCTTTTAAAGTTATGGCACGTATTATTATACTGTACAATGTACCAAGAAACTTTTAAACCGAGTAAGATGTAAGTGCACGTTTGAAAGCTGTAGTACACGTACTCTTTGACAGTATATAAAAATTAAACAAACAGTTTAAAAATACGTAAATGTTTGAGGATTATCTCACAGCTCCGGGTCACCGAAAAACTGCGGTCTTGTAAAGTATTTGAGTACTCACCTAAAGTACACTTTACAAATATAAATCTGTCGTCGGATATTTGAAAGTAGGTATAGTGTTTTAAATATACCTACTTTTTCGAATTACCTATCCGTGTTCAAAATAATATCATAACGTATTGAATTATTTGATATTTTTCTATAAATACCAGCTGTACGATGGGAAATAATTTATATTCGAGCAAAACATTAATTACGGTATTATAATGATGTAATCAATTCCTTGTGTTGTATGTTCATTATAGGGAAAATATGAGTTTATTTTTAATTACACTATAATTATGCAAACAATATATTTGGTGGCAAAACAGTTAGCTGGTAAGGCAACGTAGTCCACGCTCTATGTCGTATGAACAATTCAGTACGAATCGGAGAACGCGCAATACATAATGTGCACGAATTACAATTCTTGCTGGAGCTACAATAGAAATAACTAAAATTATTATTATCCACAGCGATTGCCTCCGGTAAATTATTTTAAAAGTTTTTGTTTGCCACGCAACATTAAATATATGTTTTGTAATTTTAAATTTTTTAGATAAGCTTTTTATCCTATTAACTTGAGTAAACATTGCCTAACTGAATAGTAAAAAATACATTTGGGTACCTAGTTTCGTTCGTTGGCCTACAAGTATATTATATGTATTTAGCTATTTTTTTTCCTATTAAATAGAAGAATAAAACTTTTGACAACAATATGTAAGTTGGTAAAACGAACTTTGTTGTAAAATAGTATAAAAAAAGATGTTATAAATACTTTCATTAAGTATCCGTAATATTCTTTTTAATAGGCACGTAAAAAAACGCACTTTTCGACGCCCGATGATTTACGTGACGCTACGCAAAACATGCAAAGATGTATAGCGTTTTGCCTACACGCTGGTGTTTTTATTTTATTAGTCATAACGGTAACTGCCTTGCACACCGGCACACGTCAAGTATGCTATATTAGAATGATATCAAATTGTAAAAAGAGTAAAACGTAACGTATAAAACTAGAAAATAATATGCGCAGTAAAAGTATTGAAAACTATTTAAAATTAATAATTAAATACACTTTTGTCAAAGGGATAATATTTTATAGTGTCAGTTATTTATAAGCGCGTTAAATTTTGCAAAGTATACGCACGCTTCGAAATAAAAAAGCTAATTTATCTATGAAAACGGTATCATAATTAATGAAAACGATAATTTTGTTAATTTTGTAGAACTGAAAATGTATTTTTATCAGTATAATAGATTGCACGAAAACTTAAAAAATCCGTTTTACAAAGATCCATACAAATTTCGTGCGCGTACAACGTACGATTATGTAGATAATATACATTTTGTACATCAAATATGATTAAACTTTAATATTACGCACATTTTGTAAATTTTAATTTAGAGAAACGCGTATTTTTACAAAAATAAAAGACTAGTGTCCTATAGCAAAAATGTTCTCTTTTTAACAAAGAGAAAAATTGTCTAAAGTCTATCCATCGCAGGTTGATTATGAAATTTAAGACGCGTTTTGATGCTAACTAATCAAGACCGTTCTCCTCAATTTTGAGAGTATTTCAAGTTTAAACGGTGTTAGGTATAGCTGGCACGGAGATAGCTGGCCTGTTAAAAAAAAAGTCGAAGAAAGTTGCTTAAGAAAATATGTTGGGTGTCTTTAACGAATGTAGATAGGAACTCTGCGCGATTAGAGTATTTACACAGTAACGTAAAAAAATATTAGTGTTATATATATGACTTAAAACAGAGGTTTTTATGCAATATCTGCGTATTTTTTGCCTGCTTGTTTTAAAGAAGTTTACGTTGGTTTTGTTACGTATTTTAACAATTATAATTCATAGTGTGGATAATATACATTATATTCATATACCAGTAAGTACCTTTAAACTCTACACTTTCAAACTTTAATGAAAAAAAAAAAACGAGTGTCTAATAATTTTGTTCTTTTTTTTCTGACGATACTACTCTCTATGAGTTTAAGCTGCAATAGTTACGCCACCGTATATTATAATGTAGCGAGGGCGTATTTACGGAAACGTTCAATGGGAAGGACACGACAAAAGTATAGCGAGATTTGGGGTATCACTGCGCTGCACAGTGGGTCAGTATTTCGGACAGTGTATAAATTATGGAAGGAATCGTTGTTATCGAAAAACGATTCTGAGGGATTTCGCGATCGCGAGTATCGGCTGCTGAAGAAAAACTTTAAAAAAATTGTTCCACGTTTGTAAGAATTTCAAAACCGTTCGGAGCATATATTTTGGTTTTTGTGGATTATACGAAAAACGTGTGAAAAAAAAAAGGTCGAACAAAATCGTCATTTACGGCGGGGAAAAAACATCTTCGTTATGATGCGTCGTTCTACCCGAAAGCGCGTTGACAGAATAGCTAGAAAGAGAAAAAACACTGCGATATGCGTTTTTCGCTGCTCTCTGACGAGTGTAAAATTCACGTCAGGATAACACGTTATTGTTTCTATAAACAAGTATCGTAACTCGTGCGCATATCGAAAGAGCGGATTACATAGATCGATGTATCGATTATTCATATAATATATATGAATATTTTTCACGCTGTACGAGACGTAAACGTAAAAACGCCATTTGTCGGGTGGGCACGGGGCTCCCCTTTCGATACGCCGCCGGTAGATGAAAAAAAATAGAAATCCAAAACAAACGTTCATAACATTACAAACGATCGAATACAACAACAACGTTGTACAGGTAACAGCCTATGAGTTAGGAGGCGATAGCAATATTATGGGCGCTGTTATCGCGATAGATGAGATTATTAAATTTTGTTTTTTGCGATTTGTTCGTTCAAGGCCGAGCAGGATCAACGGCGAGGAAAATGTACGTACGAGGAACATGCGAACGAAAAAATTAACGATGCGCGACCAGCCGGGATTCAGGCCTGTACATGGCGGGGAAAATGGCGATGTAATTACGTGCGCAAACACACCTCATCATATGTAATACGAAAAAATGGTAAACGAGTGGGCAGTTTGCGCGCGCACAATTTGTCCGGGAAATTCGTCGAGATCGTCGGCTCCGATAGTCGTAGCTTTGTAGTACCGCTTTGCGCGCCCGGTGACCGAATTTCCTGTATTTTTTTTTTTTTACGGCGTACTCCGTGTAGTAATACGTGTGTAAAATAATGCGTTTTGCCCGTCGCATCTCGTATACATACGTATCAAAAAATATTTAATAACGCCATACCTATATATGTATGTATAATGTATACGAACGGAAGAAAAATTAGAAAAAACGAATGTACGTATAATACGACACTGTAAAGCGGCGTAACATACTGCGGTTTATTACGCTTGGAATATACGTATTACACACGCGTAGGTAGGTGCGCGTCTAGGGTCACGACGGGTTCACGACGGTATATTATCGTGTCCGCTTTATCAAAGCGCTGAGCTGTGAAAAAAACGGAAAAAAAAATCGGCCAACGCGGAGTGATATATATATTTCTTACGGATCGCTTTCCGAAACGCCGCAGTTGGTGTGCCGATCGCATAAATAAATACGTAGAGCTCGCTGAAAATCAAAATTTCCGAAAGATTGCTTACAGATCTGATCGAAACGTCAGTCTGCGACGTATTCTAAGCCCACCCGAAGCTCGGACCTTCTCAAAGACGAACGATGCTGTTTTGAATGAACAATGCAAATCGAACAATGCAAATTAACGGCGTGAACCAGGGGCGGACTGGGTATAGTGGTCAAATTTTGGAAAACGGCTCGAAACGCGAAAAAATAGCTCTCGCCGCATTCAAAAAATGTCCTATACACGTCGTAAAAACGTACCTTTATATTAATATAAAAAACATGCGTCATCATCGACCTTGAAATTTCGCTTGTATTGAGCGTTGCGTTTATCACGTTTACATGTTTATTCACGTGTATAGAGAAAAAACTGAACTACTATCACCTCGACGTTTTTAAATTTCAAGCCGTTTTCGTTGCAATGATTCTTGAAATCGACTTTTTTAAAAATGTATTATTCGAAAATGAAACGGAACGAGGTCTAAAAAATATTGTATTTTATTAGCTAAAAAAAAAAAAATTCTTTTTCTCGACCTGTCGGGTCAAAATCGACGTGTGTTGACCAAAATAATATTGACCGGTCGGTTACGCCCACGCTAAATAAAACATTTAGATAACAATAAAAGTAAAACTTACCAAGTTTAACGAAGTAACAGAGGTAAGTGTACTTTTTGACACAAAGCACAATTTTTTCCGTCTTGGATCGATGACTCGGCATTTCTTTTTGCGTCGAACCGCAGAGAGCTCGCTCAGAATCGTGTTTTCGAAGGCAATCGTCGCTTTCAGAAGTCAAATAAAAACGACAACTTCTCAACTAGTGACCCGCCCAAAGCGTATAGTCGCTACCCCGTCACACTCGACCTAGACCGTTTTTTTAGACCTCTGTATAGCCGCGCATTTATGCTTACAAAACTGTCGAGTGTAAAAATGTTCGAAGAACTATTTTTTATCGTACATCGTTTCAAAACGTTTTACGACCGTCCGACACGTACCTGCCATAACAGTTCTGTCGAAGAGAATTCAGAACACGTACGTTATAGTTAACGCGCGTGACGTAACGTATGAAAGCGGTACTGATCGAAAACTCGTATTTAAGATCGTATATAGGTGCGGAAAAGATCCCGCGTAATAATAATAACGATATACAATTTTATAACACGGTCCGAGAAAGCGGAAAAACGCGCGAGGATCGGAGATTTTCGTTTGTTTTTTCGATTTCACTCCGACGTCTCCTCGTGTGCGAGCACATAACGTTATTAATTCGCTTATCTGCGCCGATGATCGCGTCCACCGAATTCGACCCGAACGGCAGGTTGTACAAATATATAGGAATAACGTATCTATCAACAACCCCCGTGATGATGCTGCTGCTGATTTATGTGCGATGGGATAGCCGCAAACGTATCGATACAACAATGTATTATGGTACGGCCGGCGGCGTCGATCGGATTTTTTAATTTTTTTTTTATTCGGTAGAATAAAAAACACACGACGAGAAAAAAAAAATACGCGTATAACATACGCGGGACGTATTTTCGAAATTGACGCTCGCGCCGAATTCGTTAACGTAGTAGAATACACGTTTATACATGTACGTTTATACACTATTACAATATCACGCGCGATACGATCTCGAGGGCTCTCGAACGACGAGTTTCCCTGTGGGAAAAAAAGAAAAAAATCATTTTTTATGTCAATCCTCCTCGCGGCCAAATAAATGACACGTTTAACGTACGTAATTTATACGACGTGTTGTGCGCGCGAGAGGAGCACACCACGTTCTACCGGTGGACGTTTACCACACTGCAACAATCGTTCGTACCTGTATAACGTGACCAAACAATAATCACTATAAATAAAAACTCGATTACTTTGATTGTATCCGAAATATTTCAGACACTCTCCGAGTAAAACAAAAATAACAAAAACCGGAATCACTCTATAGGTCGCAGTTTGACGTTGTCACTCACGCTGTTTCGGAAGGCTTGTTGGTACAGAAGTTGTATACGTAGTAAAAATTGCTTTCAAATACGTAACGGTTCCGAGTGAGCTCGGGAGAAACAGAGAAAAAATGAAGAAATCGGTCGCGCCGTGTTTTTACAGTTTATCAATTTCAATAACGTGTGAACATTTCAAACCGTTATTTCAAGCTATTGCGTTTTGAGTATTGTTTTAAGTATCGAACGGATTTCGCCTGCACACGAGTAGGAGGAACTGCCGGCCGTAGTCGAACTATACGTATTACCACGGTCCTTTGGTCGAGTATTTTAATATCAATAACATGCGATATTAAACTGTAAAAGGGGCCACAAAGAATAGTTTACAACACGGACGATGCGGTAACTTGCAAGCGAAAATGCAGTCATTTTGAAATTTGGATTTTTTTATAACTACTATCGTTTTAAACGGTCGATATAATGAAATATATGATGTTCTGTTTGCTGGCTTCTGTGTCCGTAAACAAAGCCGTCGCCGTCGAGTAGACCGCACCACAGCCGGCTGCTAAATCGACAAAGACCATGCGATTTTCATGACAGTATTCGACGAGCAGAGTTTGTATTTCATTGTTTTTGCTTTCCGTATTTTCGCTCACGTGCGTTATATTATACCGTCTTATAAGCTATCGTATGTGTTGTCGGACAACCAGCTACTGGCTCATTGATTTTGGATTTTAGTCGTTTGCTGTAGACCGCAGCGTAACGTGTTCATCTTCAAGCGTTGTACAAATCGAAAGCTGAAATGCTTTTGTACGAGCCGACCAGCGCAATTTAAAGTGTACCTCTCTACGCGTTTACAGAATTTTCGTGTACGATAATGTACGTGTTCCAGCGGCGACATGACGTTAAATAATTTACCGCGCCTGTGCGTCTACGGTAGAATTTGATTTTGTGAGAAAAAAAAAATTCCCTCTCTCTCTAAAAAGTCGTACAGACAACAGAGCGTTGTACAAAAAAAATCGCTATTGAAAAACCCGTCGAATTCGCAGGCGACAAACACGATTAACGGTTTTTTTCTCTCCACGTCCGTGATCGAAGACCGGTGGCCGAAAGACGTGCCGGGTCGACGCGGCGCTGGAGCAGCGGCCCGACCCGTGCGAGTTCGGAAAACAGGTCGGCGCCGTCGTCCGAAAAAAAAGTTGTTGCCGCCGCGCCGACGGAGCGAGGACGGAAAACGACGGCGTGCACGACGTGTGCCCCGGCCGGACGCCGGAGATGGCCATCGCGTAGATGGAGCGATTTTCGTGCGACGTCTGCGCCGCTGTTCATGACGGAAGTGTCTGAACGTCGTGAACTGACTCGTCGCTTCGATCCGTCGTCCTCTGTAAATGCTATAATTATACGTAAATTCATACCTATTGTTTATATAGAGGTGACAGAAAACAACCGTAGGATGATCTGACGAAATATTCGGCGTAAATCGTTGTTGTGTATAATTCGGATGTTTGTATTCAGCATGGCTCGGTATGGTTCATTTTCAACACGTATTGCAATGTACGTCTTGTTGTGTGTTTCGTGTGCAGATTTCCTTTCGGCGTTACTACTTACGGGCGTTGTACCGTTTAAAAAATTTTCGTGGTCAAAATAGGAATGTATTTCTGTTTACTCGCAGCAAACAAAAACGTCGATAAATAAACATTATTATTTACGGTTCGGCCGGAATAGCGCACATATATATATTAAAGGGTTGTTTTCTTACGCGTGTACATGTATATAACTTGTTAATATTATCTAAACAAATATTGCAAAGAGAAAAGATTTGATTTTTTTTAATCAATAAAATAAAAGTATTCAATAAGTACGTCTAAAGTGTATGTTTGAATACGATTGTACTCACAAGACTTCAGGACGCAGTGTAAAAGTAACGAATTCTACGTTACAACTTTGTATTATGAAAAAAAAAAAAACACTGGAATCTTTGTAAAATCAATAGCTTCACTCAGAATCCGTAAAAATGTGAAATTTTGAACACGTACGGTGTAAATGTGTTTCCAGCCCTATAAGTTTGTGTCTCGTGGCTGTGTCGGCAGGTCCGCGCATCGTTAAATTCGTACGTATTGTAATTTATCAAACACGAATTCGAATTAATGTAAAGAACATGCAAAATTTACACAAGCCGTACCACCAACCATTAATTATCATAAATACCCAACAATAATAATAGTATTGTGCACCGGTTTTATACAATTAATACAACCGCGTTCTATAATAAAAAAAATATACAAATAAAATTACGGTAGTAAAAACGTCGAATCCTTTACTTTTTACAAAATAAACTCTACTGCTCATCTCGAGTATTCGCATAAACTTTTATTTGCGTATTTTTTTTTTTTTAGAACATAATGCACGTTTCGCTCGTAATCTAATGGTGTCGGTCATATTTATTAAGGAGTAAAATTTAGGCAATTTAATGCACATGCACTTCCCACGCTCAAGTCCGAGTATAGTAGTTATACAACGCGTGTCGCTTTCGATCGCTATTATTTAAAAACAAACGAGAATGCGTATTTACAGGTAAAACTCTCGTAGACTTATCCGATTTTGATCGTTTTTTTTTTTTTTTTTCAAATAAAAAATAGAATTCATCTTGCAGGTCAGATAGAAAGATACATATAAAATTATCAAATAATAGCATTATTCAAATTAATATTTTGATTTCTGTATAGTAAGAATTTTTAAAAGCGGACTTCTATCCAACCTGCCAAAAGCGTTTATCAAAATCCGATTATTTTACATGCGGTTTTTTCCGTGTGATGTCATGTTTTTGGTACCTACAAAAAACGTATCGGCTCCTATGCCAACGTAGGAGCTTCCAACTCGCATCCTCGTGTCCATTAGGGACTGGTTTAAATAAAAGTTAAATTTAACAAGTTTTAATAAATGTGTGTGATCGCAGCATAAATCGATAGCCGCAATAAAATCAATTATAATCTGTGGAGAACCAAGAAAACCTTTTCATTTTCATATGCTTATCAAACGTTTTAAACGTGTATATTAAATTATGTATATTGCGAAAACTGAAAGGTTACTTTTATCGTTTATTACTTATTACAGATATTTAGCTAGTATATTATATAAGTTCATCGGATAAATATGAATTTCTATTTACTTCCAGTGTTGGAATGGAAATATTCAGGTATTTATAGAAAAAAGTAACGACTACTGACTTCGGAGTGGGTAAACTGTTGGAGTAGCAACAAGTTTGTATAATATGGTCACTGGTTTGAATATTATATAGAGTTTTTATGCCGAATTTTTAATACAAATTTATTTTAAACCAATATTACCAAAAACTGCCTACTGATTGAATGGTTTATTTTCAACACATGACTCTAAATGGTCCAAGAATTCCAAAATGTAAGCCAACATTTAAAAAATATAAATTAAAATAAAGTAAAAGTAAGTAAAATTACGATAACTAATTATTCTTGTCTCAGCTCAAGTATGATTAAAACGATTTGAAACTGCTCGTCTAAAAAAATGAGAGTATCTGGTTATATAGCACAGGCTGTGTGTTCTGCACAGCCCTTAAACTATTATTGTTATTTTACTGTGTCTATTTCCGTTGTGACATGTCATCGTCAATAAAAAAAACATTATTACCTAGCTAGTCCGGGACTCTGGTACTCATACTAGTATAATGACGTTTATAGGTGTTTGTTTTTCTCAAAAACCGGTTGAATTTAAATCATTGGTCGACAAAAACTATAACTTTGTTGTTCAGAGTAGTGGTAAAACTATTAAAATAACCAAAGGATGTGTGTTACGCGCGTACGCGTGTAAAAATTAAGAAAATTAAAAAAGCTAAATATGTAATTATTGTGTGAAAAATTAATGAATTTTTAAACTCTGGAGCATATCTCGTGTGGGCTATTCAATGAACCTCTCAACCGTGTAGGTTACAATAGGATATAATATAAAATTATTGTTATTATTAAGACATAAATTATGTAAAAAAAAAAAAAAAAGTGCGTGGTTCGAAACGTTTTAATTATTTGTTTCCGGATTGGATCCCGTTTTAAAACTCTTTATATGTACATGTATATATATATATATATATATATATTTATAACATAAACACCTATCACGAAATATCCGACCAAAAAAAAAAATTAAAATGAACACTATTGCGTGAAAAAACTTCTTAGACAGCAAGTTATTTTATAATAATAATTATAATCATGGTATTTTATTATTACTATCATTATGTTATCGTTGCACCTACAATTAGTATATTCTCATAGGTAGTCATAATCAAAATATCGCGTACGAAAATCAATTCAGCATAAGTAACATAAATATTACACCAATACTCAACTACGACAGTCTAAAAGCCAGAAGAAATATTTTGTACATTTTTGTATAGTTGTTATATAATAATTTATTTACTTGATACACATAAACGTAAACTGAGACTGACTAAATCACTAGAAAAACTCAAAAGAGCAAGTAAACCCTCTGATATTTGATATAAGTTTAACTGTTTTCTCAAAAAAAAAAAATGAAGAAAAAAAATTTGTCCCCCAAGTTACACCTATATTATACCACTTAACATATATTATAATTTGTCAAGTCATCGATTATAGCACTAAACGAGTGTCGCACTGTTCTGCTGAATGGTAAATAATTATTATATTATGGTTAATCAAACAACTAATGTATTATATTTTTGTTAAATTTTATGATAATATCAAACGTATAATTTTAATTTTGTATTTGAAATTACAATAATTTTATAATAAATTGCCATTATTAAAAACCGTTTACGCTATCAGTCGTAGACTCTTTGTAACAAATTAATTACAGGTGGTTTAGGTACCTACAAAACAAACAAACCTGTTTTGAAAATTTCAGTTTAATAATTATTCTTATTTTATATTATTATTATTATTATTTTTTTTTTTTTTTTGTAGAATGTAAAGCCAAACAGTTTAATTGCAGCTCTCTTTAAATTATTTTAAATGCATATCATAATAGAAGCATAAATTCGCAAAAAATATAGGTAAGTATATATATACTATATACTCGCATATATTTTGTTATTCATAAACTAATCGGCTTGTTATAGTTGCGACTTCCTTTTAGAGTAGGTCATAGCTTTGGGTTGGTCATTGGTTTGAAAGTTATTTGTTTCAATTGAACTTTTAAGCAATTGATTGCCTTCAACAGTTCCGATTCCAAGTGTGCTCACTATAATCTCAGTGAGTCAATCAACAAGTTGTAAATTTTTAAGTATCTATTTTATTTGGCTCAAATTTTTCGAAACATTTTTGATGTTTTAAATTCTATCTATTCCAACGACGTGTGAAAATTTAATGAGTTTGAACAATTTTGGGAAGTTATCGACAAAAAAAAAAAATTAAATTAATAGGGCAAAATAATAGCACGATGAATAAAAAAGAACACCAACCGATTATCAAAACGTTTTAACAGCATATAGAAAAATATACGTTGAAGCACGTGTTAAACTTTTAAGTCTGAAATTCGTAGATTACGTGATTTATTACAAAACCTGTACAATTATAAAAACTTTAAGTTCTATACTTGGCTCGAAAGTGATTTTTGACGTTTGAACTTTATTTGTTCCGACAATGCGTGGAACAGGACAGAAATTAACACAAAAAAAATGTTACTGTATTTTTTGTTCGCAGACATTTTATCATAACTCTAAAGCTAAGCGAGATGTTGAAAAATTTCCGCGACAAAAGTACGACCCTTTGCGCCCTCGTTATATTTTTGCGATACTTGCGTCAGAGATTTTCACCTGACCTGGCCTGTTGAACGCAGAAATGATTTTTTCGTGGTATCAATACATCATGCTCGGACTCCAAAAAAGCCAAGATGTTGAAAAAAAAACAACTATTAATATACATAATATATGTATATATATATTATTATTATCACTATTATTATGACGGTGCTGGCGCGTACGAGCGATTTCTACCACGCTCCGAGGGTGCACAAGAAAAAGACGGGCACGGAGGCTGGATTGTACTATAAGCACGCGGGATCAACCATTTTTTTGTTTTTTTTTTTGTTTCCGTACAAACAATTTTATTCGTTTCGTTTTTAACGACCGTCCGACGATCGACAAGCCATATACAAACTACTTTGAAATACAAACTACTTTGGTGTACTTAAACTGTATTACGCGTTCTGTGTGTACAGGCTATGTATCATACGTTACGCAGTATCAATGTTCGGAATCTGCGAGGCGCGCGACGGCGGCGGCGGCGTCGGCCACTGTAACAGTCGTCGTTCGGCGTGTCCCGTGTAATATTTACTAATATTTTTTATAAATATTACAAAATTTATTACAAATATTTATTAATATACTGATCTAGCTGTTCCCCGACCAAGCGTTGCCTGACGGTGCCTTTTATCGTTGTGTCTAAGCGTCCCCTGCAGGATCGTGGTACATTCAATATCAATGGGGGCCCATTAATTGAAAAACTGGCAACGTGGTGTGACGCTCAGGTATTTGGTATTTGGAACGAATCTGTAAAAAAAAAAATGTTAAATAGTGTCGTGACAAAATTGGAACATAAAAAACGCCTGTTATTTTATATACACGTATTATATATATATGGATACCTACCTATATACGACGTTTTACAGTGCTGAATTGAGAAAATTCGGCCCGCCGAGATGATCTATAACCGGCCCATACACTGACTGGACCCGTAAACACGAAAATTGCAACCCCTTTTTCATCCTACTTAAATTTTTTGAGAGTTTCGATTAGTTCGTTTGTATAACTATATAGGTAGTAATCTGTAATCGTTGTATAATATTCTCGTATTATTAGTCTGTATACATTGTTGGTCCGTTGTCAGTCAACTTCAATCTTAAAGGTCTGGTGCAGTTTAGCTTATTTTATTTCATACATAATGACTGTCTGTACTGCATAATATCAATACTGACTATACGCGATTTTTACATTTTTTCCCCGGAAATCGTGTTTTTTTTCCCCCCTTTAATCGTTAAACTTTTGCGACTGTTTTCTCGTAAAAGTCATAAAAAAACGATGCGAATAAACCTACGCGCTTTTTCTTCCGTCGTCTCATCTTTCAATCGTTCGCAAACGGACGGCGCCACCCCGCTCTATATAAATATGTATATATAAGTATACCGGAAGAAGAGGCACGAAAAATATAACGAAAACTGAAATTTAATTATAATAACGTGTACCATTGTTAACGCGGGCGTGAAAAAAAAAACGCTGGGTGGATATGACGGTTTCAGGTCTAATTAAAAAACGGAACCTTGATAGAAAAGAAAGAAAAAAAAGCGAAAAATAAACACCAACAAGGCGCTCGCGAGTAAGTATAACAGTAGGAGACGCTTAATGACCGCCGTTGAATAAAATTACGATACATATGACATAGGTATATAACATAATACAAGTACTTGACACTCGGCCGGCTAGCGATCGTGCGCAACGTATTTTACGTTTGATAAACGACCATAATATAATAGTGCTCGCCGGTATTTTTTGTCTTTTAACCGCGCGTCGTCGCACTGTTCGCGAAAATTTTCAAATCACTTGTGGCACAGAGTGTTGAATTTTCTATTTAATTAAATAATTATAACGTCATATACTTGACCACGAACGTATTTCGAGCAGGCACCTACACGTTATAAAGTTACGCACTTTTTGTATACGGAGCGTTTCAAGTTACAAGATGTTACAGCAATCGTTATATCTCGGAAAAAAGTATTGAAAAAAAGCCGAGATCATTCTAGGGTAGGTAGTTTGACGGATTAGCGTTAAAAACTGGTTTGTGGTTCAAATGCACGTATTATTTAATGTCTGAAAGCAGTGATAAATCTTTAGAAAAAACGATTCTGAGCGAGCTCAGTTGTCTAGTACACATCTACGTCCCTGGCACATTTTTCGAGAATTTCAAAGTTCTGTACTTGGTTCAAAAATTTTCGAAATCGCCCCACACTCTCATCAAACCTGTATCTTACCTATTTTTATTTTACGTAAAAGTTTCAGCTTGTCCCGATCATTAATTTGGATAATTTGAATGTTACATGGTTATAGCCAAAAAACTAAATACGCATATTTCTCCTCAGTTTTCTGCTCAGTTTCATGACTGTAAATTTTTCAATTTTGAACTTTAAAAATCTCAGAGTACCAAAAGAGTTCAATGTTCATAGATTTTTCATTAAAGGTGCTGACTTTAAGAATTGGAGCATTTTTACTTAAGTTGTTCACAGAAAAAAAAAACCCCATCATTGTGTAAAAACAATATATTCTTCGCTGCGTTCAGAATCTAAAAAAAATTCGTATGAAAGTTCTTTTATTCATGTGGTCTATGGTAAAATTACAAATTCAAATATTTTTATGCACATTGGTGATTGAGTTTTTTATAACTTGACTTTTACATTCAAGTATTACCTTTAACTCTTTTTGTGTGTGTGTTGTTAACGCATGATTTTTTAATGACTACAGAAAACTCTACAAGTTAGAGTTTCTAAAAAGTATGTACCATTATTTTAGTTTGCAAACAGTATTTATGTCAACGCAATCACTAGGTAATTACCTACTAATTAAGCCATTGTAAGATAAGACTGCTACTATGTTCGAGGACATACTTTTTAGAAATTCTCTCTAACTTGCAGTAGAGTTTTCTGTGCGAAACCGTTTTTCGACCACCGAAATTTATTGGAAAATTACGCACACACAAAATATAGGTTGGAGTTTTAAAAGTTGATAAAAAAAAAATCGTCAATAAAAAAAATTTGAACTGTAATTTATTGTCGACCGCATAAAACAGATCGTATGTTCTTTATGTTTTCAACACTTTCCGAGATAATCGCTGTAACACATCAACTTGGAACACGCTGTATTTGCAATAGAAAAACGACTTCATCGAACGGGTATAGTATAATATATTGTTCCTACTTGCTACAGTAATGAAGACGTGTTGGAAGTTGGAACGCGACGCGTCACGATCCGGGTGCCACTACGACGACGAAATTTAGATCTGGTGTATTCATAAATTATAATAATAATAATATTATAGGTATTATTATTGTATGCGCTCAGCTGAGTATGATAATAACAGTTGTGTACGGCACGTATAATTATATAGTCGATCGGTCTCGTCCACTGAAATGCCAATTATTATTCCAGGGTTAGGTGGTGCAGCGGAATCGACGGCGCCTTTCTGTCGGTGTCACGTTATTCAGACCGAAGGCGTTTAGATCACGCCGTTACAACGAAAATATTTAACTACGGCTGTAATAACTTAGAATCCGACAGCTAGCAAACCCTTCACGTCTCATTATAATATAATAATATCATAGTTCGAGCTGAATAACTCGGCTTCATATTTGAATTATTTTTGGGAATTTAATATTAATTAATTATTATTACGCCGTAGTTTTAATTATTTACCAGAAAAAAGGTTCCACTGTATATACCTTTTTTTCGTGTCAAAATTGAAAATAAGCTTTGTTGACTTGTCAACGAGAATAATCACGGAACAAAATAATGATTTAAAATAAATTTTTGTCATGTCCTAAAGCGACAAATGCCGAATTTTATTGCGCATTAGGAGGGCGGCACGAATCACATCTGCAATATGGGCAATACATTAGTATAGGCAGCTCGTTCATCGCGTTCTTTATTTTGTCCTTTTCAGTACCGATTGAATTTTTTTTCAAACTAATTTTTCTCATACGTGAGCGAAATGCCGGCACGTCGACAATGGCGTAACAAATTTAACGTCGCCGCTAACGACGGGTTACAAATAATGGCAAAACCAAATTGATTTTTGGCATTTTTCTGTGTGTTTTGAAGCTTTGAGTCGGTACCAGTGAAGTTGACGCTTCAAAAATTTAAATATCCATTTTAGTTTTTACCATTTCACACGATCTTCGCATGTTGTCACTGCTATCTATACCTATATCGTGTGTATTTAGATTTTCTAAAACACACGAACGCGCGCCGTTCACGACTCACTTTTATTACACACGCTTTTACCATCGAGCGGACACCGGCCAAAGTTCTCTCTCACGTCTAAATACGAATTTCCATTTTTATACTCGTAACTCGACCGTGTTCGTTCTGTTCCCGTCATTGTTTTATGTTTATGGACAAAATAAAAACCACTCGTCGTTTATGAATGGGACGCCAGATCGTATCGCGGATGTCGAGAACGTCGCATCGGGGATGAGAACCGATCGAGCGGAGAGTGCCTTCTCGCGCCCTCTTCTCATTTCGATAAGCATCTCCTGCAGACGGACGTGAAACGAGTAGTATTTTTTGGTCGTATATTATGTTATAAGTAAATGAAGACGTTCGGCACTCTCTCGTTTTTGAACCCTTTTGTACCCAACAATAAAGCGTACTCACAAGGCACTAAAGTACATATACATGTACTTACATACTACAGGGTACGTACATTTTTTCCATCCTATAAGGTATTCAACGATTCCCTCGTTCAAACTTAGTGGATTATTTTTTTGTGAATAGTTCACATTTGTTTTGTATCGCAAAACAAAATGATAGAAAAAAATTAATCTTCTACATTTCGGACCACAATATTTATTTAATTTTTTTTTAATTATTTAATAACTTTAATTTTAAGTTTTTCCGTTTCAAGAAAATTATAGTTTTTTTATCTGTTGAAAACTCCAATGCGCCATCGTCCAATATCAAACGTCATAAGTACAATTCGAAAATCGAAAAAAAATTTACTATAAAATAAGACTGGTAAATAAAAATTGTACCTACTAAGACATTCTGGCCCCTTTATTTCAACGTAATATAACAGGGAACGAAATCCTACCGAAAATAACTGTATGTATGCAAAAACGGAAACTTTTAAAACGTTCGAAACCAAGACCTGCAAAACCGGAATCTTAATTTTAAACACATAATAACTGGGTCCTAACATAAGAACAACGTATTTGAATAAAAAATACAAGAACCGAAACTTATAACCAGAATCCTTAAATCAAAAAGTTTCCATTCCCTGATTTAAACACTATATATTTTCATCTACGCTATCTTATACACCTACTATTATTTCTGCAACGTAGTCGGTTTTTGTGTGATCAATTATTGGTGTTTAAAAATGTTCAAAATTTGACATCGTTGTATTAAATTAAAAATTAATTATTGAAGGTTTGTGAAACGTGAAAATTTAGTGAAAAAATGAGTGTTTTATCATAAAAATAACCACCCTGTACCTTTCGTGAGACTATATACGCTCTCGACGGCCTATAAAATATAACGATTAATTGATATTAGATTTTTCGTTTTCACGAGTCCGTGTTATTGATGTAATCGTAAAAAAAATACATCTACTGTTTTTTTTTTTTTTTCTTAGATTACCGACGCAATGTAAAATAGTTGTAGTCGTAAATTTTAAAAATCGAGATTTCTCAATAAAGTCAGGTTTCACTCTAAATTGTTTTGGAGCCGTTCAGCCGTTACATTGGTTCTTGAATTGTATTTATTCCTTTCAACACTAAAAATAGGGAAATAAAATATACTCGACTGCGCTTATTATTATATTTATTACGTATGTGCATTATTTTAAATGTAAGGAATAAACAAAGAAAATTGTGATATGCTACTCGTTTGCAATTTCAGGATATTTTCTTGTTCGATACCACATTATGTCTTTTATGTGGTTTATTTTCATACAAACAAAAAATTATCTATTATAGCATCTAGAGTAGTACATAATATTCTCAATTGTTTGTAACATAGTCTGTTAAAAATCGTAAAACATTAATAATAAAAAATTACTGTAAAATTAATTTGAAGTTTTAATTCATATTTTTATTTGTTTGCTACGCACCTCAATATACCTCAATCGTATACCTACGTACAAGCACATAACTGCAAGTGTGCACGTTTGTACATCCTATGCGCTCATGTAGACTACGATTATTCTATGGTGGTTCCGGCGTAGTACCTACGCTGTAATATAATTTTAATACACCAAGGATAATTTTCAGTTAACGAAAATAAAAAACACATTTATTCTAGAAGATTAAATTTTAAACTTAACTATTCATTATTTTACCAGGTATTCTATGAAAATTATAAGCTTCATGTATTTTTACTCCGTACTATTCTACCTGTTATTACTTTAAAAGGTAGAATACTAAAAGATAAAACAAGAACTATTATCTAATACAACAAAAATACGTTTCTGTAATTCGTACTAATTATTTACTTTAATCTGCGCATAATTATTTTTTAGGTCACATCATAAAATTGTTTTTAACCTTTTTTTTAGATTATATTTAACTTTATATTGTACCTATTTTTGTGTTTCATTTTTACAACTAATCTCCTTTTTTCATGAGTGTTTTACAAAAATATTTTTTTTACAAGTCAATTTTTTCAGTTTTAGTGCTCGTTCCTCGTGAAACGAGTGCACACTGTTGATAAATTTATCACGTCTAAAATTCTCACTCTTTTAATTTTCACCTAAAAAAAATTAACCAATAATACTTGAAAAAACCCGTAAGTATTAAATTCATGTATTTTCATACTTTTTTAGTTGGTTACATGGGTGTATAATTAATACAGATACTCAAATGATTTGTGATATTTTTTTACAGTATATATAAGTACAATACCACAAAAAAACTCATTTGGAAAATCGTTAATTACTGCATACAAATATAAACTTATATGAACCGTTTTTGAAATATCTTAAAAAAAAAAGTATAAACTATTTAAAGCAAAATACTAAATATTTATAATAAAGTTTTAATATTTTAAACTGAAAATTGAAGGTTTTTTCAAAAACTGCAAAAATTAACAAATATGAAAATTTTGACGTTTCATAATTGATAAACAATTTTTTGATACCGATTGAAATGTTTTAGTGACAAAATCATTTTATTCTTTTTATAGATCTATGAAAACTGAACAAAGTTTTGAGTAGTTTTAAACAAGCACTTTTAAAAACTGATTTTTGGACTGACTCCAAAAATAGAATAATTCAGGTCGAGCGGAAAGCTTATTGGAATAGTGACTTTCCTTTGGACTATACCTCAACGTTAAGTGATTCACAGGTTTGTTGTTTGTATTCAATCTATGAGCAATGAATTGCTTACAAAAATTAAGACTCTGAGCAAAGTCAGTGGTCAAATGCTCAAAAAGATGTAAATATTGAAGTTTTATGTTTGGCATATTACATATCATTTCAAAACTTTTATGACGTCTTCTATTTGCATTCCAATGATGTGTGTAAATATTAGTTAGTAAGAATAATTTTTGGAAGGTCATTGCCAACAAAAAGAACTATAAATGAATACATAACTCAAAAAATAATCAAAATTTCAAAAAAAGCTTTACTCAAGGTGAGTTACCATTTAAGGCCAAAAACACATTTTTTTTTTTTTTTATGGTATTAATCGTTAAGATAAGAACATTCCTTCTACTAAAAATGCATTTCCGGAAAAAAAATATATAATTTTAAAATCATTACACTTCTCGCTCCGCTCAGAATCTTAAAAAAACAAGATTTCAAAAAATGCGTTAAACGCTGCAGTGCGATCATCTCAGCCGCCATAAAAAAAAAAAAATAAATAACATTAAGCCATGTGCACTACAACATGATTTCTTGTTGAATTGTTTTTGTGTATTATCAACAATATTTTATAAATAATATTTGACTTTTAAATGAAAATCGCTTTGAAATATAGGTACAAAAGGGCACTCAAATAATACAACGGAAAAAAAAACGGTCAAATAATGTGTATATACTACACGTTATAAACGCTCATAATTTATTCATAAGTATACAATGTTATAGTTTCAATTTTATAGCGGAAGAATTTACTTTATAATTATTATGATTAAATGATTGTTTTGTGTTATGCGATAATATTTAACGTACTTGGTGTGGTAAGGCGCGTAAGCAAAACCGTAAAAATATTCTAAAAAATAATTCACTCTTAGCGTTCTCTGTGTTTTTTTATTTTTATTTTGAAACAAAAAACTACTCGACCGTCCGTTACTATATCAGTAACATGTTATTATAAAGTGATTTTCACAGCGATGACTACCGGTCGTGACGTAAATGAAAAATGGGCGTTTAAAATGTTTAAATGTTCCGTTGAAAAGCGCATCAAACCCATTAAATTACTATTTTAATAAAAAAATATATTTTTGGAATCATAAACGTATATCTATCATCATTTGCCGTCATCTAAATGTTTGTGTTTTGATCATTTTAAATTTTAAACGGAAATCCTTTTATATAAATTTACCATTTATGAACAATTTTATTCACATATCTCTACTATAAGCTGTATTCCTCGTATTCCTAGCGATTTTCCTATGTACATTTTCATGTATTAAATAGAATTTTTAGAAAATACACATTTTTGAAAACGGACTGACTAATAGCTTTAGTAAAACTTCTTGCCTACTTATTTAAATATTAAATAAGTTTATTTTAAGTTATTTTCAACTTGAGTTATTCATGGTGAAAAATTGGAGGTACCTGTAGATGACTAATAATCTGCTAAAAATTTTAAAGCTGGTGCAAGCTTAAATTCTTACTATCTGTTAATAGTAGATTAACATTAATAAACATTTCTCACTCTACTCAAATATCATAAAATCATCTATTATGACGTTTTCTTTAGTTTGCCTGTATAGATAAACCAAAAGCATGGATGATCTGTAAACGCATAATCATACATCCTATTTATTAACTCGAAATCAGTAAATTTGGTGGCAAAAACCTTGCAGTTTTTGTATCACATGAACGATTCAAATTGTAAGTGAAACAAAATGTGACGTCAAATAAGATAGTACCATTCAATCATGTTCTGAAGACTGAACAACACAAAACTAGCAAACGAGCGCAAAGTTTCAACTTTAATTAACTAAATATATATGTATATGTATATTTACTACTGAGTGTTATTCAAACAACATATTACAACTTAAACAAAAATTATATTGTTATTAAATCAATTTAATAAAGTATAAATGGATGGTAAATAAATTATTTAATATTTTTATTAGTTTGAAAAATTATTAAAAATTTAGTTTGTTAGGATATAATACCTGAATATTAAATTATGTATTTACTACCACATACATTATTTAAGACAAGCGATTTGGATTGAATTTGTTTTTGGAATATCTGTTTTCTAATCTATTACTTCACAGATGTTGAGTTTATGCATCTAGGCATTTCAGAAGTTGATTAACTTAAGATTCTAGATGATAATTTGTTTTGCAGGTACCTATAACTGGTTACTCATTGTACATTTGTACTGATATTTTATTAATATATATTCAAATTGTATTCACTTTCTAGAATATTTTTTCAACATGGTTAATACAAATAATTTTAGCTTTGAAATCGCATACAAAAAGTTTTAAAAATATTTGAATAATGAACAGTTATACTATTTGTATTTAAAATGTATATTATATAATAAATGTACCTAGTATTATCTATATGAGACAAATTGTTTTTTCAAATAGATTTTTATAAGTTACACATAATCAGGTAGATATATTACAATACATGTATAGTTAATATACAATTTAGTATTAAGCGACTTACAAAAACGACATGGTATCACGCATAAATTATTTATTATAACTTAATAATCTCTGTAGAAGGTGATGTTTACTCTTAACTCTAATTTTTAATTTTAACACGAACTTTTGCAAAATATTTGAGAATTCTGAAAAATAAAATAATTTGAATTAAAATAAATTAAGAGGACATCTTTATAATTATACATTAACGTTCTGCATATTATTATAATATTTATAGGCACATTAGGTGAGGACTTAAACGCCTAAATGCTACTTGATATTTTTCCTCTACACAAAAAATCTATAAATCATAATTCAAATCATGTTTTCGGGGAATAACGAGAAACTAGATATCATTTTCCTCGTTTTGGTGTGTAAACATGGTAGCCAAGTAACCATGGTAATGAAAACGTAACAAAAATTGGCCAGTAAAAATAAAAGTTGTATCCAGCTTAAAAACATATTTCTGTTAAAAAATTTGTAAAATATTCCATATTCAAAGCAAAATACTACATAATATAATCTCTCACCATGAATTATTGATTCTATATAGTTGCGCTAATGAGTTAAACGGTAATACAAAAATACTTCCATAAAAGTAAAACACTACTATACCTACCTATATAATATAGGTTATATATAAATGTAAAACAAAATAATTGTTATCAGCTTACTCGACATTCACATTTTGTACATTTTTTGGAAACCCAAGTACGTCCTTCTTTTCGTCTCCTTTTAACAGTGTCGTCATAACAACCACTATTGTTTATTTTGGTCAAGTGTCTAATTTCTCGTTTTAACCTCTTTATATCCAACTTCAGTTCATTGACCACCGACTCCAGACCTTCCAGCTTTCCATCTGTCATGTTCATTACTTTGGCAAATGTATTTTTAGACCTAACATCTTCCAATTCTTTGGACGCATTTTGTCCAGAACAATCTGAAGTAGGTACGTACAAATTACTTTGACTTTGAAATATAACTAATTTTTTAATTTTCCTATTTTACCTCCATTGCATTCAAACCATAGTCTAAGATCAATACTTGGAATTGACTTGCACGGTACTAGTTTAGGGGATTGTAGTTCTGGTAGCTTAAATACGTCTTTCGATATTAGTGTAATATTGTCTCCATTATCACAAAGAACTCTAGCTAGAGACGCTTGTTTGATTTGTGTGAGTTTTGCCGAACTAAAAGTCGATGGACTTTCATACCAAAATCTGTAAATAATTATAAAAATTTAGTTATTTTAATAATAATCACAAAGGCAATTAACAAACCTATCACCGCTCCGTAATTTCTTAAACTGTTCTATAAGTAAACATTGAAATAACGGACCAACTTTTCCTCCGGCCACTTGATCTTCGAGAATTCCACCCACCCACACATCAATATTACCTGAAAAAAAGAAAACAAAATAAAATATCGTGTGTAAATCTTATTTCATTCAACGCATCTCACCTGGGTGACCATACAAATCCTTAAGTTTATTTCTCACTTCAATGTCGCTGATATCGTGTTTAAGATCATCAAAAGTTTCAGCTCCAGACATGTTACATACAGTTCTCCATTCTGTATAACCAGGAATACCATGATCTCTTCCTCGTTGTATATTCATTGCCGCCAAGTCTAATGATACGGCGTGAGCTGATGTAAACAAATGATCGATTAGCTGATCATTTAGATTTTGTTTAGGCATTTTCTTTTTGGCAGGAACCGCAAAAAATCCACGCATCAATGGATCCGTACCTCCTTCATCTGATAAACGCCATGGAGTGAAAAACGATTTTCCTAGAGACAAATCTCCCTAATAAAAACAATTAGTTGTTTTAAAATTTCTCCTGAACAGTCATGACGTGTAAACGATCACCTGAGGAATAGTGGTGAAATTTTCGTTTAATCGAGATAAAACCGGATTAATTATAGAATGGCCAAATCTCAGAGCAGCCGTTGCAAATACATTGGAAATTGAAGGATTCACAGATGGATCGTATCCTTGATATTGGCCTAAAAGCTCCATACCTTTTGGTGCAATGACATAAGGTAACCAATGTTTGTAAGTTATATGTTGTAGTTCTGCGCCTACGATTTTTCGTGTTTCGTGGAATAAAATGTCACCATCCCAGTGAGGATTGATTTTTTGCAATTCCCTTGCTATACGGTTATGCTCTCTAATCCATATCGTATGCATTGCTAACAATCCAACCTAAAATAAGTGGTTTTTTTCTAATTATAAAATGTTTTCGTATTAGTTTACTAAAATAATAAGCTGCACCTGTTCATTTGCACGAATATCACCGGCCAAATAACACCCAGTGTCACTTTCTGTTAAATCTCGCCGGCAATCCACTTCATCAGCTCCAGCGATCGGTAGCATTTCTTTGCCGAAATCTGACAATATACCCCCTCGCATTAAGCCAAATCCTGTTTGAACTTCACGTAGTATAAACGACCGATCGCTTGTAAATCCATATATCTATTTATATTATATAAAAGTATAAAAATAAAACTATAGTTCTTTGTTTTACTGATAAAATTATTTACACGACTACGTACCTGAGAACCATCAATAAACGATGTTAATTGGTTTATTTGTTCTCTATGCTGCAGCTTGTCAAAGAAGACGGATGTTGTATCACTACCACATATAGAACTACTTCTAATAAAGTCTATACATTTCCGATGTTTAATGCGATTGTCATTTGGTGGTACGTCCATTGGAAAACACGGGAATGAATAAGCACACGTTTTTTTACAATCTAAACCTAAAATATCATGTAAAATTAATCGTAATTAATACGATTTCTGTTAAAAACAAAATCAATTTATTTAATAACCTTCCCAACTCTCTTTGGTACTCGACGGTATAGCGTGATCCAAGTCATGGTCCAAAAATTGTCCCCACTGCATTACCATATGTGTGATTTCTTCATCAGAAGTTATTTCATTAGTCCTGATAATTGATGTGGATACTAATCTAGCACCAGGTTTTTCAAAACCATAATACTTCATACCTTTAGTCCAACCTATAAAAATATTTATATTGATTTTACCATAACTTTTATAACGATCTATAACTACCAATTGGTGTATTAAATCCGTTTTCATAAATTGGCTTTAAAATTCGTCTAAACTGTGTATAAGATGATCCCCACAGTGGATTCTGTAAATTATTACATGTTCCATCAATAGTTCGATATTTGGTGTGAAAACATAAATCGCTACAATTCGGTTTTGTTTGATATCTCAGACAGCCAGATAAATTTGCAATTAAATCTAGTTGCTCGACTGATAATAAGTCTCTATAAGAAAAATCTAAAGAAAAATCATTGCTATCAATTAGTATTAGATAATTTTAATTTGGATAAAGATTAATAAATTACTTTCAGTTAAATTAACTTTAAGTCCAGCTTGTACGTGTTTTCGCACATTAGCCAAAGTCCTTTCATAAATATCTGCTGGTTTAGTGACATCTCTAGCAACTACATCCGGAAATCTCGACATTCTCATTAATTTTTCTGGATTAAAAATTTTTTCATTCAAACCAAATAACGAATCAATTGTAGCATTTAGCGCTCGGTCGATTTCTAAATTAGCTTCTTTAAATGCCAAGTTAACAAAACGATCACCTGGCGATTGTTCTAATACGTCACCTAAAATACCAAATCGTACTTAATTCCATTTAGTTTACTTTGGATTTTATTTTAAATAATAAAATCCAATTACCAAGAACTGCAATCGTGCCTCTAGCTGAATCTTGACCGTGTACATTTTTGGCCGTACATTCATACACGCCAGAGTTGGCAAACGAAATATTAAACAAACGTAAACTTCCAATAGTACTAACTCTGAAAATTTGTTTAACTTTTATTATCTCTAGGTACTCATAGATTATAATGTTCAATTGTAGTATAAAACTACTTGTGGTTTTTATCCTGAACAAGTTCAACGCCGTCTTTCGTCCAGGTAATATTTGGTGTAGGATCCCCATCAGCTTTACAAGGCATTTCAATACTTGTTCTTTGTGGAGCTTCCAAATCAAAAGGCTTGATTAAAAGCTTTGGACGTCTGGGGCCGTGTCCTCTGACTTTTATCTCAATGTTACTATCAGCCGATCCTGCCAAATTTTGAGCTAAACACGTGAACATGCCGTTATCGCCATCTTTTACATGATCCAGACGCAACATTGCTCCTTAGTTTAAAAACATCAAAAATAAATTAAACAGAAATTAATTTTCTTCTGTATTTGTCATAAAAAACTATTACTTTCATTATGGAATGATATTCTAGGGCCAGGTGTGATTGAATGACCGTCTTTAAACCACGTAACCACCGGTTTTGGATAACCTTCAACCAAACACTGGAGTTCAACAGTAGTGCCTGTTTTCACAGTTAAATCATGAGAGGCACTTACAATTACCGGTGGAGCTAAAAGAAATGATAAATATTAAAAAATTATTTTGTGCCATCAGGTAATGCTGCATTAAGGGTATTATATCATTGAATATTACCATTTACGTTAACCATAGCCTCCGACGATACTTGACCTAAATAATTAGACGCAATACACTTGTAATGACCGACATCCATTCTTTCTACTTTTTGTATGACTAACGTGTTGTTAGGAAAAACCTATGATTCATTCATAAATTAATTTTCACGATTTACAGAACACAATATTTAATCATTGATAATTATGGCCTAAGGGCTGTTTTAAATTGTATTAATCTAAAACATACACAATACATTTGAGTAAAAAGAATCACTACAGCACATAATTATGGTTAAACTAAGTAAGTTTTACTTCTAAACTATAAGTATGTAGGTATGATAAGTAGTAAAAACAAAACATTTAAAAATAATAGGTACCTGAATTCTGTCATGGACTTCTAAACTAATGTCATCTTTAGCCCATGTTATAGATGGTTTTGGAATTCCTATTGCCTCGCATGTAAGTCTTAACTGTTCACCGATCATAACCGTCTTTTGAATGGGTCCCAATACTATTTCCGGAGCAGCTACGTATCAAATTATGTATACAATTATTCACTGGCGATAAACAACAAAATACTTACAACAAAAGAGAAACTTACAACCAGATACATCAGGTTCTAGTATAATTTTAGCTGGTCGTGACTTCAATTCAACGTTTTCTTTTTTCACCATGCATTCGTACGTCCCGACGTCTTTTAATGAAGTAGACTTTATCATAAGTCCGTCATCGGTCATTGAATACCTCGTATCACTCATATCAATCTCATTGCTATGTATGTACAATTGTATTTTATCGTAAAGTTTTTAATATCTACATAATTTTATTTGTTTTTTAAAACTTACTTGTCACGAGTCCAAACCACTTTAACGTTTTGATTACCTTCTACTTTGCACGAAAAAAATGCTGAACCCCCGAATGACACTGATACATCGTTTGGCTGTTCTTTAAATCTTAATTCATCTAAAACCCAAAAATAACTACTGTATTACACTTATATGTAACTGTTTAAGTACTCGCATATATTATATAAACTCAAATATCTTCAATTCAACTAACGGGACTGTCAATACACTTCCACAAATTGTATATGTATTACATACTTAGGTATATATTATAATGTATACCGGTATATATAATAGCTTTAATTATTTTTTAAACCAATTTACGCCCAAAAATTATTTAAATAAAATTAATTTTCTAAAATATAAATCTTAAATGACGAAAAGTACATGAATAATCTCAATTATTTTTCAAAATTTCAACTGAACAATTAATATACCAACTTTTTCTCATTTAAAAAAAAAAATTCATTTTTTATGGATATTGGATAATCCATTTGTCTCCCATTTTCCCAAATGACTCTCGTCCTTTAAATACGACGATAGTTCTTAAAATGCTACCGTACTTCCTATTCAACTATTCCTATACATCAACTCCTAAACATTTGCCAAAATATTTTTAATTTCCTTCCCACTCCATTCAGAAATATACTGGAAAACAAAACACTTCTCAATGTTAAGATAAAGTGCGTTTATGATAATAATAATTTTTATTATTGGGTACTAGCCAGTCGGGTGTACAATGTATGTCGGTACCACTAAGCGATTTTCAGGGTTGTCGAATACATGAGTCGTTTTGGCGTTGGCGTATTTGTAAATGACGGCCGGTGGGCTATGCAACGTTTCGTATAAAAAATAAATTTCTCTTGCATACAAACAAAACGGCTTTTAGTTATACTTGAAATAATAACATAAATAACGTTTAACTGTTTTTCCCACGCAAACACGCGATACACATTATAACTAACATATATTACACAAACACAGAAGAAATCATTTTAAATACTTACCGCAATGAAAATCCGCTTCGGTCATTTCCATCAAAGACTTTCCACTCATTTCCGCAGGGAATTGACACGTTGCCGCGAATTGCCCGACTTCTTTAGAATCATGATTTTTCTTCAACACATTTACCAGCCACAGCATATCACAATCGCACGTTAATAAATTACTATCTAGTCGTCTAAAAGTCATCGTGTAACATTAAAATAAAACTAAAAAGTCTATACATACATTTTGTTGTGAAAAAAAGAAAATTATTAGCTTACAAACGTGTCAGCGATGTTAATGAATCAAATGTACCTGGAGGAATCTTGCTTATCTTATTATCATGTAAAAACCTATTTTTAAAAAAAACAAGACCTCAATGATTTACTGATATTAAAAAAAAGCCATTACTTTACTCACAATCTTTCAAGTTTTGCGAGTCCTTTGAACATCTCTAAATCGAGTTTTTTAATTTTATTTGAATGCAGGTATAGCTGTTCTAAATTTGTTAAATTTTGAAACACCCGAGTTTCAATGTATTCAATTTTGTTTTTGTACAAATATCTATTAAAAAATGTGTAAACAATGTTGATAGTTCATTATTCATAAATAAATATGAAACTAATTAAGTACACACAAACAATTAGTTTTATACTTACAAGAATTGAAGTTTTGAAAGATTTTCAAATGCGCCATTTTGCAATCTACTAATATGATTATTGTTTAGTAACCTAAAAACAAATTAATCTCGAATATAAATTATTATGATATCATTGTACTTTTCAGTTTGGTTTAATAAATTAATTACTCACAGTGTGTTCAACTGGGTTAGATGAGTGAGTGATTTTGGCGCAATATTCTTAATTTTGTTAAATCTCAAATCCCTGGAAAATAATAAAATTACAAAGATTATCAAATATAAAATATAAGTTATTAAATCACGGCTAAATTTTAATAGACCTGAGCCTTAAGTGTATCTACCTACTATATCTACTAACTTTCACCATTTTATTCTCAAAAATACTGTAACTTGAAAACAAGATTGTTATAAGCTATAATAATTTTAATAACTTGCACAAATATAAACAACTAGGTACCTAACGTCCTAACTGAAATTCAAAGTTGAATTTTTAGGGTTGTAAATTTTTTTTTCTACTAACTTTTACGTTAAATAACACTGTTTTGAATCAGTATAATCATTTTTTTTTTTACAAATGCATTCAGTTTATATATTTTATGATAGGATGAAAATGCATATTACTTTTTGCAAATTATTTGAACTCAAATCAAACAAAGGATAATATTATACATTTTAGTAATTTTCGTATTTTTAATTTCAACTATTCATCAAAATATGTGCGTGGCGCAACTACGCAGTGTTTTTTGAAGCAGTTTTATATTTCATTGGTAATTACTTCTGTGTTATCAACAAAATTGATGAATAATTAAATGTTCAATTGTTTCATTGTTGTAATCTTTTAATTAGAGAACGTGAGTTAGGTAGTTTTTTTAAAAATATATATAAATTAAGAACGCAAATCCGTTCAATGTTAAGGCAATGAAAACCAATGCAGATGCGTTCATTCGTTAAATCAGTGTCCCAAAGATCTTAACGTTGATCGATGGTCATACTATTATTATTCTAATTCAGTGCGTGATATTGTGTTAAAAGGACTGTCAGTTATGATTAACAATAAAAGTAATACCATTCAACTGTTTTACAATTTACAACTATAGTAAAATATGCATCAGCCAATTATTAATGGTGTTAACTAATTGATTAAGTAAAATAAAATAAAATGAAAGAAGTGCGCTGTTTTGTCTGTAATAAACAATCCATAGAAAAATATTAAGTAAATACTATAATTTACACCTTACTGTACGTTTAATTTCAACGCAAATCAAACACATAGTATTGTATTAATCAAAGATTTTTTCATGGGTGTGGGGCGAACGATGAAAAGAAAGTCTAAACAACATACGTAATACAAACTTACAAAACATGAAACTTAATTAAATTAAAGTTGAAAGAAAACCGATCGAAACCACCGGCACTACGGGTTTCTTATTATTATTTTTCCCTCGTGGCCCTTGGCTTTTTTTTAACTTTCGTTTTGACTAATGTTTGTAAAAATACTGACGATTGCGCACACGATCAGGTGCCGTGATCATCTTGTTCTCTATATGGAAATAATTCAAAGCCTAGTGTTTTTATTATGAAATCATATTATGTGTTATAATATACATATTATATAATGGAAAATTACACAGTAAAATATACTGTAAATATTGCGGGTTTCGAACGTATGCCCTCGCTGACCAAGTCTTATTCGGCTTTTCGATTCCAAAATTGTTTTAGATTACACCCGCTGCGATGTTGATATGGATCTACTTTAACGCCCATTAGTCACGGCTCACAAACGTGCGCCGGCGGTCAGCGCTGCGTGAAGTCCTGCACATCAGATTTACTGAATATTTATTCAAATAAAAAACACAAGCAATTATACTGTAGGCTAGAGCGTCAAATTTCTGTAGTAGACAAAGCACAATAGTTTTTTGTAAATTTTATACTTCAATAAATTCACACAAAAAATTGAATTTTGCTCAAAACAAATATACAGTAATTGACGAACAACGTTTGAATTTTAATTTTCAACTTCAATGGCTGTATGATTTATAAATCGATCAGTATCTATTTGTGCATTTTTCACTTACTGTCAAATATTTTCAATAAATCATAATGATTTATAGAGTGGAAATAATATAACTTTTATTACATACTGTATAGATGCCAAAACTATACAGCTATAATCTATATAGCAGCTATAACGCGTTTTGACGGAATGACTTTGCAATCCTAGTGAATTTGTTTTTATTTTTTAAACTTCATACGTGTTTTTTTCTTTTTTTTTCAAAAACTTTTAAGTTTCGTTGGTTTCGTAAACACAGATAAACAAATGCGTGTAATCAAATCATGCATGAAGATTAGGACTAGTACCGTTTTAATAGAAATAAACAAAGCAAATACTATTGAAAACCAAATGTGTATTTGTTGAGTTTAAGCAATACGCTTATCTGCAGTAATGCTTATGCGTATTTGAACTTCGGACAAAAGAACGTACATATATTAATACTTGTCATATAGAATAAGCTGAGTAGCAATAACATATTTTGGCATTGAAGTTACATCATTATTATCCGTTATCGCACTCGTTTTGTTGTACTTAAAAGTTACAACAAAAAACAGATTGCAAATATCTATTCTGTTGCGAAAAACTAGAAAGCATAAACAATGTTACAATACAAAATTATTTACATAAAACGTTAAATTGTACGATAATTTCTTTAAACATGACT
>CM029360.1:7521059-7561807 GCA_017140985.1 Hormaphis cornu | reverse complement strand
AAGGTCAGTAAAACCAGCAGTAGTATACAAACGAATAAAAAATATGTTTTCGAGGAGCCATATCATATAACCCCTCATTGTTGGACCCTCGAACGACTCAAACGTCCGATCTGGAACATTTTTTTTTTTTTTTTTATTTTATACACAAGTGTATGCGCGCGTGTGCGCTAATCAGCTTTTTACCAGCCTCACTACGATGAATTATTATTGGCCTCCGCGCTATTGTTTCGGTAGGATGATATTTAAACATGTACTTGTACATAATAATATTATACAGATGTAAATGCGTCTGTCGTCGGTCATCCGACATCTCATTCAGTAGGCTATGGTTTCCCTAATACAAATTATGAGTCGATAAAGCCGCGATGTCAACGGCACTGTAATCGGTTGATCTATATAGTGTAGACAAAAAGATATATATAAAAATGATACACTCCGAGGGTATAATACATATGCACACGTGAAAAATGATTAAATCGACACGTATATTGTGCCGGAAGAATTATTATAGACAGCACGAAGAAAGAAAAAATAGCGCCACCAACCGCGTGCGTATAATAATATATAAGTATAGAGAATGCAATCTGTTATTCAATTCCGATTCTTATTTATCGAGCGACTTGATTTTTTTTTTTTTACAAACATTATCTAGACAGGAATATAATCGAAATGGCATATTGAATATACGAGGAACAGAGCGAAAACTCTCCTCAATTAAAAAAAAAAAAAAACCACGAGTTAGGTATAATATAATACCATACAACTCTTCAATAATGAGCTTTTATCCTAATTTATCATTATAATGTATAATATGTGTACAACCGCGGTATAAAATGTAGGTACGTGTCATATATATGTAAATATACTGGTTATACCACGTGTACATAATACAACCGTAATTAATTTTTTTTTTAGCAATACGAGAATAATTTATTGAGTTATTTTTCAAATTTAACACTGTTAAAAACTGTTTGAGAATTCCATGTATGCAAAATATAAATTTGCACCGTGCATGGCATAAACAATTCAGGTAAATAACTACAAAGGGTCTTTTGTATTTTACTACTTTCACTCTTATACTCTACATTTCACTCTACGTCCTAAACTAAAATATTGATAACACGAATTTTAGCTTCCTAAATTTTATATAGTTTCTTGATGTGCTTAATGAAATATGTATCTCTAATCGAAATTTTCAATCGCGATAGCTAGCAAATTTGGCTAAAAAGTGACTTTACGCACAAAACATGTTTAAAATACAATTCTATAATATGATAATATGACATATATTATACATGGCATCAAGAAAAAATATGATCGTATGAAAAAACAATTTTCAACCAAACTGTTTATAACTTGTTGCTACTTGCTAAGCACTATGTACCTACTAAATTTGGAAATTTAGCAAATTACGTCATTTTCATCGATTTTTGTTTCTTATTACCAACACGTCGTAATCTATTTATTTATATGATAAGAGTATATTTCATCTGTTATCAAAGTTCTATGTGATTCAGTGAGTATACACATTGATCATATATATATATATATTAATATTAATATTAGTATATATGATATTAGTATATTAATATACGTAAGAAAATCGATGACACAACTTAATAAATATGTTGTCACGACTTTAAACAGATATCAAATATCAAACTCAAAATAAATACAACTGGTGTCGAAAATATACCAACTACAATTTTATGTTTCTAATTTATTTAATAATATAAATAGGTATACTTAATTCTTAAAAGTTTATGTTGTTAATTTCCACGTTTTTCTCTAAAACATCCGCTCTTTTTTCTCGTTAGGTACATTCGTTTATTCTTATTTTCTAGCAGTTTCTCTAATATTTCGAATTCAATTTTAATTATAAATGTCAATTTCCATACGACAACATAGTAAATTGTAAGTTTTATGGATGCATCTGAAGTCTGGACATGTTTATGATTTTTGGCTTAGACGTCTGGTGTAGGTAACTATTATTATTGCTATAATAGTGTTAATATTACTGCCAGTGGCGTAACCAAGATCATTTTATGTTACATTTTATAGTTTTACAAAATGTATGTGCATAAGGGGACTTGTGAGAAAAGGGCGCATTGGATATAAACATTTGGACCATGGTAGGCGTTCTGTTTTTACTTATTTCTAGTCGATATATTTCGTACAACCAACAATGCGGACTGAATCCGAGCCCGAATGAATGATAAAAACATGATGCAATTCGATACCACATGTGTTGCAGTAGTCTCGACTCTGCAACCACGACAATCGGCTGATCATTATTATTAGAATTCGTTTCCGGTATACTTCATAAATATTTCTTCTTGCGCAACATCAAGAAGCAAAAGATCGTTTTCTGTCGCGAAACAAGTATTTTGAGATCCACTGTGACAAAGATACGTATGACCAAACTCAAATTTCCACTCAAAATCAGATAGGTACCTAATTCGTTTACCAAATATTATAACGTTGTAGGTTCATACGGTTTAGTTTCAGATTTTGATTAAATGAAATAAACTCAAACCAAAACGATAGATACGCTAAAGGTAGGTACCACAAAATATTTGAAACGCATTTTTTTTAGTAACCACCTTTTTTGAGTTTGGATTGGAACTAAGCTATTTGTTAACAAAATGAATTTTAATTTTCAAAGGGTTTCTCTTCTTTTTTCTATCATCAAATTCTAATTTTAATGTGATTTTCATACGATATTTAATTTCATTATGAAATTTTTATACGATTTTAAACGGCAAACATACACAGAATAGAAATCTAACAAAAACTCACAGTCCTGAAGTTAAAACACGATCTATATACTGTATAATAATTTATAGTGTGATCAGCAATTCGTGTACGGAACGTCCTACCTATAAATGCATGACTCCAAAGTAACAATTATAACATGTGATTTTTCGATGATAAGACAAATAACACTTTAACGAAAAAAAAAATATGAAACAGCCAATTGTAAGATGTATGTGTTTCTTGATTTTGAGATGGAATCTTTAAATAACACTATATACTACTTATTATACTTTTATACCTACACAAAGAATGTGATAATAAATTCACATTTCATTTTTATCACAGCGGTTTTGTAAAGAGTAGGAATATACTATTAGATTATATAGAACGTAATATAATATGCGGTATAAACCTATTAGTTTAAATTTTAATATGAAACTCAAAACTCTCATGATGCAAGTCGCGACGTGTAGAAAAGTTATTCATGCATGTCACGTCGTTTAATTATTTTTTTTTTCTTTCATAGGCCGCCGCCATTGCAGTATTTAATGTTTATCATATGAACATAAATTAAACATATACATCAACACAACATCCTATACATCAACTACGGCCAAATTAAGTTCAACCATTAGCTATTTTTTAACATTTATTAATTACAACACTTTGAACAATATAAATAGAACCGCTGTATAGGGGCCATTCGATTGTTACGTATAGAACAGCATATAATCTTTAACCGTTTATTTTTTTTTAATAATAATTGATTGCATTCAAAATACAGTTCTAAATGCAAACTTTTGCAAAAAAAAAACAATAAAACATCGAAAATAAAGTCATTTTTCGATAATATTACAAGTGTTGGCAACATTTCAATAAACTATTGAGAAATTTGTAAACGCATATTATATAAAAAAAAAAACTTGCAGTATGTAAATTTGTAAAATAATTGAATGTATAGCAAAATAATTGTCAACTGCTGTTGTAATTCAAAAAACTTTAAAAACAGAAGAAGTTGGCGCGTAGCAGGTTATAATTTTTATAGGTAGTTTACATTTTTTAACGTCAAATACTTCACATCGTGTTAAAGTTAAATATGCCAAATAAACCTATACATGTCAAATACAATTAAAAGGACAGCAAAATATGCCTATACTAGTAAATAATATTTACTGACTGTTTTTATGGTGTTACATGTTAAACGTAAGTCTAATAAAGTTATTAATATTTCAAAAATCACAATTCCTGGTAAATCAATGTAAAACCGGTTACTGGTGTTTGGGTTATAAGTCATAAGCACATAACATCACGTTTAAGTATAGGTCACAAGTGTCGAAATCAAATAATAATAATATAAAACAAAATTGTTATTTTTCGAATTCCGAACTTCAAAATTCTCTTTTCTCGGATTTTAGATACCGCTATTAAAATAAATATTGTACTGAGATAAATTAAATTTTCTCAGTACGCAACACCGTACCTACCTCAAAGTTCAAACGATTTCATAAGAAAAACGTCATATTATTACTATGGACGTTTTAAGTGTTAGAATGCATTAAAAAGTACAGTAAAACGATGAATGGGCTCTTAATAATGATAATAATTATTAATGTATAACGGATGATTCAACACTATTTTGTGCGGGAGAAACGAACGCGAGATACAATAGAGATTGGCCATTTTAAAATACATAATATTATATAGGTATGAGTGTATAGTTTGTGTGCGTGTCATCTGAATATGTGACCAGTGTTTTATCAACCTATCATATTTTTTTTTCCAAAGTACACTAATTTCTATTTTTTTTTTAGAGTTTAAGATTCACACCAGAAAGGATAAAATATACATCGAAAAAATATGCTCTAAAAAATAAAATTATAATTATTTATTTCACGGGAAGTTTTTATTAAATAGTTATAGGTATAGCACAATATTTTAAAAACATTTTAATAACACACTAAATTGATTTAAAAACTTAAAATTAAGTCAAGTTCATTATCGACACATTCCTAATATCATACAGAATTAGATTAATTAGCATGCACTTCATACTATAGGTACCATGTTTATTTTTAATTAACCTTTGACTTATATTATACGTGTATAGTTCTCAGAAGAATTAACTTGTGAAACACGTAAATGAAATATATAGGTACTGCTCGAGCTTGTTCTACGTCGTTTTCAGATGTTCTCTGACTTATTCATTTAAATCTTTACGAACCATCATAAAAACCACATACCTAACCACTGAACGTTATATTTATAGGTACATCACGACAGATCCGACTTTAGAATTGATATTAACAACTAGACGACACTGCAGTATACATAAATCTTAGATCAAGCTTTTTAAGAATCCCCCGCTGTTGCAGGTTATTTGTCACTATCAAATTGTTCATGTCGTTATGCATAAAAGTTAAATATTTAGTGTTAAGATAGCCATTAAAAAAATGAAATAAACTATGTATTGGCATTCACATTATTTTTTCGTACACCCAAACAAAATATTAAACCAGTTATTGACTATTGTTCTATTAACTACATATTAGGGGAACTCTGACCAATACAATATTATTGTGTAAGTACGTCATTTTTTCCATCTATGTACACCTACTGATAACTTTTATTGTTAGGTATACACTAAATGTACTATAAATAAATGTTTATTGATAAGCATTTATGCAACGCCGGATTAAGGTTTTTGCCGCCCATAGGCTGAAATAAATTTACCGCCTAATTTTCATAGGTATTATATCTCAACGTAGTTTTTGGGTCACACCAAAAAAAAATTTGCCGCCCTTCAAAATTTGCCGCCCTAGGCTTTAGCCTACACAGCCTAAGCGGTCCTGCATTTATGTAACAAAAAAAAAAAAAAAAACACTTAGTTCGAATGCCAAATGCGAATAACAAATATCTAAATTGTTAAGTGTTAAACGGTTAAGTCAAAAAATACGCCAACGCTCCGGATATTAATAAAATATACTTATTATTTTACGTGCTGCCGGTCCTGTTTGGAGCATCACACGATTTGATATAAATCAGATCTTAGTACTGTACCTACGTCAGTTAAAAATTTAAAACCAACTGGACACTTCAGTTTACTAAAAATCTTTTGTAAAAAATAAATAATTGAAGTCGTAAAATTTGTTTTCGGTAGGGACAAACAACATGATGGATCCCCTACACTATTGTTATAGTATCTTTTCCAGCATGTTGAATAACTTGACTTTTTATAAAGTTTTTATTATTACCGTTTCAGTGCCGAATTGGGATGGGGGGAGTTTTTGTGAAAAACGTAGCGCACATTATACAAGATGAAATTTGAAAATCCCGAGTTACGAATACCTCACATATTAACCGTATCGATCGTTATAGTTAATGGTGGTTTTTAAAAGAGCAGATGGATTGCCGCCTTCCCCTGGGCTTAATATTAAAAGTTAAAAAAACAACGAAAACGTCCCGATAAGAAGCGCTGTATGACTAAGTCTAAGCAGGTACCGACACGTTATATATTTATCGATAACTAATTGATTTTCCCTTATAGAGAGAGCACACATATTATAATGATTATTAATTGTTGCGAGTTGTGCGTAAGTGCAGGTAAAACAATAAGAATTTGAATAGGTACTGTTATTTTAAAACGTTAATTCATGAATATTATCTACCCGTCTACATAATATTTTACGTATTTTGTGTTTTAGTACAGGTACTCCAAACTAACTATAGATACATTTAAGAGCCATTGTCGCGGGCGGTCGACCATTTCGGACGGCCGAAACGTGGTACATTCAAACGTTATTTTCTGGTGAACACGAAAAAACTTTGGGGAGTATATATATACGTGGTTTTGAGGGATTAAGCTGTGTGTGTGTGTCATTACAGAGATTGGTAAAAAAAAAAAAAATGCACATTTCGTTTCATATAATTTACATCCGCCCTTGGTGATGGCATTTTGGAAATGTTTGGAGTTACATGTATAGTACATTGTCCAGCACGACCGTTAGATATGTTGACTTACAGCACGGTGGTGGCCGATGATATGCGGTCGGGCACGCGGTCCAGCTGCAGGTACAAGCAGCGGACGGTGGTCGCGAAGCAAAGGCACTTGGACGGACAGTGGGCGCCCGCGGCAGCAAGAACCGACGACAGAAGGAGGAACTTCAGCGGCAGCGTGGCCATCGTCTTCGACGCTGCGTGCTGCGGCGGCCGGGTCGTGGCGCGGACTGTCGTGCCGGCCGCTCGCGACTATACAGTTCGGCCGCGGCGGATGTGATTTTTTTGGTCCAGCGCGCGCTCTCGCCGCCTCTCGATCTCCGTGGCCGGCAGTGGCGTCATTCGGGTGGGGGCGGCAAACATTTTCCCCAGTCTATCATTCAGACTCGTCGAGAGTCGGCATTTTCGGTGAAAAGATTTTGAAATTCGGAAATAACGTAGCGACGGATTTACGAGTCTATAAATTTGTAAGTTTTGTAAGTCCCGGGCCAAACGATACAGAAATGATTCGGTAAAAGTTAAAATCAAATTAAAGAGTTAAATCGATCGTTTACTTTTAACTTGATGAGTTTATTTTTTTTTTTTTAATTTAACGACAGTTAATCAACTCGCAACGAGTTGATTGGAAAAAATAAAAAAAGTGGTAAAAAAAAGTCGGCTTTTTGAATTCCTGCAGATTTGTAACATACGCGATCCCCATATTTGAACGGTCGATGTTCACACGCAGTCTAGATTTTCGTGCTCCAAATTTGTACGGGAATACGCTCTGGTCCTGAATGGACTGTTAAACTGGTAACGGATAAAAACTACCTTTTTATCAGCTAAACTCAATTAGCTTAAGACATATAAATCTGTAAACATTGCAGCGTGAACGAAATTTAAAATAGTTTTGTTTTGAATGTATCACTATAAAACACGCAATGGAGAGTATACACTAAACTAAACACGCGAATTATAAAGAGGTCAATGACACTATTGACGTTTTCAGCGTTTTATACAAATCAACAGCCAAATGTTATTTATAACTAGAATCAAACTATAGGTGTATAACTGAAATTAACTTTTTATCGCAGTTCCTTATTACTCATATCTGTGTACGTTATACACTTGTACTATAATAATTTTTCTTGTACCGTAAGCGTGGAGGGTCTTTAATGCGTTTTGGTTTGATTTTGAATGGACAAAAATAAAATTACAGGCATTATATAGTTTATACTCGTTACTAAATACACCAAGTACTCAAATATTTGTATTGTCCTATTTTTTAAACGAATTTTCAACCATTATATGCGTAGTATATAATACATACAATATATACATAGGCTTTTTAAATTGAGATACGTCCAAGCAACTCGTAAATATCTCAATTGAAAAAAGACGCAGGAGTTAATACATACGCTGGATTAAAGAGGCTTGCTGAAGATCGAGGAGGAAAATGAAGGACAAAGTCAAATGTTGTAAACCAGCTTGTTACCGGTAAAAAAAAATATATATACATACACACGTAGTTTTAATCCACTATTGTACGTAATTTTAAAAATTGTTTGTGTGGACACGGCAGGGTGCATATAGATTTTTGTTAATTTGACAATTTAAATTATAACGTTTTAGACTGCAGAACAGAAGCAATATTTTTATCCGGAATAGCGTTATATTATTATAACTACGTTGGTGTATTTTAGGTATTTTAGACATATGCAAAATGACCGGGTTCGACAGGAACATGATTATCCAGTGGATCGCTTAAACGGCAGGTGAAGCGACTATCCCTTCTAAACATGGTCGAATGAGGTCTATGAACAGGATCTTTTGCTTTTATCTTATCAATTGATCTCACGTAACACGACTTTGCTGTATCGGTGTATAGAGGATATTTTTGTTGAAGCTGAAAAAAATTGCTATTACTTTTACGATAGTTACATTTCAAATTGAATGTCTTAACCATAAATTATAATCGTGATAATATCTATGATATAAAAAAATTAATTAACTTACAGACTACAACTCAGACGTATAATACTGTAATCAGGTGGTGGGTTTTATTGCTCACCAAGGAGTGGTCGAATTATCGCATGGATAATAGGTGTTATGTGGTATACTCGATACGACGCCGATGGTAACATATATGTGGCCAACAACAAAAAAACACGCTCCGAAGGGGCAATGCCCCTCCCCCCTTAAACCCACCCCTGCCTTTAATAACGTAATACAGTTGTACCTGACTACATGCTTGTCAAAACAATTGTTCTTAACTATAATGATTTATTTGTTAAAAATAATGACAGTATATACACATTTCTATAAGAGAAAATAGAATAAGGAACGAATATGTATAAGAGATATGATATATTGTTGTTGCATCGTTACTGGACAATATCAGAGAGAATAGACTGAGATGGTTCGGGCATTAAATGGTGAGAGACGAGAGACGAAACGGAAACAGTAAGAGCGGTTATGAAAATGAACGTTGAAGGAAAATGAGAAAGAAGATGACCGAAAAAGAGATGGATAGAAACGATTGAGAATGATACAAGGGCTGTTGGGGAGTGTGTGTGTGTGTGTAGAGGTGTGAAAGATTGAGCTGACAAGTAGAGGTATAGAACAACCTCAAATAGTTAGGAAAAAGGTAAAGGAGAAGAAAAGAATAGTCATTGCGAATGCTACCTCAGTAGGTATAATTATTGCAGCCTGTCAAGTGTCAAATGTTTTGTATACATTCATTTTAAATTATAATATTTATTCATTTATATTTTTATAATATGCAGTATACACATTACCCATATATTTTTATATATTTACTTACATCTTTGTCAATTTCAGAGCCCAATTCTCTCACTTTAAACCCTTTTTTATCGTAAAACTCTTTGTACGTGGTGTTCACTGCCGTTGCTTTGATTTGTTTATTTTGCTCCTTAATCCGGTCCAATGCTAACTCCGACATTTTTTTCCACATGCAACTCTCTAGCTTGCGTCTCTTTTGCTCTTTGGTACACAATAAGATTTGTATTCGAAAATCCAGTCAAACGAATTTATAAATATTAAACAAAAAAAAAAAGTAATAAACGTATAGGTAGCCTTCAAGAAATCTGATCAACCTATTATTATTATTATTGTAGCTGCACGCAACAGTAGAGTAAAAATCTAAGTGTTTCGCGCTTAAATAGTCAAAATATTCACGCTCCTCAAAACTGCCACCAATCAAAACTGCTGCAGTTTAGTATTGAATTGTTTCAACGTTTTATACATACATAATCATAAATTACATACGTAGTTAATACACTTTCATAGGTTTGAAACAATTTGTAGATTTTTATTCTTTATCTAGGTTGTTTATTTCGGGCATTTAAAAATATGTATAAAATACATAACACTGAATACAATTATTGAAATTTCAAGTAATTTTTCAATATGATAAGCAATTTAAAATTTTTAAACGTTTATGCGCAACTTTAAAAAATGTTTTCAAATAAAGTAATAAAGATGACTCATTCATCACTACGCTCAGAATCTAAAAAGTAATAATTATAAACGAAACGATATCTAATTTTACTTAGACGATTACCAGTTACCACTTTCTGAAATTATGGTGGATTTTTCTCGTGCCTTTGCTTCAATGACTGCGTCGTAATGTTCCCGAGTTACCGAAACCTTCTTGTACTCGTTTTCTCCGCCGGGTGACGTAAAGATCCACCGTTGACTAAGCATTTTTATTCCCTCTGTTCAAAAATATGAAATTTGTATTTTTTCGGTTGTTTAGTTATTTCTAACGTTATACAACACATCGTGTTTGTCGTCTATTTTGCCTAGAACATTCACGCGGGCTGTTAGTTATAAAACTTAATTACTTTTCAGCCAGCAACAATTGTTGACTAAATTAATTAATTACAATATTACATTAATGTACTTAATTCTTGGATTTTTCTCGCGTAAAGAGTTCTGGTCAAATTAGGTGGCAATTTAATTTAGGCACCTACCTAACTCAATTCAGTTAAACAAAAAACAAAGAACTATTATACGTTTATAAAAAAATTTGTAAATCTGCCCACCACCCTACATACATAAGTATAATATACTAGGTAGGTAGGCACCTATAGGAGGACGGTAGTACCTACTTCGTGTTACATGTATTATCGGGCATTTCGTCTTTCTATAATCTGTACTCGAGTAATTTTAATAGAAAACTTTTTTTAAAAATTAAAAGGCATTGTAATCGAACTTGATTACGTTACTTAGATTTTATATATAAAAATGTGTTATTCAAAATTACATCTCAGAGACTGTTAACAGAGAATGTTCTATGTAGAGATTATTTATTTGATGATCGTATAAAAGTCACTATTCGTAATCCATATTAACCTCCGTGACGCATTACGTGTTGATGGATTTACGATATGTTCTAAAATAAAATATAAATAGACACAACTCGCTGACAATAAATTATTCATTGCGTAGATTTCCAAAAAACCGCAGCAGCCTGCGTTTAAAATTTTCTTCCCTCGTACATCTTATTTAGATGGCCATGCGAGATTTTACTATAAACATATTTTGAATTGGACGCAATTACTTACGAGCAGTGAAATAAATAAACACAGAGTAATAATAATTATTCAATAGGTATTGTATTTGGTTTTAGATAATAGTTATCAAAATTAACCGTAAGTTTATTATCAGTTGTAAGTTTTAAGAGATAACATAAAATTTGTTTTATCATTTTGTTTTTTTATATGTTGTATTATTTTTTAGTATAAAAAATTAACATTGATGATTGAACAACAAGAGCGACGAAGAACCGAATTAATCGTTAAAAATGAAAGAGTTGCTGTTTTGTGACGTACAATGCTTTATCGTCAAAATATCATTTTGAAGTTACCTGAATCGCTGAAAAGATTAAATGTTATGATTTAATTCACCATGTTTCTGTACTTGAGTAAAAAGGTGAATTTGATTTTTTAATGCAAATCAGAGGTACCTATGTCAAAAGAAATTTATGTTTTAAAATATTTGTGTTAAGATCGCCATACCAAATAACACGAAAATCAATTGCCTCGAATGGAATTCCAGTCAAGATTGTATAGCTGTGGGGGGAGACGATGGTCTCTTAAAAGTGTTGAAAATCGACTCTGGAAATTCGGCGGACGGTAAGCTAAAAGGATTGGCGGGGCAAGCTAACTTGTCCGTCAACAAAACACTTGAAGGCCATTCTGGTAATGTATTAACCGTTGTTTGGAACGAAAAACACAACAAACTAACGTCAAGCGACGAGAACGGGCTAATCATAGTGTGGACATTGTACAAAGTATGTTTTATTAATAATTAGTGTACTACACGGTAAGAATTATGTTACCTGTATGTTGGTTTCCTTTCTATTAGGGAACATGGCAAGAAGAAATGATTAACAATCGTAACAAATCAATTGTTAAAGGCATGGCATGGAATGGAGATGGAGAGAAGATTTGTATCGTTTATGAAGATGGTACATAATTCGTATAAAAGATATTTCTAAAACGTATTGATTTTCAGTGCAATATCATAAAATTCGTGGTTAAATTTTAGGAGCAGTTATTGTCGGTTCTGTTGAAGGTAGTCGAATCTGGGGAAAAGAATTAAAAAAATTGATGTTAACAGGCGTCCAGTGGTCTCCAAACTCTAAATTTCTTCTATTCACTATAAAAACTGGTGATGTTCATCTGTATGACAGTGATGGAAATTTTGTGGTACATATTTATTGTTCAATATTTGCATTACAATAATAAAGGGCTTCAACCATTTTTTGTTTTCTGTTTTAGTCCAAGTTATGTATTGCGTGTCTGCCAGTGTCTCTTAACAATGTCCCAATTTCTGCATGTCATTGGCTCAGCATAGATATAAATGGCTGTCCACAATTAGCGATTGCGTACAAATCAGGACATGTGCAATTGATGAAAGATCAATATGATTTGAGTAATTCGCTTATTGCGATTATTAATATATTAATTTTTGTATACTTATTTAAATGATATAAAATAGATCCAGTGGTTTTTGAGTGTGATATGTCTATTGTGGCAATAAAATGGAATCATGATGGCAGTGTTCTAGCATTAGTCGGTGCATTAATAGTTGATGGAGATGTTAAAGAAACCAATGTTCTTCAACTGTACTCTCCTTTTGGAGTTGTAAGTTATTTTGTTTGTATTATATTACAATATATAAGCATATATGATATTATGTAATGATCAATATTTTTTTTCAGCATTTGAGAACTCTTAAAGTCCCTGGTTTTATGGTGTCAGCTTGTTGTTGGGAAAGCACGTCTTTGCGTATCACTTTAGCCATTGACAGTTTTGTGTATTTTGCCAATGTACGGTATGACTATCCATGGTGTTATTTTTCTAGTACCATTGTTTACGCTTACAGAAATCACCAAGAATCGGTTACAGATGTAACATTTTGGAATATTAAAAAAAATGAAGTAGGTACCTATTTATTTTCAGATGGTTTTTTGTATCAACGTGTACCGTCATTAATATTTTTATTTTGCAATCCCTTGCAGTTTTATCATACAAATTTCGATTCTCTTTTATGCATGGATGCTTACAAAGACTATTGTGTTCTAGCTGTACAAAATAATAATGATGAATCCAAACCATATAGCCTGATTATTTGCAACAACATAAATACAATTGTTGATTGTAAGAAACATGTTTTGAGTCTCAATTACATAAAATTTTGTACTACAATAATTTTTTCCCTAGCCTATCAAATCAATTTTCGACCAACATGGATTTCAATGAATGCAACTCATGTAATTGCCTCGTCTTTCTCAAGTTTTATAACTTGGCAATACTCTGTTCCTAAATCACATTCAGCTTCAATAACCAATAGTAAGACTTAAAACTGTATTATTTCTTGGGCACACAAAACAATAATAAAATACTACTTTTACAAAAAGTTCAATGTATAAGTGCTTTGTTTTAATTTTTTAGTAAAGCGTAAAAAAGTTAAAATGTTTCATATTGATGATACTCCTTCTGGAGTTGATGAGCTAACTCAGGAATCATTAGAATTCAAAAGTTCATCATTTTATAAAGTAAAGTATTTTCAACTATATTGGAAATATGCTCAACTGTTGAAAATATTTAAAACTTAAATGAATTTTAGGAAACTAAGGACCCCATAACGTGTATAACAGCAAGCGATCAATACTTGTTAATTGGCAGAGAAAGTTGTGCTTTGCAAAAATACACATTACCACAAGTGACTTTAGTAGAACGAAAAATTCTACCTTCTAAACCTTATAAATTGGCATTAAATTCAAATTCAAAGTAAACAATTTTTTTTAACACAGTATAATATTATTCTAAATGTGGTAATAAAATTAATGATGTATTATTTATAAACTCGTGTGTATATTTTTAGACGACTAGCTGTTATTGATTCAACTGGAGTTTTGTCTCTTATTGAAATCTCTGAAGATAATGTAGTAAAAGAATCAGCTATTACAGAACCTGCACATGCGTTCCAGAGGCGAGATGTGTGGACTATGAAGTGGGCGTCTGACAATCCAGAACTTTTAGCAATCATGGAAAAAACCCGAATGTACATCATTAGAGGATTCAACCCAGAAGAGCCAATAAGTACTTCTGCCTACATTGCTTCTTTTGAAGTAGGTAAACTAAAATTTTGAATCACAGTTTAGTCCATCTTAATAGTTTCCTGGAGTCTTTTAAAATAATTTTTTGTATACAAATATTGTAGTTGATGTTGAATGAATTTAGTACTTGTTAGTTGTTACTTATTAATATAATTGATTGTTTTTTTTTTATATATATATAAAGAATTTAGAAATTCAAGCAGTAATGCTTGACGAGATTATTCAGTCACCAGAAAATCCATCTCTTGATTATATTATAACCTTAGAAACAAAATCATTAAGAGATACGCGACAATTACTTGAAAAAGTTAGCATTGGAGAAGCAATAAAATTCATTAATGATAATCCTCATCCAAGGCTCTCGTGAGTATTTTATTATTTGTCGACATTACTTCTATGCATATTATCAGAACAATTTGTATTAAAACTTGTTTTGTTAAATCGTACAAACTTTAAAATAATAAAATACATTTTAACAGGCATTATATTCGCATAAAATTACACCACTATTCATGATGCTTTTTCATAATCGTGCAACTTGTTTTGTTGAATTTAGGAAGTTGTTAGCTGAAGCGTCATTACAAGCCTTAGATCTCGTGACAAGTGAAACCGCATTTGTCCAGTGTCAAGATTATCACGGTATAAAATTTGTCAAACAACTGGCTAACATACATGATGATCTATTAAAGCAGGCTGAAGTTTCTGTGTATTTTGGAGATTATGAGAAAGCTGAAAAACTATACACTGAAGCAGATCGAAAGTGAGTTACGAGAATATACTAATATTTGCTATATATTTAGTATATAATACTGTTGTTAATCAGAGCAGTACTCTAAAAATAAATTGCTGTTTTATGCAGGGATTTAGCTGTAATCTTGCATCAAAAACTTGGCAACTGGTTTAAGGTTGTAGAGCTGTTAAAATCAAGTTCATCGCTTATAGGAATATCTGGTTTGACTATGAATTTAGCCTGGCAAGGAATTGGTGATCATTTTTTGGACAATCAACAATGGTGCTTGCTAATACAACTATTTTTTTTATATGTAAATTGGAATAATATTTTATATTACTAGTTGTGTTTTTTTGTTAACTTGCAGGGACATAGCTGTTGAGTACTATAAAAAAGCCGATAACCCAGAAAAACTTGTTGAATGTTACATAATGCTTAAAAATTACGAGTCATTGGCATCACTGGCCAAAAGTTTACCAGAAAATCATCCATTGCTAGAAACTATTTCAGTGTTTTTCCTTAATAGTGGCATAATAGAAGACAAATCATTAGATAAAAACGTAAAAGTTGTTTTATCAGTTGAATTTATTATTAAAATACAATCAATCGTATTATTTTTCTAGTTTTCTAACCAAATATTAACAAGCATCGATGTTGACACGAGTAAATTAAATGAACTTATTAAAAATTTAAATGATTCAAATCGATATCAAAGGTTAGAAAGTGTGAAAGACGTTTTAACAACTGTTTTGAAATGCATCCATGGAAATCAGTATATGGAGGCTGCCCAATTAGTATTTGCCGTAATAATAAAAATACTATTCTACATCATACATGTTTAGCCAAGGAATTAACGCAATTTATTTTTCTGTTTAGGCTGTTTGCCATGAAATAAAGTCTGATGTACAACCAAATATTATCAAGCAGTTGGCGACTGCGGGTGCATTGTTAATTGAAGAGTACAAAGAAAAAAATATTCAATCTACATTATCAGATTGTAATTAGCAATCAAAATTGTAACTAGTCTTACACTATGATTTTTACATTGGTTTTTGTTTAATATTTAGTTGATGAAATGTTAGTAACGGACTTTAGAGCCACGCCATTTAAATCCCGTGCAGAAATTGTTGAAAACTCTTGGCGTGTAGTTGAATCTTTACATTTTTTAATGCTTGCCCAACGACAACTGTATAATGGTAAAAAACTACTTAATACTTTACACAAGCTGTGTTTTATTTGTATACACGTATTTGTATTGTTTAATAGTACCTATATACGTTAAACATTTTCTCAACGTTTAGGTGACTTTCATTCAGCTCTGTGGACATCGTTAACACTTCGCAACTTTGAAGATTTGTTGAGCAGCGAACAGGTGTATTCGATCATAGCATTGGCGGCATTAGCAAACAATTCCTTTAATATTGCATCTAGAGCCTTTATGAAGTTAGAATCTATTGACACTGTAAGCTATACATTTCATAAATATTTTAAATTATTGTTATTGAACATTAAATATTTTTTGTTGAATTGTTTTGATTATACAGAGAAAAAATTATAATCAGTTGTCGTTGGTTATATTTAGCAAGTTTCCTCCCAATGATACTGCACCACTACATGTTCAATGTTATAGCTGTTCAAACGAATTTTCAGCTTGGTAATTTTCTTTTCAATTTTATAATACATAATTTATAAATATTTTACTCATAAACTCATTTTATCTAATTTTTATAGGAAATTAAAATGTGCTAAGTGTAAAACAAAAGTAGAAGCTAGTATCGTATCAGGTCAACCACTGACAGACATCAAATCAGTTTGGAGTTGTAGACAATGTAAACGTTACGCGACTAATATGGACATGGAACCATTAAACTATTGTCCATTATGTAGAAAAGAAGTTATTCTAACTTTTTAAATTATTTCACATTTAAACGTATTTGTTGCTAAACTGTACACCCAAGGTATTCAAACGATTTCAACCCACAGTTTTCACAGTAGCCTGTTAATAACATTTGGGGCAGCTTCCGAAATATGAGTGACATAATAATTACAATGGAAATAATAATGTTTACTTTGTCATTATATGCATTTATGTGTTTTATGCTGATTTTTACTGTTTTGTGCTGCAGCTTTCTTGACTAATACCCATGACACGCAGTTTGAATACCTCTTAGCTATATGCAATACACTAACGTAAGAAATTTGATACACATAGGCATTCTCCACTCATTTGGAAAGGGAGCAACGGAAAAATCCGATAAAAACAATATGATCTCTTGATCATTAAGACTACGGATTTTTGATTTAAATTAGAACAATATTTGTTGGTCCCCCTACCTATAAAAATTATGAAAGGCGCCCAAATTGACACAAAATTATGTGGTACTGAAGAAACAGATTCTGTCCAATGTTAACTTAAACATGCACTGTAATAAGACTGAACAAAACATAATTGTGAATTTTTTTACTATATTAAATAAACAATAAGTTATTCATATTTTGTTTAAATTATTGAAATTGTCCGTAAAATTAACAATATGCAAACAAGTTTAAAGTGTAAACTACACAATAACATATTTGATATACTTATGTTTGACTAGTTAAAAAATATTATTAACTAAAGATTTAAGCATTGACAATACCATACAATATAGTTAATAAGAATAAAATACAAGTAATTAAGCAAAATTATATACAAAAACAAATTAAGATTTGTGAAATCAAACTGCACACACAAATATGTATTAATAAAAAAACTAACGATGGCTCAAGATTTTGGATATTTGTTTTCGAACCAAAATCTTTCATATTTTACACTGAACTAAACCAAACCTATACTCTGTCCAGTGTCCAGTAAGAGAATGCAGTTGGTGGCAACCAAAAACCAACAACGCTGCCGGTTCAATCGGAGCCTACTGTGCTCTCTCACTGGACAGAGTATAGACATATAATCAGTCAAACTCATACTCAATTGTTTTTCCCTTATAAAATATAAATCAACCACAATTATTTTTTTCTAATTATTCTACATTTTAAGTTTATGTAGCTGTGATTATTTAAAACATTAAACAATTGTGTCCAGTTCGAAAAATATTTTTAAGTTAAATTTTGAACCATTTACCTGATAAGATTAGTATAGTTTGAAATTTATTCACACAGAGTTTGAATTTCAATAATCAAAAAGTTCGACCCATTACTAAAAATCTAAAAACAAACTTATAAAGTATTTTACCATAATTTAAAATTAATTTGGAATGTTGCAAGTAGTAGTAATAAGCACAATATTATATTGAAATCGATAAAAGTTTTACTAAAAATTACAAATAAATGAAAATTTGACCACAGATTAAATCAAATTGTGGTAAGTTCTACTTCCAAATTTAACGATATACATTATGATTTGTAACTATAGGTATAAGTAAATATTTTAATGATTAGTATTAAAATATTTAAATAAACAAAGATATATTTGAATATTAAGTTAAAAACAAATTACTCTTATGATAAAATTAACAACATTAATTGTTAAAAGTTAGATTATTATTAATTATTCCAATTTTTTTTTTTTTTTTTTTTTTTATTTTAATTTATTTAACCTTTGGTACTATTTTATGATTAATTAATGGCTAAAATAAAATGTAGTTTTCAAAACACTAACTGCCAATTGATATATTAAACACTTAAAAAATATTGTACTTGTATTCGCAACATATTTTGTACTAGATAAGCCATTTAAATAGGGTAAGTAAAGTCTATTTAAATTATAACTCACTTCCTCTTTTTCCCCGTTCTATTAAATCAAATCGTAAATTCACATAATGTACTAAGATGTATTGAATATAAATAACGAATCAATTTTTTTGATTCCATTCAGTATTCAACTTAGAAAATAATAGTTTGAATAATTATAAGGATATAAAATTCAAGAAATTAACAAAATAATGTATGGCTAGTTTTAACAAAGCCCTCCTCCAAAATCTGTTTGTGGTTTGTCTATGTTTTCATCATCATTTTCAAAACTATTGATTGCTTCCTCTTTCTGTAAGTTGAATAATACATTACACATGCTGTTGTATTGATAATAAAATATTTAACAATTATAAAAAAAAAAAAAAATAACATACTGGTTCCACAGTATATTTGACTGCTAAATTCTTAGCAAGTACGGCGAACTCAACATCCATGTGTTTAATAAACGGGCTGTTCAACATTAACTTTATTTGTTCATTGTCACATTCAGAATGAGCATTTACTATATTGCTGAGAGTATTAATCTAATGAAATTAAAATTGTGTAGAATTATTGAAGTAAGCTTAAGTTAATGTTTGTACCTCTTCTTCTTCACAATATTGCAATCCATATTCGTGCAACACTTTTTTGGCAGCCACAAAGTCATCTTTAGCCAATTTTAGTAAAAACAATTCTATGGCTACTCTGCCCAAGTTAGACGTTGAACCACCTTCACTCACCAGACCAAACTGACGCAGTAACTCTTCTTCAGCTTCATCATATCTAAAAGTAAATGTAAATAGCATAAAATATTTATCAATTGATAGTAAGTATATATTTCATAGTCTTCCACCTTTTCAATTTAACCAATAAACGTGCAGCTTTGTTTCTATATTCCATTGCTTGTCCAATAGAATCTTCGGTCTTGTAACAATGAAAGTAAGATAACAATTTATTGGTGCATGAGCAGTATTTCATTGAATGCAGTCAAGATAATAAATAAAAAATATAAAACGTACTTCAGAAACATTAGAAGCTTCTTTTAATAGTCTGACTGCGGACAGTGGATCTGATTGGTGTAACATGTCTGAAACCTTACTCAACATTAAAGATGCACTTCCCGAAGAACCTTGTTGCTGGTAATAGTGACTAGCTTTCATAGCTAATTCACACACATCGCTTGTGTCACCAATCTCCTTTGACATAAGAATCGCATGATCAATAGATCTAAGAAAAAACTTACATGAGCTTAAAAAAATTAAAAATAGTTGTTTATACTCTGTAACTTACTTAGCAGCATGGAAAAGACTAAGAAATGTAAAATTAAAGAAAACTTTACATGGTAAAATTAAGTCATACTTGGTAAAAAAAATTATTTACATATTAAGTTGTAAGTATATAAATAGGGTTGTAAATAAAGGATACGATCCATTTTTCAAATAATTTTCTGATGCTTTCAAGAAACATGCTTTGCTTTCTTTGTAAGCCTTTCCAACTCTAAAGCACGTAGCTGAAAAATAATGAATAGTTAATAATTGTTTTGCTTTTTTTTTTGAGCTAGGGGAATTAACTTAATTTCATCAGCAAAATCCTAAAACCAACCAATCAAGAATTTAATTAATATTTAACACCAAAAATGTTTTGTATTTTATTACGGTTTAATAATGTTTGAAATTGTTATCTATTGGAAAAAATAATAACAAATTCAGTTGAAAAATATTACAACTACTTATTACCTAATGCTTATACTTAATGTCTCAAAAAAATTTATAACCTTGTTTATGTGTCATAAAAAAAATAATAATTCACAAATAACGGCCACTCTTTGGAAAAAAGAAAACCAAACAAAAATTTAACCAATGTAGTTATTTATACACGGATTGAACAACAGTAACAATGGTTTTTTGAAGAAATGCTTGTTTGAATATACGACATTTTTGCATTGTGTTTGTTTGAAAACGCATTTAGTTAAATGGACCCAATGTTGGCTATAGTCATCAGACACACCACTAAAAAACTATGAATTGGCTAAAATTGACCATTATAATGTCGATTTGATAGCTATAATAACCAACAGAAGTAGTGAATGTGTTAAAAATAAAGGCGGTAAATTTATCATAACAAGAAAAACTAAAATATCTGTTCTACAACTATAATATAATTACAGTAAAAATAGAATCCTTACCTCAATATAAATGTTGTAACACTTATAAACATACAGGTAGTTAAAATACACAATAAAAGACCACCAACTAAGTACCTGCTTTAGAGTACTCATCAGCCGCACTGTCATAATCAGGGACCCATTTCAGCAGAGATGTTTTCAGACTAAAAATTAGGAAACAAAATCGAGTGAAAACAAATTTTATCATATAAATTATCGATACGTACTATTTTGCAGCTTTTTCCATACATTCTCTTCCTTCTTGAACTTTGTCTTTTGACATGATTGAACGGGGAGCTGTTAAATGGTTGTCACTATTTTTCTATAATATCATCAACTAAGTAGATATATTAAATTGAACAGAAAAAAACAATAATTGTAGTTGCCAGTAGCCACTTAAGATCTTAAATCAATATAACTATAATAAAGAGCAAGCCTAATACAAATTGTTACAATATCAAAGTTCAAACACAGAACAACAGAAGTCAATAAGAAAATATTATAAATTTTGTGGATGTTTGTGAGCACGATTTAAGATATATCTTAAATCGTGATTTTGAGACACAACTGATAAAGATAACACTATCACTGACTTTATCGCTGATAATGAAAATTCATAGATAATCATTAAACATAGATGGTTAATAAGAATTTTAAAAAATTAGAATATTATTAAGAATTATTACAAAAAATTTTAAAAATGTTTCATTATTTTCAATCTTATTCTTGTTAATTAACTCATAAATTCATTCTAAGGCAAACAATAAGTCTTACTCTATGTTCCATGGTGGATCAACCTAGATACGTCATAGACAAGTATTAAATATATACCATCTGATCTACCTAGATAGGTTCCAGTTAACAGAATGTAATAACATAATTATTGGACATAATATGCTCCAGATCACAGTTTAATTTTCAAAGATATCTATGTAGATAGATATTGTATGTTGTTCAGCTATTCCATGATATCTATGAGCTGTTCTATGATTTTACTTTCTAAACTTTAAAGAAAAATTTAATGTTTTGTAAAACTACAAAAATTAAATCAACAAATCATCAAAATTCTATATTTTGCTCATAAATAAAAAAAATATTTAAAAATTTGTAACAGATCTGTATTTGACTTGTTTTATTGGGTTAAAATTTTTGATTTTACCGTTTTTAGGCAAAACTTTTTTAAATTAAAAATTAAAGTCATTTAATGTGCAGTATCATGCACAAACCAACAAAAATTTAGAGCGGAAGAGGTTAATAACAAAATTAAAAAAATCAACTTCCTAGCGAGTTATTTTTGAGGGGCCTCACTAGTATAAAGGTCTTATGAGGATTATAAAATGCTAATAAAAAAATTTTAAAAATGAGTAAAAATTTAATAATTTTTTTTGTGAGTTATCAAAAACTCACAGACATCATTGTAAACCCAACATTTAAAAAAATATTGTAGTTATTATGAAAACATCAAATATAAATATACGTTTTAAAATTAAAAAAAAATGTTTATTATTGAAACAATAATATATTTTAATTTTAATTAAAATAAATCAATACAATTGACTTTATCTCATGAAATATGTTGTTATATAAATGTGATAAATTGTTCATTTTTAATTTAGTTAACACATCAATCAACAAATGTTATTTGTTTAAATGTATGACAGCATATTTTCCATTAACTTGCCAATAATTTGTAGAGGTGACATAGTTGTTATCGTTGTCACCTTCATTGATACTAGTTTCAAAACCAGACTTAAGGCCACACACACAGTCACATTTTAAAGTGCGTAAAGCAACAACTGCTGTAGGTTGAAAATCACGCAAGGCATCTTTGAATGTAGTTAATGGTGACCAATTAATATCCCCTATTAATTTTCGATAATTTAAATCCCCTAAACATAAAAATTTATATGCATTACAGTACAATCAATTATTTACCTATTATTTTAAATTATATAACCTTTGAATACTAATAGCTGGGAAGAAGATAATTTTCTATACAAATCAATATCTTTAACATTCATCACAGTATAACTGTAAGGTAAAGTCCAAAATTCCTCACATTCAATAACAAATTTACCTATTTATCAAAAAAAAAAAAAAAAATCATAGACAAATATGTATACTTAGAAAATAAATACTATAATAAATTAAAAAATTAACCAGTTTTATAATAATTATTCCATCTTTTCCCAAGTTCTTGCAAGGCACTTGATAAACACTCTTTTTCTAAACGATTTAAAAAATGTTCAAAATCTGGTTTTGTCACATCTGACACATACCACGGTATAGCTTTTCCATGGAAAACAATTACATCAGTCAAATCATTAGTTATCAAGAAGTCCGCCAAACACAAGTCAGTAAATAATTCATAAGCAGAATTGTCCATAATTATATCTAAAAAAAAAAAAAAAATGAGATTACACAATAAATTTAAGAATATTATAAACAAAACATAATTAATTACCAACTGTCTTAGATTTTTTATTATTTGAAGTATTCAAAATGTTCCAAATTTCATCCGAATGATCGGCCAAAATATATTTATCTAAAGATATTAAAGCTTCCAATGGATCTTCACTAATGTTTATTGATTTTCCAATATTTAAAGACAGATCAAATCTGTTTCCCCACAGACATATCTGATAACAATTATAATTAGTAAACTTTTATTAACGATTTAAAAAAATTAAAACCGCACCTTTAACATTTGTACAAAGAGTACTTTTAACTTAGAATCATCGAGTTCTTTTTTCGAAAATTGCAAAATTAAATATTCAGCAATAGCTATCATATTAGCTTCAGATTCATCAAAACCTTTGTATTTTAATTGTTTAAAAGGATCATACTTTGTCAATGTTATTCTGTTGAAAGAAAAAAAGTAATTAGGTTTTAGTGAACATTTTAAATAGTACTTCTGTTTACGTTTTATCAAATATTTCTTTAATTCTTATGTATAAATAATTTTCAGTAAAAAGCCATTCCGTTTCAAACCACGTTACAGAAGAATCCATTTTGAATTTGTCATCTAAAATTTGGTTCCACATTGATGATAATTCAGATGTTGTATCAATTTTGCGTAGAGGCTTGTTGTCTAATATTTCTGAAAGTAATAATCTTAGTTTCTCAACAACAAGATTAACTTCATCACTAATTTCCTAGAAAACATTCACATTATGTATTAGAAGTCATTAATAATGTAAATAAAAAAATTAAAATTTTACAAATTTTAACAAGAAGAACATTTGACATTTATCTAATATAAAATTAAAACATAGATGTAAAAATTTGAATGTTTGAATTGATACAGCCATCATTAATCTACAAGCCATAGGTGTGGCCATTTATCAAGTGTAATTTAATGGGCCACATAAATTTTATTACAGTAATAATTCTTGTTTTTTACTTAAGTAAGTACCTTTATAAATTTTTTTTAATTTTTCAACAAGTAAAGTTGATATTCTCTTTAGGTAGGTACCTGGAATTGTATGTTTACCTATAAATTTATTTATTTAAATTATTGAATTATTCTAAATAACCAAATATAAGTAACAGTTCATAGTACTAGTTCCAGTATTACCTAAACAACAAATTTATATTAAAACTAAATTAATGATTTTTTTCAGTTATTTATAAAATACATTTTAAATGTATTGAAGTTAGCTAAAAATCATTTCCCAAATGTTATACAATGATAATGATGATTATCCGCAAACTGGGTGAATATTTTAGTACACATTAACCAATAAGAAAAACAATTTTCTTTTTTTTTTTCAAATATCGATTATTATAATTGTACAAAATTCTTACAAATTTTTCTGCTTTTAACGAGTCAATTACGGCAGAAAATACATCAGGCATTCTACGCATTAATGAATGATAACCAAAACTTCTATAAAAAGAAAATACCATATAAAATAAAAATCCAATAAACATAGAATAATAATAATAATACATCACAAAAAGTTTAAAACACTCACTTAATATACTTTCCTCTCAATGGTTCTCCAATTGGAGTGTTTTGACTCAAAAATTGATCATTATTGCAGACCATATTGGCTGTAAAGTATTATACAATTATTAATGAAATAAAATACCTATTAGATACCTAAAAAACTAATAAACCGGTATGCAAAAAATAAAAAATTTATAATCTATTCTGACTATACTACATACATACATGCCTACCCTAAACTTGTATTAAATACTTGAATCATTCAACATAATAATTAATTATGGTCATTAAGTATAAATTGACTTGACATTCGAGGCTCGAACCTAAAGATCAAGGTTCCTACTTTATTTGCTTTTCTGGCTGGTAGCTGGTGTCTTTTATCTCTTAATGGTCAGCTGCCGGCAAGGTTTGTAGATAACAGAGATTGGCTCTTTTTAAAATTTAAGAAAAATAAATAAATACTTACGCTATGACCAATGACGTTAACCAGCATAAACAACATTTTATTTTTATTTTTTATACTCAAAACTTTTATATACAATTACATTTTCATCAGGAATGTTGTAACGAATGTTGTAATTGAAACATTGAGTTGACAGTAAATTTTGATTTAATTTTAAAACTATATTAGTTGCCTAAATAAATAAGCAATACCTAAAGGAAGGTAGTCCAAAGGCTTGAATAAATTTTGAAATGAGTTTCCAATATTACTCAAAGGGCTGAGTCTTCAGAGGAAGACCGATAAAAATATATAAATGAGTTATACGTCATTAATTAATAATTATACAATAAATTATATTTATTATAATTATATATCTGTGAATGAAAATTTTAATAATCGTTGGCACAGCAGTTTGCAACAATATGAACTAAGGTCTAACATAAATAACTATATTATAGGTAGACACGCAAGGAAGGTAACTTCCGTTGGCCATCTCCCCACCACTCAAATCCGCCCCTGAATAGTGAGACAGTGAGTAGCACTGATCTACCAAGAAGACCAAAGTCAAAAATTTCAAAATTCTATACATAGCTCAAAAATTTTAGAAATAACTAGAAGAAATTTGTATCAGACCAATAATTTTAGTTGTATGTGAAAGTTTCAACTTATCCCGATCATTATTGTGGAAGTTATAGCTAAAAATCTAAATCGATTATGTCAAAAACACGTTTGCCGTAATTTTTAACGTTTTTTCCTAAATTTTTGCTTAGTTTTTTAACGTAACTTTTTAATTTTTTCACGCTTAAACCTATGACCTCTTAAAGTACCGCCTGTCTTTATGTACTTATTTTTAGAGGTATTGACTTTAAAAATCGGAGTGTTATTGAAGAAATTATCGTGATTTCATAGTGGTAAAAAAAATAAATAAATAAAAAACATAAATCGTGTAAAAACCAATACATTCTTTGTTACACACAGAATCTAAATAGGGCATGACCGGGAATTTGCGCCAAAAGATTTTAAAACTATGGGACGTTGGGACACACGCGTCATGTTTGAATTAACCTCAAAGTATGTCTATTGTCTTTGGGTTCAATCTTGTCACGCATGCGCACCGTATCATGTCGGCAAAAATCTTATTTTCTGATTTCTCCTTTGGTTATTGTGCGAGTGTGTGGCGATATCTGTCTTTTCCGAAGTTCAAACCACGTTGGTAGGTTAGTTTTCTGTATTAAAATTTGGGTGTCAATCGGATTATTTACGAACGCACGTTTCACTTACCATCATGGCTGTGGGTAAAAACAAGGGACTGTCCAAAGGCGGCAAGAAGGGCCTAAAGAAGAAGATGTAAGTACTGTTAATATTGTGTAGAAATTACACAGTTTTTCGTATTGTAATACCTGTTCAATAAATTACCGACCTAATCGTTTATTAAACTTTAGCGTTGACCCGTTCACACGTAAGGATTGGTACAACGTCCGTGCTCCGTGTATGTTCACAAACCGCGATGTCGGCAAAACACTTGTCAACCGTACGCAGGGAACAAGTTAGTATTGCAGAATCATTTGTACCTACCCTATAAGTATTAACCAATTTTCGATTTTCTCCCATAAAATTTTTTCAAACCGTTCACTACTGGTGGTGGCTTGTTCACAAATGCTATAAAGTACTGTACAAACTTATGAGTGTGGTATGACTTCTGAGTCATTTTGATTACACTTTAATGTTGAACCACAGAAAAAATATATTCAATTTTAGTAATAGAGATATTGATTTTGATTTGTTATAAATGAAGTAATTAGTATTGTTCATTTTTAAACAATTATTATTATTAATTATTTTCATAATCTTGTGTACATCCGGCCCAAACCTCCTTAGAAGAGTGTCGTTAACTATACAACCTATGTGCTATTATTTTCGTTTGAAAATTCACGTCGTTAATTTGAGGAATATTGCTAGGGGATCGAAAAAAGAAAGAAGGTAAATAATAAGCATCTGATTTAAGAATTTCATTTAGAGAAAGCAATAACTGCACACGGGCAAAGCCGGGTTATTCAGCTAGTAGTTAGATAAAGACCAAAGACTTTTATCAAATTGTCTTAACATCTTAAATTTTTCCTAATCTAATTTTTTGTTACCTAATTTTCTATTATTGAAATACCATCTATACCATGACATAAACTATGTACATTATTAGACAATTTTGGGTTTACATTAGGTACACTATGTAATTTCAAGTGCTTTTTTTTTTTATTTATTTAGGTACCTATGTAAGTTTTGTGTTCTTTGATAAAAGCTTTTATCATAAATACCTACGTCTCTTAGGATTTTCATATGTTAATTAAGTCTCAAGATAATTTATTAGAATACTGTGTGTTAATTGGTTTTAAACAATTTGTTTATAGAAATTGCTTCTGAAGGCTTAAAACACCGTGTCTTTGAAGTATCACTTGCAGACTTGCAAGAAGATGATGGAGCTGAAAGGAGTTTCCGCAAATTCAAATTGATTGCTGAAGATGTTAAAGGCAGAAATGTTTTGACAAACTTTCATGGAATGGATCTAACCACTGATAAATTACGTTCTATGGTTAAGAAATGGCAAACTCTAATTGAAGCAAATGTTGATGTAAAGACCACTGATGGCTACTTATTACGTGTATTTTGTATTGGATTTACGTCGAAAGATCAACAATCCACAAGAAAAACATGTTATGCTCAACATACTCAGGTAATAACTAACAACGGCTTAACTATTTTAAATTTTTTTATTTTTTAGAGCAAGTAAACATTTTTTGCCAAGTATAACTTAGTTTGTTAAAAATGTAACATACTTAAGGAAGTAGCTGGTTATTTTTCTCTGAAATAAATCTTGACAGATGTTGGGAGCTTCAAGTTGAGTTATAATTACATTTTCTTTATTAATCTGGTCAACAATACAACATTGTATATTTGTAGTAAATTTTTTTTTAATATATTTTTATTTATGTTATGAGGGTAATCACTAATTTAAGAACAAATAATACCCTGTGCCTATACGTTAACTTAATTGCTTAATTGCAACAGTATACCAAAATATTTAACATTATCTAACATAATAACAAGTTACCCAAAACTTTAAAACTAAGTAAGACCGCCTCAACGTTTTGTAATCGGCATAAAACAATTAATCTAACAAAAAAAAAAATGGCTGGTAAAGTGGATTAATTTTATATCTTAATAATTTATTTTAACATCATAGAATATAAATAAAGAAAAATACCTTCTTAAAGGTATGATTGTCACTGTTAGTTAGCTAGTATTTTGGTTGTTTTATAAATGCGTGTAAAATGTTGTTAGTAATTGAATTTATCTATTAAACCATTTTTTTTTTAAATTTAATTTAAATAATAATTACCCACTAATGTCAATAGAATTATGCTCAATTGGAATGCTTATATCCACATAACTAAGATTAGTATTGGTCACATATGTTAAACAGTTAAAATTATAAACTAATTTATTACTTTGTACTTTAAGTAAGAAATATTAATTAATTAATTATTAATAAATCCTGTTAAGTTTAATATAACTTATAATGTTTTTGTTTATTCCTAAAATTTTGTATTTATTATTTTCCCTAAATGAGTTGATTTATTTTAGGTAAGAGCTATTAGAAAGAAGATGGTGGAAACAATAACGGAAGAAATTGTGAAATCTGACTTAAAAGAAGTAGTGAATAAGCTCAGACCTGATTCAATTGCCAAAGAAATTGAAAAGAAATGCCAGAGCATCTATCCATTACATGACGTATTTATTCGCAAGGTATTTTTTTACTGTATTGTCTACCTTAATAATTTTGTATATAGTATTTAGTACCTGTCAATATGTTTATTTTTGGGGGGGGAGATTTTCTGGCCTTTAGGACCATCCTGTTCAACAATTATTCCTCCATCTCTCTGTCTTCTGCTACTTCCCTCCAGTTTGCTCTTGGGTCTGCTACTTTAACGTCTCTTTTAAATATGTTTGTATTTTAGGTTAAAGTTTTAAAGAAACCGCGTATGGATATTGGTAAGCTAATGGAATTCCACAGTGATGAAGGTGTAACCACAGTAATTGATGAAGAAACTGGGGTTCAAGTTGACAGACCTGAAGGTTACGAACCTCCAGTTCAAGAATCTGTTTAAGTTATGGATTTTTATTAATAAAACTTGAGTTCTATACAATTGTTTTAATAATTTTCACCTGATGAACAATTTTATCCTTAACATCCATACTTGAGCATACATTTTTATAAGATTGGTTTTTTTAAATCATTTATAAAACTAAATTTTGGGATGTTTTTCATTTTTTGAAAATATTCAACTTAAAAATGTTATGAACTTTTAATTTTTAACATAATTTAAATATTTTGTGTTTGTTATTAATCAGTGTCGTATATGCTAGAGTTAACAATTAATTATAAATATGTATTATCAATTTAATTGTTAACAATAGATATACATAACAAACCGTATAGCAGACTTGACTCAACTTAAAGTACACAACTATGATGCTTGAACGCCATTTGTCACTTGGTCAATGTTAACGTATTTTATAATGAATTGTTATGTATGTAAATGGTTCTTATCATGTCATAACTAAGTCTACTGGCATTGCAGTAAAAAATAAATTTCTTTTATCTGGGCATTATTATTCCAATTACCCTTTTTAACTACTTAACAGTTAGGCCCTCCGCACACGAGGCGATTGCTACGCGACACGATTCTTGCGATATATGCGATACGAGCGATTTCCTAGCAAAATGAATAGGGATCCACTAATGACGCAATTTAATAACAACGCGATTGCGACGTGCGATATGTGCGACCGGCAGTGCTGATCGCTTGGCAGTCGTGTCGCACGGATCGCGCGTAATAATTGCAAAGTTATTTTCGTATACATACATTTTTATATACATTTTTATTTTTTGTAACATTATTTATTTATATATACATACATAAAAATACATAAAAATAATGGAGGCATTCAATATTAAATTTGTTGGTGAAATTGAAAAACACCCTGAACTCTATAATTTCTCTCTATCGGAATATTCAAGAAGGGATTGTCAAGACAAAGCTTGGCAAGATGTGTCTATTGAAGTTAAATTATCTGGTAAGTTAATATACTATAATAAATGCTATTATTATTTTAATATTTTAATTATTTATTAATGTTTATTTATATTTAAACGAATGATTGATTTTATTTGCAAACTAAGTATTCACATACATAATTATAGTCCACAAAACACACTAAACACGTAATTTAATATTATATTATAAAAATATTATAATCCAGTTTTAATTTCCTCTCGCATTAAACCAAAATAGCTGTTTGTTTATTTGCCGACCACTGGGACTTTCCAGTCTTCGTCATTGTGTACACACGCTTATAAATATAACAGAATAATAATAATATAGAATACCTAATTAATGATAATATTTTAATATCTAATAAAAACAATACAAATTGAATACTATTAAAGAATATTTTATTTAAAAAGGCCAAAATATTATCAATTTATACACAATAATTCCATTGCCATGGAAGTGATGCATGTGGAGTAGTAAAGTATCGTGTTAAATAATCTCTCAAGTCATAACATGACGATTGATCGTTTACTGTCCTCTCATTTGATGTCGAATAATTAGTGAAGTTGGTGGTGTTGCGTTGATCAACACTTTCTTCAAAGTTTCGCATTGTATATCGAGTACCTTCTCTTTTACGGATAAAATTGTGGAGTATACAACACGCTTTTACGATATTATTGATTTTATCAACATCACGACAACGAATAGCGGTACTCAGCACTTGAAATTTTTCCGTCATCATACCAAAAGTACACTCAATCGTTTTTCTTCCACGGCTTAATCGGTAATTAAATACTCTTTTAACGTTGTTAAGAGTCCGTCTGGGATAGGGTCTCATTAGATATTTCGATAATGGAAACGCTTCGTCTGCCACAAAATAATAGGGAAAATTACAGTTATTGGTATCGTGAGGTAGCTTTGAAGGTAACGGAATATCAAGTTGTGAGTGAGTTATATGATATTTCATTGCTGAAGCTCGAAATATCTCACCGTCACTGTTCCTGCCGGCATATCCGGTTTCTACCATAGTAAAAAGGCCGTCAGCATCACAACATCCCAATAATACTATTGAATTGTAGGCTTTATAGTTAAAATTACTTGAACCTGTATTCGACAATTTCTCTATTCGAATATGTCTACCGTCAATACTGCCTATACAATTCGGTAGATTCCACAATGATTCATAACGTTCTGCTATATTTTTCCATTGATCTTTATTCGGTTTTGATATCCAATATCCATTCATTACATCCCATATTATCTGAGTCGTCTCTGCCACGATCTGCCCAACTGTTGATTCTCCTCGACAAAAGTACAACCCTAGTGACACAAATGTACTTCCTGTTGCCAAATATCTGTAAAATAAATATAGGAATGCATAATATGTATGTTTCAGTGAACGAATGCAAAGAAAAATGGAGGAATCTAAGAACTACGTTTGTAAGGAGAATTAAAAACTCGACAAGTGGATCAAAAGCCAAAAAGCCGTATTATTTGAATGAGGCAATGCAGTTCACGTTGCCTTTTGTCAAAACATGTGCTATACCTAGTGGAAATTTACCACCTATTCTCGATGAAGATTTCGAGACTGCCGATGTGTGGGAAAACTCGGAAGTATCGGAGTATCCCGAATTAAACCAGACGGACAGCAAGTCAGTCTCGTCACCAAATATGCTTCTATCATTATCTCCTCGCCCCTCATTTGCAAAATCCAAACCTACTCCAGGGAAAAAAGTAAAAAGAATTAAAAATATTTCCACTGATGCTGACAAAGCCTTCGCCGAATATTTTGAAACCAAGAAAGCTAAATTAGCTGCTACTGCTTCTGATGCCAGGACGGATTCAGTGAAACAGTTTCTAAATAGTCTTATACCAGATCTCTTAACAATGTCAGATTCACAACTGAGAACTTATAAGCGCAAATCTATTGAACTCATAGACGAAATACTTTGTCCTCCACCTAAGAACAGTCATTCTTCAGTTGCTACCTATTTATCTTCGTTTTCATCAGACGAAAGCACGGTAATTTCAAACTATACAAACTTGTAATGATCAATATTAGAAATCATAGATAATATTCAAAAATTTCATTCCTAAATAAAAAGTTTATGTTGTTTGTTATAGTTAATATTATAAGGAATAATATTAAATAAGAAGTTTATTTTTTTTTGTTATGATTAATATTATAAGGACTAATATTAAATAAGAAGCTTATGTTTTTTGTTATGATTAATATTTTAAAAACTAATATCAAATAAGAAGTCTATGTTTTATTTTATTAAGAAGGATATGTTTTTTTGTTAAGATTAATATAATAAAGATTATTATATTATAAAATAAAATAAAAATATTATTAAAACTATAATTATAAACATCATTAACGTACCTTAATGTGATTAATATTCGTTCTTCTGCACTAACGCATTCTCTCATGTTAGTATTCTGTTGATAAATGGCTGGAGATATAATGTCTACAATTTCTTTATAGGATGCCTTTGACATTCTATAAAATGCGACAAACTTATCATCGGTTTCCTGAAGTTCTCTGGCCGAAACAAAAAGCCGACAGTGGTTATTCCTTTGAATATAAGGATGAATCCAAAACTTCCTTTTATGATTCTTTTCTTGCTTTTTTCTACTAACCAACTTTTTGTACAAATAGTACGTAACAATCGCTTCTTCGTCACTAGATGAACTCGACATTTTAAAAAAGGTAGTCAAAGAACTGTACAAGTATCAGTAAACGACTGATAATAACCGAATTAATACATAAACAACAATAATTATAATCACACGACAGTCGCATCGTGTGCGTCCCCGTAATTGCATAGATCGCTTGTATCGCATACATCGCATAAATCGCGCAAGAATCGTGTCGCGTAGCAATCGCCTCGTGTGCGGAGGCCCTTAGGTAGTATTATTACTAATAATTATCGCTAATTGTTACCATTATTGAATTATTTGAGTCGCATACATAATCTACATTCACCTGTATAACTTACCTACTTTTATTAAATTTACTTACATACATTTGATTGAGAATGATTTTGAAGAATGAAAAATTTTGTTCAAATTCTGAAAAAATAACTTGCCGGCTACTACTGCCCTAACCTATATATATATATATATATTGTTAAAAAAACTAAAAATTACACTGTAAATTCAGGATGGCATACCTCGGATTGATGGCGCATTTTTTTTTTTTTCTGTTTATCTGGGTTCAAGGCAAAACTTTTTGCCTAGTTTCAAAACTTAAATACTTTTTTCAAGGTAAAACCTTCTACTGACTGGACATAAGGACATATGGCCGATAGCCATGAACAGTGGTGTACGCAATGGGAGGTTGGGAGGCCATAAATTACAGTAAATAATAACAGTTAATCCCTGGACCATAGTATATAAATGGGTTGTTGGATGAAAGATGAAAAACGCATGAAAGTTTGGATAGTACGAGTGGACGACGTTGATGAACGCACGTTCACATTCACATTTTGTGAACGACACTTTTTTTTTTTTTCTTAAATAGAACGTGAACATTGTTCTCATTTTTGATGAATTTGAACGACTTTAAAGGCGTTCGATTTTGTTCTCACCGTTTCATTAATATTTTACATTTGACCAACAAATCACGTTCCGCGATGTAATTACGACCTTTTAATTTTCCTAAGGTAATTATAGTTTGTTCATTTCTGCTACATCATTTTTTTCCAATAAATATGTCTGGGTTTTTCTCGCTGCTTAGTATATGCAGTGCATGGAGTCTATAAACGTTTTAAAAGTTTATAGACTCCATGATGCAGTGTATACGCAGCGGTTTCTTTCTTTTTTCTCTCTCTCGCCCCCTCTCTTTTTTGACGCCGCCGGGCCGGGCTCCCGACGCTGCGCGAGTCGCGAGCCGCAAGGAGGGAGAATCCCCCGTCGAATTTCTCCTTGCGCGCTTACCGTTACGTCTTGGATTTTACACGGCGAGCCCAGACCAGCGAAGCCCGCGATAAGATGCGTAGATTCAAAAAGCTTAATATATGTATTATAATCAGTACAATCCAGTCCACTTTTTCTTAAACTCATAAAAATATAACGTTCTATACTCAAATGTTTTTATAAAAAGTTTGTCATTGTCCACAATAAGGTTACAATAGTTACATTTTGGGGTCCCGCACTCCCGGCCACACTACAGCAGTTTTGACGCGCGGTTTCAACGCTTGACCTGCGCAAGCTACACTAGAGCGGTTGTGGCACGCGCAAAGCTGCGGCCCCACTGAGAGTGATTTGCGATTTTGCGTTTTAGTGATTTTAACAATAGTATGTAATTCATATTATGTAATGGCCCCGCGCGTGTAGCGTGTAGAGCCGGTAATCGCCGAAAGAACAAAATAGTTTGATATTCGGCGATTAATCGCAATCAAAATGTATATGATGTCATGATAACCGTATGGTACTTAAAAGAGTCATAGATTAAAAAGTACAAAATTGAAAAAAATACAATCCAAAAAGTAACAAAAAACTAAGGAAAAACGGTCAAAATTACGGCCAATGCGTTTTTAACGAAATCAATCTATTTTTTTGGCAATCACTTCTAAAATAATGATTGAAACGACTTGAAATTATCACACAATTTTAATATAAGTAAGATACAGATCTGATACAATACCTATTCAAAATATTTCAATAATTTTTTAGCAAAGTTAAGATTTTTGAAATTTTCCATTTTTTTTTTTTTTTGCATCTTTTGTTCAAGAAAAAATTTAACTTTAGGGAAAAAGTTTTGAAAATTCAATACAAGATTCGCAACGTATAATTCCATTTGTTACTAAAAGCTTTTGAAAATCGTTCACAATTTTTTTTTTATAGTCGATTTAAGTTGGAAAATTGGCGAAAATTTATCAAGTTTCAAGACTTTTTTTTGTAATACACCTTATGTATAGTATATTATAGTATTTAATTTGATGGTTGATTTAATTTATATCTTAGACACGAGAAAAGTAGTTACCAAATATTCAAAATGCGTGAATTGATATATTTCCTGTCTTTTTATTTTTCATATAATAAAACGTTGATAACCCAAATTACAAATTTTTATTTGGACAATAGATACAGTGTTTCGTACTTTGTACCTTTTTGGGTACCCGACAAAAATTTCTTAGAAGTAGTTCAATAGGTAGTGTGGTTTTCTGTTATACCAACCTTGAACCTATTGTACAATGCCGGGGAAGTAATAAGAACCTCGACGCCACTGAGAAAAAAAAAAAAAGGTTTGATTAGGTTAATAAATAATAAAAAATAAAAATTTTAAAAAAATAAATAATAATAAAAAAAAAAGTGTGGGGAGGAGGAGGAGGCTCCAGAACCGGCATTTTATAACTACTCACATTAATATAAAAAGATTGGCCCTAGCGTAGTTAAACATTTGTATTTTGGGGTGCTATCGTTTACGGTCCCTTAAATTTGATTTGTCGATTACTCCGGGGAAAATCGAGCACAAACGATTGGCCCAAGCAGAAATTGAAAATTCAAATTTGAGGAGGCTGTAGAAATGAACCCAAATTAATGTTCACCACGGCTATAGATACTATGGTTGCACGACGAGCTGTGATAAAACGGCCCGTAATGTTCTTATTGTAATATTGAAAAAAGTCACGATTCTGAACGCACTTTAGTGTTCATTTTGAGAATCAGTGTCAACGATTAATTAAATAATAAAAAATGATCAACAAGTCATGGATATTGGAATTATTAGATTGTATTATTTGACATATTTTTGGAGGTACTTAAGGTAGGTTACAATTTTTTAATAATAATTATTATATAATTATTATAAACCTTATTGTGGAAGTAAATTTAATAACAACATATATGACATAAACATAAAGAAAACTGAAAAACAATAATAAAAACTTTTTTGTACTTAATACAATAATACCTTATTCCTAAGTAGGAACTAATTTTGTTTTTCTTATTGGTTTTTTATTTTCATTATTTTTTTAACCGTACTATCGCATACGCATTGTTATGTATGTATTAAGCATTCGTCACTAGAGGGCGCTAAGAACCGTGATTTTTTGATAGGAACATTTGGGCCCGCTCATGACTGTTGTTAGCATGGAGCCGTCGTAGTACAATGTTCACTTTAAAAAATAATTCAAATACCGTCATGGAGGAAAAACATGCAATTTTCCACATCTCGTATTATAATACGATGCATTTGATGTTTGTTCTCTAGTCAAATTTGGCTATTTTGCTTCAATTTTTACTTCCCCGTCATCTAACTAATAGATCCGCTGACGGCTGCGCGTAATCGTCCGTTACGACTTCATTTAGTTCCGCCTGCAAATTATCTGTTCATTCTGCCTAAAACGCTTGTTTTCTTTTCAGAGTACGCGTTTGTGTATTTTTTTTAAAAAGAAAGAGGATGGCTAACAATAATTCAGATTATTTGAAAAACGGCAAACGATCGACTTTGTCTTCGAGCTCTGATATGACGGAACTTGACGACCTCATACAAGAGAACTGTGAGTATTTTTACAAATATTTGTCAATAGTAACAGATCGTGAAACGTTTGTAATTATAGATTTTTATATAAATTGATGTTTTTTTTTTTTTAATTTCCATTAAATTTGGCGAGTTTGTTTTTGTTCAGTTGTCCTGAAATGGTAATACGACATTTTATATATTAAATATTTATAGGAGTTTAATTTGTATACTTGACTAGTAATTTTCTAATAACATAACGCAAGAAGAAATGTTTCAAGCTTATTTGTTTATTATAAATGCCTACCTAACATATAATATGTGTAATTTGTTTGGCTGTCAAGGTTTTTTTTAAGGTCACGTAATCTGTAGTTTTGTTTAAAATTTTATTATTTTTTCATTGTTTTAGCTGAAAAGATCAGAGTTGGAAAAGATTATCAAGCTCAAATCCCAAAATTACTAGTTCTTCCAAGTATGTTTTGTTTTAAATGTAATCATAAAGATAATTATAATAAGAATTTACTATTACTAATATGTGTTTAATATTTTGTTTTGCATATCAATTTATTACAGCACACAGGCGTGAACGACTTAACAAAAAAGCACTATTAGTGTGGGCTCCCACTGAAAATATTTCAGAAAGCAAACGTAATATAGAAGATAATTTATCATAATTAACTGCCCTTTAATTGGTTATTATATATTTCAACGTGTTTTTTGTTTGTTGTAGTAAATGAATATATATTATTATCAAAAGAGAAATATGGTTATAACAGTGAACAGGCATTGGGTATGTTATTTTGGCACCACCACGATATGGAAAAGGCACTCTGCGATCTTGCAAATTTTGCTCCCTCAGATGACAATTGGTCAACTGCTGATAAAGCTGCATTTGAGAGTGCTTTTAATAATTCTGGGAAGAATTTTTTACGCATTAAGCAATTGGTATCTAGTAACAGTCAATTATACAACTACAAAATGTAAATTAATATCTTAAGTTAAAATAAAACTTTTTTAGTTGCCTGCAAAAGCGATTTCACAATTAGTTTCGTATTATTATTTATGGAAAAATAAAAGAAAGAAGACAAGTGTTATTGAACGTCAAGCGCAAAAAGTACGTTCTAATGAAAATCAAAATGGTAGCAGAGAGGGATCCAGTTCAGCAGAGTCAGAGCCTGACGATAAGGTATAATGAACTATAATTAATGAGACTTAGATAAGTAAAAAAAATTATAATTTTTAACAACATTTTATCATTAACCTAACCTAACCACCTATGCCTTCTTCGTTCCCTGCTATTCTCCAACAGTATAAAATTATCTAATAAATTTTTAATCTGCAAGCTATTACTAAGACCCATTTGGACACATAGAGTCCAGTTGGAGCTCAGAAAAAATTTCATACTAATAATTGCATCCAAAAATTCTTTGCATCATTTCTAATGCACCTTATAACGTCTTCAACAAATCCCTCCACTCTGATCTCAAAATATCTCCATTCACTGATTTATCAAAACCTTATTATAAGCGCTTAAATATCCAGTTAAACCACCACCCCAATCCACTTATTTCTCAAATTGTATTGGTGACCATACTAGGCAATCCTCAAAAAAGACTTAACAGACAGTGATTGTAACCTACTCAAATGATATAAAATACTGAGGGTTTTGTATAAAAAAAAACACTTCTAATTTCTGCCATATAATCATATACCATGGATCGTTTCACTAACACCTGTATAACTTACCTTTTAGGCCGGGTTGCATAAACGTTCTGCTGTGACTCAGTGACCTAACCTAACCTAACAGTGGCTTACAGAACCGCTAACGCACTAACGACCCTGTAAATAAATCTGGGCGTTGATTGAACTCCCAATAGTATTTCCGACTCAGTTAATTATTGGCTACTGGACCTATAAATTACAGATCCAATTGAAGTTTGGTAACTTACAGATTGATTAATGTTATATTTGGTAATATCAACATAGAACAAATGGACCAATAATTTTATATTGATTTTTACGACACTATCTGTAACTTTATAGAATGAATAAGTTACAAGGCCGATAAAAAATTTACAGACTGTTTTTTATGCAACCTGCCCTTAGTCTTAATGGAATTCTTTGATCACCCAAAACACCAAACACTTTCCTTCATTTTATCCAACCACACTTAGTTAAGCCTATGTTTCACATCTATCATAAAGCCCTTGTCCCTTTGTACTAAGAATCCTAGATACTTAAATCTCTCTCTTCTAATATGTCACTGCTAATGATTATCATTACTTTTCTTATATTGTCAACCTCCTTGTTTTTTCCTCCAAAAAATAAACATTAAAAGTTTTATGTTATTGTGTTGAAAAATTTAAACTTTTAGTAAGCTCTTGAATGACTGATATAGTTTAATTTATTTAAAATTTTAGGCTTATATGTGATGTAAAACAAAATTTATTTTTTTTTTATCCAAATATTTAAAAAAAAAAAAAACACATTTAGTAGTTTTTAAAAGAGAATAAAAAAATTATTGATAAAACTCATATTAGTATAGTGAGTCATAAATTCAGTTACTTTTTAGTTTTTACAACAGTTAAATAATACCCTACCAATGCTATAATTAATTTTTAATAAATAGTACAAATATTATTTTTGGGCTAAATATGTATAATAATTAATATAATTTGGATTTTGTTTGATAAATTTAAAATTTTCAGTTTTAAAATTACAAACTGACACAAGCATAACTTTAAATGTTGAAAACCTGTTTTGATATCTTTTCTATAGACGTTTCTATAACTTTGAAAGTTGGTTAATTTTAGACGAAAAAAAATTTATTGTATGTATTAATATGTATTGAGTTCCAAAGTTATCAAAATTATTAGAAAATTATATCACATTTGTTAGTTATCTATGTCAATTCAATTTGTTTTTAGAGTAGTTATTACAAATAAAATTGTTGAAAAATATATTATTGAGTTTGTTGGTACTAAAGTTTTGAGACTTAAAAACGAATGGTTATATAATATGTCAAAATAAACATTAAAAAAGTGCTTTAAATAAAAGGATAGATAATAGGTATCATTTCAGTCTAATTACCTATTTTGAACAAGATTACATTATGTTAAGATAGAAGCATGTAGTACCACAACAGTATTTCAACAAACATTTCAAATTTTAAGTTCGACTATATTTTTGGGAGGCATAAAATTCCCCCCAAAACTCTCTCTTGGTTTTGAGTCTTTTTGTTTTTACTATCATAAGTAACCAAATCCTACTACCTCAATTAAAACCTAATTTGCCATAAAAATATTCTAATTGACTGCTTTTCCTCCCACACAATTCTTGACTACCCTAGAGAAGATTAAAATGGACACTGGACATGCAATTGGTAGGCCATAACTTTTTTTTTTACATAATATTATGTACTTTTTTTTATTTGTAATATTTTATTGTTAATATCTTTCCTTAATATTTTTCTTTTCTATTATGTGGTATTAAAGTATCTTCAAATTACATAACACTTTGTTTACTACTAAAAACCCTGGTTGTAAATAATAAATACTAAGAAATTGTTTTTTTTAATAATTATTGAGTATTTGTATTAAGATATCAATACAATGGATTAAATTGTAATAATCAAATTTATTTTTAATACATACTGCAAAGGGGTTGACTTACTTAAGAACAGTAAACTCATAGCACAATACTATTTTTAGAATAAACCATATTAATATGTTTGCTAGAGCAACATCTGTATTCCCCCACCCAAGTTACCAAAGT